>CM076985.1:39459427-39471927 GCA_039105355.1 Benthosema pterotum
TTGCGTTTCGTTTTAGAAGCGTATGATTAAGTGGAGGCATGATTTAGTCAGCTCTGTGCAGTGTATGTATGAGTTTCATGATACGAGGTTTTTCCAGGACAGAGCAGAAACTGTGCTGCTGGGGGTGTGAGTGCTGTGCAGGGGTGTATGGTCAAGGGCTTGCACAGCCCAACAACTCTACAGTGCTTATCTCCGCCGGGGTGAGTGCTGTACAGGGGAGACGCCTGGGAGGGCTTGGCCAGCCAACCCAGTCCATTTCCTGCTTGGGGAGAGAGGAGAGCTGTCCGCATGTTAGAATGTCCAGTTCATCATACTAAGGTGAGAGTCAATTGACTGCCATTGTCTGGTTTTGTGTCATAACATTTATAATTGTCTGGTATTGTGTATGGGAAATAATGAATATTAATATTTACTTGAGTAAGGTCGGTCAGATGTATTTTTATCAGTCCAAAGAGATCCCTTTGCTCCTCTCACAGGCATAAATGTAAACCGTCCCGATTTTTCGTAAGTCCATATTGTATTCGAGTAAATTAAAGGGGTAAAAAGTCCAAAAGGGGGGCGCACCAAGACTGTAGACTTTGAGTACAGATCAATAGTTTTGAATGACTATAGGATATTTAATCACCGCGCCTACATCTGAGTGGTTTAGGAGCTGCGTTTGAAGCCTAGTAGCACACATTGATCTGAAAACTGTGGCTTTAATATGTGAACTAGCCTGAACTAACTGACCTTAATCATGTATACATTTATTATTGTTGTGGTATACCGGTATGTCTGTGTTGATTTAATGTTTGTGAGGTTGATGACTCGAGTTACATGTCCATGTATGTTACAGTTTGGTGAATTGTGGTGTTGATGTCCTGCTATAGGCCTATAGGTTTGTGTTTTGTGTTTTTGTGCTTTGTGTCACAGTGATATGATGGTTGAAGTGAGAATGCAGTATCTCCTTCAAACGTTTTGGAAGATTCTCGTTTCGAGGTCATATTTATATATATACATTCACATATATATCTGTTAAAACATAATAGACTATGCTTAGTGAATCCTATTTCGGGTAGTGAAGGAAAGGAAAAATAATGTAATATATAACCCGGGGGAAGCAAAACCCTGGTCCGGCTGAAATAAAACACTATACAAGGATCCCTATTAGTTGTGTAGTCTGCCTGATATATTTATAACCCGATTGTGTGTTTCATCCATGTGAAGGAACTATACTGCCATATGTGTTTTGTTCTTTGATTAGGTTGAATTGGTTCTTGAACGATATATAGTTAGATCTGCTAAATATATACATGGTGCCTTTCCCAAACAGTAAAGGGTACTTGATGATAACGAAAGATGCATGTAAAATCTGTCATCGCTGGCTGCGTTGAGCAGGCTGTGCTATTTTGGGCCGGTTGGGTCCACAGTCCACACGCAGGACAGAGAAAACTTAGCCAATTAGAAAAAGGGAGGCCGAAGCTCCCTCGGATAGGATGAGTGTCCCCCAATATCCTTGTAGCAAAATTGTGATACAGTAGTAAGAGGTATACATTGTTAAATCTATTCAAAGCCAGCAGTAGACAAAAGACAGTACACACTTGGTGCCTTCAGCGGATCTGAAGGAGGGAAATGGTACAGTATATTGTTTTGCGAAGTACTTGCTATAGCCATGCCCGGAGTCAACACTGGGGCAGTGAATTCTAGGCCAAGGGAGGAAGATTCTGCCTTTTCTCTAGGCCTATAGGTACATGCATAACATCACCCTTCTTCCGTTAATTTTCTTAAATTATCTCTGTCAGGTTGGCGTTGTCCCCAAACTAACATGGTGATACACATACCTATTTCCTTTCTTACCAGAATTTGCATTTGTCACAGTTAGGTTGTTATTTCCTGAGTGCATGATGGGAAATACACCCCTAAAATGTAGTTCGAACAGGGGAACCTAGCAAAGCCAGGCACTACACGCTTGTGTTCCAGACATAGGGGTGTCTGGACATTAAGAAAGACACCACTTGTTTTGTGTGGGGTGCTTGAGGTCTGATGGCATGTGAGACCGGTTGACTGGAGATCTCTTGTGCTGTGGGTTTTTCTCTGGGTTGAATGTGCGTTACTGCCAGTCCCTGAGTCTGCCTGGAGGTCGGGGGTCATTTTCTGAATGTAAACAAGAGACGTGTGCGATCTTCCCGTCTTGTATGGGAGTCACTCCTGTTAAACGGCGTGCATGCTTTTCCCGGCCAAGAGGGGTTAACTACATTGATTCTGGGAGAGCGTCTGTGCATGGTCAGTTTTGGTTGGGGTCAGACCTATGCACTAACTTACAAGTCCATACTACATTATATGGGGGTTGGCTCAGACGGTTACATAAAGTTTGTTGCATGTGTTTTGTGAATGGTGTTGTACCCCTCCTCAGTCTCAGATTTCTTCGCTGCACATGGCCATGGGTTCTATGCGGCCACTACCACTAATACTCTGGTATTTTGCCACTGCATTTGTTTCAGCTCCCTGTAATGCCACATAACCAATTCTGTGCATGATATCACTTTGAGAAACATTTGTGTCAGAGGACAAATGCCTGACGTAGGCCTAACACCGAAACTTGTCTAAATATGACCCTCTAAATAACAATGAAAATAATTAAATATGCGCCAGTCTAGAAGGTTTAAGAGTTGCCCCATGAGCAGGGAGCAGGTAGAGACATTTTTGCATATAACGATAAACGTGTCCAGCCATTGTCACAGAAGAGTCGATCTGCCACTAACTATTAGTAGAACAGGCAGGAAAGCCTGGCCGGCCTGACACTAACCTTTTGACCCATTTGACTACATCTGCATGTGTGGAGTGCCATACACACTCATTCAAGCCGGGAATCCATTTTTGGGTACTGTATAGCATGTACAGTATATTCAGACATTTATTTTTGTTGCTGCTATACAGTGATTTGATGTTTTTCAGAGGACTTAAGTTAGAATGGAATGGACTTAATGGGTGCAGAATTGTGTGTGAACAGTGCAACCAATACCCATGACCAGTGATATTACTTAGGAAAGTGAGATTTCTACTATTACGTTGATTACTTCTGGGATAGGAAATTACGTATTACATTATAGCTTCCCCAAGTCACTGCCCCCACAGGTGCGGGAGGTCTAGCATGATCTGTGTAGTAGCAACTTCCTGCGTCCGTGATAACTTAGTAGTATAGGTTAGGCACACAGAATACTGTTGTGAAATAGGTCCCCAGACTGCAATGCATCTATGTTGAGTTGCAGGACTGCTCTATTTTTGCATGTGGCAGCAAGTACTGAGACAGGGGTTTTGGCAGAAGTTATCTTGTTTTATTCACATTGCCAAATTGGATAATGAATAGAAATTGCCTAATCGATAATGCATAGAAATGAATGCCTTGTTTCAGTACTGCTGGAGACATGATGCGCACACACACACACACACACACACACACACACACACACACACACACACACACACACACACACACACACACACACACATGCTTCCACGCCACATGTACTTTCAACGTGCACACACGCACGCCTCATACTGTGTTGTTCGCACACACAGGTATGCATTCATTTTGTCGGATTTGCAGGACGAAGGAGTATTCACTGTATTCCATTTCTGGCATACTTCATCTACTCAGATGGTAGGTAGGTAGGCCTATTACCCAGCATGACAGTGAAATATTAAGGGTGCAATAACAAATCTAGTGAGATATATCCTGTCCCTCTCTGAATTGCTGGAAGGAGAATGTGTTTTATCCCTGTTTTGAATTGGTAATTCAAAAAGGGGGGGGTCGGCATATGATAAGTAGTACCATAATAAATAATTATTAAACAGTACAATAACTGACGATATTTGGTGACAAAATGCTTTGGCCAGGGGGTAATAAAACAACATTAATAATAAAGTAATGATGAAAAATCAATGTCTAAAAAAGAAAAAGAATAACGATAAAGGAATGGATACAAATTAAATGATTAGTTAATTAATGAACATCATTGACATGAACATCATTGACTATGGCCAGGATATTAGCAAAATCGGTTGGGAGATTATTTCCCTAACATTGGAGCTTAGTGTAGACAGTTTTTGTAAACTATTTTATGGGGACATGAGTCCAATGATTAATATATACCCACCCTCATCAAAAATAATGCCGTGTCAACTCTAGTATGTCCATGTTTATGCTCCATGAATAGCATTCATGCTGTATGGACAAAGTTTAGTTTTTGACCCCTCAGTGTCACCACTCTGATAGTAGATAGTTCTGCCCCCAACGGTTCAATCACAGTGTGCTCTTACTGTTTCCTTAAACAAAGGAGGAGTGTGATGTTCTCTGCTGCAGGCCGTCCTTCTGACATGTTACAGGCAAACCCTCACAATCCTTACATAGATGCTAAACTGAACCACCACTTCTACGGTATAAAAACGTGTTGGATGAGAAACAGCTGTAGCCTGCGTGATTTCAGCAGCTGGCTCGATATAAACGGTGAACGTAGCGAGAGGCAGTGCACAATATGTGGTGCATCTCCATTTGACCGATAAAATGACACCTTACATCATACATGTCGGGCTCGAGTCCAGGGGGGCTAGGTCCGGCCTGTGAATGAATTGTCCTCAGTCAGAGGGATTATATTTAAATAGTGTTGGAACTGGTTACCTGGTACATACTCTATGATATTGTCTGACCAAAGACAAAGAGTCACACTGTCACAGTCACACTGCTAGATATAGACAATAAATAAGGATTAAAGGTGTCCACTTGAAAAGGGGGAAAGACGAAATTAACTAGGAAAACAGTTCTTGCAGAAACTGCAGGGGCTCAACAAAAAAAATCTGCAATCACTCATTAAGAACTGCGACTGTGATCTATGATCTCCACTCATTGTTCTGGTTCTGGGTCCCGCTGAACCATTGTTGGACGGTGTGGCTTCTTTCATTCATAGTTTAGGATACTCAATACTCATTTGCAGTCTAAAATTTGCATGGGAAACTAATGGAAAGATTAGGTTTGCGCCTGATATACCTTAAGGCTAAGAAGTAGAGAACTTTATCTCCTATAATCTCTGGGGAATTACAGACACCCAGAATGGAAATATGATTTTGACAGTTATACAAGTGATAGATCACACTAGCCTACCGTTTTGAAGGAACGAGTATTAGTTGTTGTCATAGTGAAACTTTGCAGAAATCTATCATGACCATGCATGTCTCCGAATTCATCTTTTGATTGAGAGCTGCACAGTCGCTGTTGACAAAGCATGGGCTAATACATTGGTTACCCAATTTGACTAAGATAACAATAGCCATGTTTCACATGACAGTCATGTCTGAAAACACATCATGACAAGCTGTTAAGAACAGTAACAATATATAATAGGTCTATCTCATTCAGCGTTTGGGTTTTAAATTATTATTGGGAGTTAACATCCATGTTAACTTTGTTCAGTGAGAATGACAAGCTCAATTCATGGTTGTGGCTATGCACACGAAAAAGTATTACATAACCAACCTGTCAAACACCCGATTATACATATGTGACTTGATTAAGTAAGGAGAGCTGTCTGTTGGACATCCATGGCTATGTTCGCTGTCATGCCAGTGTGCATCTGAATCTGATCGATATTTAAAACAATAGAGGCTCCAGGCAACAAGATCTTTCCTTTCGAATATGGTAAATTGGGAATGGGAATTCAGCAAATCTGCACCAGTCTAAGTCAATCGCATTAGCTATATTCTGTAATCCGATGTCACTATAGCAAAGTGAGTGATCTGTCTGTCCTATTGCTCTACTTTACCCACATCAGGGACTGGGGCTAAAAGCCAAGAATATATATAATGCCCATTAGGGGTGCTTCCTGTTCCTCATTATACCATGTGTAGTAGATATTTTACAAAAAGCTGAAGAAATGCATTTAGGGAGTGCAAAAAGTACTAAGTTTGAAGCCATATAAAGTCCAGCTGAGAAGAATACAGGAGACTATACCATCATTTAAAAGAACAGACTTTCCACTTAAAAGTAGATAGAAATAGTGATTTGAGTTTGCTTGTTTTTGTGTTGCATTACAGTCTTGACTATTGATTCAACTGATCTACAAATAATATACTTTGCTAATTCTGTATTATTTATGAATAAACAGTAAACACTGTTTTGCCTATATTGTATGTGGCATATACAGTGTATCAGGTTGCTACATTTGAAAATACCTAATAACTCCAGGTGCTTCTTTGAATATTAGACTAAAATAGTTTGCACACCTGAATATTTTTTGGTTAGGATTCATTGACAGTTATTATGATACACAATTGGGTGATAATCAACCATGAAATAATTCGGACAATGTTCTCTTTAGTAATCGATGGGATGGATTTATGGAGACCTTTGTATCCAAACTATAGAGGATGAGTCAAAAGTATATACTGTACCTGTCTCATTAACCACAGGGAGGCAATGAGAACAATGTGGATTTTGTTGACATCTATATGTACCTTAAAGTGGATGTATTTGCATAATATCTACCTAATTTCAGTGTCTAGGGGGGTGCAACCTTTGGGATTGCATGATTGCTAGTCAATTGAAATTTGGTCTCCAACTTGACTAACTTTATTAACATATTGATATATACATATTTCCAGTCTTCAGAACTTTTGAGAAGGAATCAATTTACTGAAAAGTGAAAAGTATTCATATTTCATACCTAAATAGGAGTACATTTCTTGGTGGAAGTACCTGCTCAATTAGTATTCAAATGAGAGTATAAGTACAGGTTATAACAATTTCATGTTTTAAATATTAAAGAGGGGAGATACCGAGGCATTAATTGGCCAGATTACATCTGTGTATTCTTACTGAGAAATTGGAAAAACAAATGCCTGCAGTTCAGATTAAATTGTGGTTAGACTGACCTGTTGACCTTGAGGTAGTAATTTAAATAAAAAATAGCCAATCTTAGCCTCAGATATCGGAGTTATAGGTACTCAAGGCAATATTTACCCAAGTAGAGATTCTTGAGAGAGTCATAGGGGAGGCTCCCAGTCTTTGAAAATCACTGACTTAACATGATCTATGCAGTATGCATCCAGGAAAAACTCTTATGAAACTGACCTGTTAGTATAGGGCAAATACTGACAAGTACTTGAGTACAGTAATGCAGTATTTATACGTTGCCATCTCTCTTTAGTGTCAATTTATGAATTATAGACTAAAGAAACATGTTTTCTAAATTGTTGTTTTTGTTCTTTTTCTTTGAGTGAAACAACCACGGGAGTTGACACACCCTTGTGACTGAAAAGCTTGGACCTTCCCCCAGACTGCAGTCCGGTGGCCAGAGGAGACATCATGGGCCACCATCTCGGGGACATGACAAATACCCGAGTTCTGAAACATCTGGTAGACTGCCAGGATGGTCATAAAGATATTTGCTATTGGTCTGGGGAGATGAGTGACTCTGAGGATCTGTGAGCATACTTGTAGATTAGTTATATATTCATATATTATAGAACAACCTAACTATGGCCGATTGGGGGCGTACCGCGACGCCCTGGTGCGATATCCTTTTGGCTCTGGTCAACACCAGAGCTGGAGGGTACCCCTGCAGTTGGCATGGGGGCGCTTCAATTACCAGCCATTGGGTTTAGATAGTCAGGTAAGAGTTTGTTAGGCAGGGAAGTGTAGGAAGTGTGTTTTCAGATCCACAGAGCATTTAGGTCCATATTTTGGTGTGAATGATTATGAGATCAAAATATTTTATTGGAGGTTCAAATGGTGTGATATAATTTGTCTTATGTTTTTGACTCATAGTGGGAGGTGGATTATATTGGGTTCCAGGTTATTTGTTAAGCAATTGTCTGTTTGCTGAGTGAAGTATAGTACTCAGTACAATGTTGATACAAGTAGGAACCAATTATGTTAGGAACTTTTGGGAATCTAATCCGACCTTTGGGCGTACATGTGGAATAAATTATTACTTTTGGTACTTCATATTGGATTTTGAATAATGACAGATCAGGATAGCGAAAATAAATAAATAAATAAATAAATAAATAAATAAATAAATAAATAAATAAATAAATAAATAAATAAATAAATAAATAAATAAATAAATAAATAAATAAATAATCAAGTAAAACAACACAAGCGATTAGAGTAAATATACTGTACAGTAACCCAGGTATTAAATAATCATATTTGGTTGAGGGTTGACAATTTCATTATGCTAATAACACATTCTATTGAGTGAAAAGTATTTCTTCGAAAATTAGGACCCTACATGATGTAAAAATGAAGCTGGATAGTCAATTGTATAACAATGTTCGGTATACTTAATGACGTGTTAATTACTTACTGTTCATAGGCAGTATGAATGTCTGAGGTGTACGTGAAAAAAGAAAAAAAAAAAAAAAAAAGGAATTATTTTTGAAAAAAATATTCCATGTTAGGGACCACACTTTTCTTACGACTATAATTGTAAATATATACAGGATGACCACAACTGTCTTTTGATGTAGGGTATGTATGTGTGCAGGAAAGATTGGCTGACAACCTAAACTTTGAACGTGATTTCCTCAGTGTTATTTCTGGACCAGGGACGGGGAGGAAAAGTATTACTTGTCCTAAGCAGTATAGTTAATAAGGACGTAAAGATACATTGTAACAGTGATACGATATTTAGACGGTATTGGTTAATTTCAATGTTTCGACGTCAATTTAGTGACTGACTATAGCGAATCTATTACAGTATGTGTGTGAGACGTGTGAATGACAGTCTTTTTAAGGAAACATATTGGGAAATGGCTGTCAATGAATGTATATGGTCATTGTAATTGAACACATGTTGTGATGGGTTTTCTTCTTTCAAGTTATTGAATATGAAGCAGAGTTGCTTAGTAACGGGTTGATACTGTTTCTTTTCATTGCAAATCAATTTGATAGAATAAGATGTTATGACACAATATCATAATCATAGCAATGTCTTCTACATAATGATATACTGAATTTTGATTGGTGCTTTGATGCATCTATTTTGTTTTCTCATGGTTATTTTGATGTATGGCAGGTACAGGGGATTTGTAATTGAAAAAAAAAAAAAAAAAAAAAACGAAAACAAAAGGGGGGAGAGAAGTAGGAGTCAAGATTGGCATGTATGTTAGGATAGGGAAATAAAATAGAATAAATAGAACAAATACTAATGATAATGATTGGTAAATCATATATAAATTTGATAGTAACACTACAGTGGCAACATACTGTACAATCAGTTAAGTGACTGTGGCAGTAAGGGGCACTTACCATGTTTTGTTTTGTTTTGTTTTGTTTTGTTTTGTTTTGTTTTGTTTTGTTTTGTTTTGTTTTGTTTTGTTTTGTTTTGTTTTGTTTTGTTTTGTTTTGTTTTGTTTTGTTTTGTTTTGTTTTGTTTTGTTTTTAGGTAGGACAAAGAGTATCTCATACAGCATCCAATAGGCTCTATAGGACGTTCTTATCTAGGATAAGTTTTTTACATGTTCTACAGGCAATGAGTTAGGCCTATGAGACATGGCATTTTAATCTGATGTCTTTTGCAGTTGGAACAGAGCACCGTGTGGAGAGGGTAGCATGTTTATTCTGGTGTACAGGCTACTACATCATTTACCAGACTCAGTCAACGTGCTGTGGCATGAGAGGTGCTGAAGCGGCGGCGGAGGCTTTTCTCTCTGGCACAGTGTCCATGGGACTCGCAACCCTGTGGGCTGTCACAGACTATCTGGTGCCTACTTCCTGAGAGGGCTCACCCCAACTCCAGGATGTGGAGTTTTGGCCGTGGAATTGCGCAATCCGTGGCTGAGCGTTAGGGTTAGAGCATCTGCACCTGAGATTACACCATCCCTACCCCTGAATCAAATGTTGTTGCTCTGACATCAGTGAATTTGCCATTAGTTTAGTTTAGTTTAGTTTATTTGGACGAAAGAATATAAAGTTAGTAAGTTAGGATCATAATGCCATCTTTTAGAGTACTGTCCAGAGAGTAGGTTATGCCAGATTTACGACGATAGGATTACTTATTTAGTTCCCATTTTTATTTCTGTTATGTTTTTCAGTGACTTGATTTGATTTGTTATTTTCACTTTTCTATTTTGGTTTTTTGGTTTGGTAATGGCCCTGCTCTTGCCCATATTAATCCACATATTGTCACATGTAGGTGTAAACATTCCTCTATCTATTCTTGTGTACACCCTTGTGCACGTCTGTCCTATCTCTCTTTATGTACATGGATAAGGTATGCCAGCCTCCAAGAGAGGTGGAGAAACAAGTAGACATATTGATATGTTTGTTCATACTGATTTTAGTTCTGGGCTGCTGTATTCACCTAATTCGGTCCTAGATATCAAAAGGCATTGCCATAGTCATGAACATTGATGCAATGCCCTTGTTCAGCCCTGTTACCTTTTGACCCCACACCGCTCTTTCTTTATCTTTTTCTGTCTCTCTTTCTTTACTGATAAGTGTAACCCATCTAGGCAGGACCAATGTTATCACATGATCATCAGAGGATTATTTGGATATTGAATAATAAGTTGTGTTGCTGGGTATTGTACATGTACAGTACAGTATGACAGCAATGGATGGTCCTAGACTGAATGGGTTAGACAGCATAAGTCACCTTTGCCCCTATGCACCACATGGTATTGGTAAGGTAAACGGTATGCCCGTTTTGGGTGAAGATGGACGCATTTTTCTAGTTAGGCGGTTTTTTAGCTTTTGTAGGCCGCTATGTTAGTTTAAGTTGCGGTGTGCATGTTTTATTCATAATATTTTTGATTTATTCATTGGCCGCATAGGGCTGCATTCTTGATATGATACTCTGCTAAGGTTAACATGCATAAATACATATATATTCCATATGACCTTTCTTTTGTTAATTGTATCATGTATTATTGATTTGATTATTCATTTGGGTTGATTTTGATCATGTTCTGCAAGGCTCCCAAGTATACGCATAAGCTTCATGATCCATATGTTATGGCCACGCAACGATATGTATGAGCACATTTTATTTGATTGTACCCATAAAGGGTTTTGCTGTGTGACTTTCTTTTAGCTCTGACAGGATGATTAGTATTCGTGGGCTCTCCCTTGGGATGTTATGTGTGTGATCCAGAGTACTGCTGTTCCCCTCTGGCCTTAAGGAATGTGGTTAGACACAGGGATCGGAATAAGGGAAAAACAAAAAGAGGTAAAAATATGTGGAGCTACTGATTGGATATTTGTTTATTAGTCTACTAGGTGAACAAAGTATACTTTTGTTCAAGGGGGGGATGTTGTGTAATTCCTGTGGAACACACACATATATTCCTGTATTTGTACACATACATAACCACACACTACACATACTCAGCTACATATAACTACTCCTAGATATCACATCACATACTTCTGCATTGTACTGAGGATAATAAGTGTTGTATAGTTGTACCAGTATAGGACGTTCAGATGTTTCCAGTTAACTCCTTACATTATTGTAGAGGCCCAAGATCCTCTCGTTTAACCATTTAAGGTCCTCTGGTGATTAACTGCCCTTAGAGCCTTGGGTCTCCGGCTAGCCTTTTGACTATCTATCAGCCACTTTAGACAAGTTAACCTAAACGAAACATTCCTGTAGACACACAGAACTGCATTTAGGTCACATGTATTGTACATGTGCCTCGCACACACCTCATGCACTAAACATGTACGCGTTTGTGCACGTCTGAGTGCGTCCAGATATACACAATGTTTAAGGTCATATATAAGGGAGATGCCTACGCCCAGTTCTTTGTCTTACTGAGAATCTACACTGAGACCCTGGTCTGTGTGCTTGAGGGGATCTCCTGCAATTGATAAATAAATATATACTCATTGTGATAATTGAACAACCAGTGTCATCATTAATTAATACACAACACTATGTATTCAGCATTTGAGCCATGGACCACCATTTGATGACATATTACCTCCACAGACACCCAAAACTAAAGATTTATTTTGCTTTTGTCAACAATTCCAGGCTGGATTTTGAAGAAAACAAAACAGTCAAACATACAGATCAAAGTGACCACTATTCTTTTATTCTCTACTACTAATTCACATGATCACATGATGAATATTTTAACTCTTGAGAATGTACAATGAAACCAAATGGACCCTTGCAGGTCCGTTTGGTTTCATTTTTACAAAAATCTAGGACAAAGTCTCTTACAACCAGCAGACATGGCAACAGTGGGCAGTAGTGCTGGTAGTGGTGAGGATGTGGATGTGGGATATAAATGCACAGGGGAGATTATTCAGCCATGCTCAATTGGAGCTGGGATTGATTCTACAGTGGCAGTAAATGGATGGATGGAGGTGGGGAAGATTGGGGGGTGAGACAGGGGAGGATGAGGGGGTGAGACAGGGAAGATGGGGGTGAGACAGGGGAGGATGGGGGGTGAGACAGGAGAGGATGGGGTGAGACAGGAGAGGATGAGGAGTGAGGCAGTGGATGGATGGA
>CM076985.1:39476927-39481927 GCA_039105355.1 Benthosema pterotum
ATGGTGGTAATCCGTGGCTCAAATGCTGATGCCCTGGTGTCAAAATGGTTGAAAACCAATGCTGTACAGTATGGTGTGGTATAGTGTGTACAGTATGTTCTCCAATGCCACATTCACTCCTCCTCGTTCCTCCACAAGTTTCTCTTATGTTTGTGGCTTCTATATACTGTATGTACTATATGCCGTATTGTCGCGAATATAAGCCGACCCTTTCATTTGTGAAAAAAGAACATTGAATGTCAAATAATATATTCTCCAAATATAAAACGACTCAATTTCTTAGGAAATTTCCATTGGAAAATAAGTAGTCTTATATTCAGGCCAATAGGGTGGGGAAACACATATATACTACATACACATACATACATACATACACACACACACACACATATTTTTAAAGGTACCTTCCACTGCCGTCAGCTATACACGACTACAGGGTATAGGGGGTTGAAGGTATTGCCAGGAGTGAGTGTGTGCATGGCGTGTGGCTGTGTGTGCGTGTATATGCACACAAGGAGGAGGGAGGGAGGGAGGGAGGGAGAGGTCTTTTGGGGGATCTCATCTCCTCTGAGACTTCCGTGCCTGTTCCATCCCTGACATAGTTGAGGAGTGGAGAGAAGCCTCCAACAGGCAGCCATGGCAGGTATGGCTGACAGGGCCGGATCTAGAGGGGGGGGGGGGCAGGGCCCACCCAAACGTGCATCCTGTATGCCCATTGCCCACCCAATAAAAAGGTAACATCAGTGGTTTTCATCCGTGGTCCGGGGACCACCAGTGGTCCTTGAGAGAGAGTTGTGGAAAGTTGGTTGACCAGATGTAACTCTTTGAGAGCGTAAAAATGAAACCAAATGGACCCTTGCGGGTCCATTTGGTTTCATTTTTACACTCTCAAGAGTTGAATTAGCCCGAGTCTACACAACTAGAGAATGTGGAAGATTAATGCTCATTTTGATCTCTATGTTTGACTGTTTTGTTTCTCAAATCCAGTCTGGTATTGTGTGGACAAAATCAAAAGAAAAAGCTGAAATGTCATGAAATGGTGGTCCTCCGTGAAAACCACGGCTACATATGAAAAACCTTGGAGTTGCCCATACACCCTGCCATTCTTCCAGCCCACCCTAGTAGGGCTGGCTAAATCCGGCCCTGATGGCTGAGAGGATTGTGTGCAACTGTGAGAGCAGCCCTGTCTTCATGCTTCACGGCCTCCACTGTTGAGACTACAGACGAGGCAGCATTGGGAATATTACTATACCTTGTTAATGTATTACTTATTACTTATTACCTTCATTTTTAAAGCAATATATTGTATTACAATATTGCTGTCTGAGCAAGTGTAATATATTAGTATTACTATTACATATTACTTAAAAGAAAAATGTTGTACAAAATATATAATTAAATATTTAGTGTCACTATTAATCAAATATTGTGTAGGCCAGTGGCATAGCTACAATAAATAAAGTGCACTTGGCTATCTGACCAAATGCATATGAAATCAATTTGAAAAAACGTCCTCCTGAATAAATAATTTGATGACAAATTATAGAAAATAAGTAATTATTTAACTTCTGCAGTTGTCAAGAAAATTTTCAACGAGACAGATTGACAGAAAGTAATATTGAAAGTAATGCAGAAAAAAAAGTATAATGTATTTGATTGTTTTAGTTAAGTAATATATTTATATTACAAGTTACTGCATTTTGGTAATATATTATGTAATATATTGAGTTACGTAGTGCACATGTCCCAAGACTACAGACGAGGCAGCATAATATACAGCAGCAGCAGCAGCAGCCCATGTTCCAGGAACTATAGAGCTTCCCCAATCCCAAACTTAGTTCAGCTCCAAACACTGCAAAATATATAAATATTCTGGGGGGTTCTCCCCTGGGACCCCAAAACTTACAAATGAATCACAAAAAAAAAACACTTTCTAAAACCAACACTTTCCAAAACTTGATTTTGTTTGGCTGGTCACCGTCACGTCACAGGTGTAAAACCCGCCGCTAACCCACTGCTGACGGGTCACATTTAGTAGTGTCACTCCGCCACCCGGAATCGGTTTTGTTGTTGTCATGGAATCTTGTCGCAAGTGTGTTGTTTCTACAGCTGGTTGGCCGGGAACTACTTTCTTGTAGCTGGGAACTACTTTATTTAGCTGGGAACTACTTTCTTTAGTTGAGTAACTTACAGACGACATCGTGCTACGGTGAATTATTTTAATGGCACTTAATTTTGCCATGATTGTAATATTTTTTAGAAAAGCAATAAGCCACTCGAGGTTGCAGGTTACCGTGGATTTTACTCCAGTGAAGGCATGCCACACCAGGGTAAAATCCATGGTAACCTGCTCCATCTCAAAGAAACGACCAATGTATGGTACATGCTCAGAGCATTGTTGCGATGTAACACAAGCAGTGGTAGGGTGTTGGTGGCTCAGGGTAGAGTGGCAGGATAGTAAACACAAGTATCAAAGTGTCCTTGAGCAAGACACTGAACCCCTGATTGTTCCCCATGTGCTGGTTGGCAGCAGTGTTGGGACATGTGCACTACATAACTTAATATATTACATAATATATTACCAAAATGCAGTAACTTGTAATATAAATGTATTACCCAACAAAAATAATCAAATATATTATACTTTTCTTTCTGCATTACTGCACTACTTTCAATATTACTTTCTGTCAATCTGCCTCGTTGCAAGTGTTCTTGTGAAATTAACTTTAACAATTGCAGAAGTTAAATAATTACTTATGTTCTATAATTTGTCATCAAAATATTTATTGGCTTCCATGAATTCAAGGAATACATCTAACTCCTGTGTTAACTGTCCATAGCTGAGTAGGATGAGGTAGGTCTATGCCAGTGCTGTTTCTAGGAGTGACGTTTTTTCAAGTTGATTTCATATGAATTTGGCCAGGTTTTTTTTTTTAAAGTAATATAATATGTAATAGTAATATTAATATATTACACTTGCTCAGACAGTAATATTGTAATATAATATATTGCTTTAAAATGAAGGTAATAATTAATAAGTAATGTATTAACAAGGTAAAGTAATATTCCCAACACTGGTTGGTAGTACCTTGCATAATTTCTGACCCCAGCGGTGTGTATTGATGTGCATTGTTGTGAACGGGTGAATACGATGCCCAATCTAACCTTGGATAAGAGTGCTACATAAAAGCGTATTTTCTATTTTACTTTACTTTACAAGTTTCTGTAGACCCCTGTGTAAGCTTAGAAATGTTTGACATTTGACATTTTGGGTCCTTTGAAAGATATTGTATGGGAGGAAAAAACAGACAAACATGACAGAGGTTTCTTCGGATGAAATCCTGTGCTGCACTCAGACCCGGATGTAACATTTCCCAGTTGGGGGGACAAGCAAAAATGGTATGGAGGCAACTTCATCGCTCGTGTTGCTTCGTGCCACGGACGATGAAGTCACACCCACACCAATTTCAGTTACAAGACTTATATTAGGCAATAATAACATTAGTTGTTGTTGAAGAATGGAACAGACAAGCACGCATAAAGCCAAAGGTCTGACTCAGAGAGTTTTCTGTTTACAATGATGAAATGCTGTTGGTTTAGTGGTGCCACAGCTGTAGTTAGTTAGTAGCAGTAGTAGTGTTTCAAATCATTTCAATTATAAGCACTTTCATTTGAAATATCTTTGAAATTTAGGTTGTTTTGCATGCCATCATGTTTGGTGGCAGGGCAGTCGGGGCATTTAGGGGGACATTACCCTCCCTCTCCCCATGCCTAGATCCGGCCCTGGCTGACTGTACTGTACGTTTGGGAGAGAGAGAGAGAGAGAGAGAGAGAGAGAGAGAGAGAGAGAGAGAGAGAGAGAGAGAGAGAGAGAGAGAGAGAGAGAGAGAGAGAGAGAGAGAGAGAGAGAGAGACAGTTCATATGCAGAGCTGGAGATCTCACAACTTCATTTTCTCATAGAGATCAATTATTGTAATTACTGCAGCCAAAGCTCAGTGCTGCTTCCCCACTGATGGAGATGGAAGGACCATACGATGGGAGTGGTGCCTGTGGAGAAGAGACAAGGACCCCCCTGAGAGAGACACACAGAGCTGGAAGAACTGAAATTAGCATACAGTACAGGCAAGGACACTGAGACACCATGTGTGGGCAGAAAGACTGACTGCAAGCTGCTAATGTGTACTCTAACTCTAGTTCTCAGTCAGGGGCTTTCAACCAGTGGTCCGGGGACCACCAGTGGTCCTTGAGAGGGTTCCAGGTGGTCCCCAGCTAAATGATGGACAGTTGGTAAACACATGGACCCTTATAGATCTGTAACTCTTGAGAGCGTAAAATGAAACCAAAAGGACCCCTATACACTGGTCCATTTGGTTTTATTTTACACTCACAAGAGTTGAATTATATTTAAACATCTGAATTACTTAATTTTCAAGAATCTACACACAAAGGAAAATGTAGAATGTAGAATTGTTATTTTGACCAACGTTTTGCCAATTATCTCTCCTGAAATGTGGACACACATTTGAAAATCCTTAGTTTTTCGTCTGATGTTGAGACTAAACTCAACATCAAATGGTGGTCCGTGGCTAAAATACAGAATAAATGGTGGACCCGGGTATAAAAAAAGGTTGAAAACCGCTTTTATAAGTCCATTCAGGCAGGAGCAGTATCCCTTCAAAATTAAAATATTTGTTCAACTGAAGGTATTTGGCATGCGAAGCAGCTGTTGTTTCTGATTACAGGTTGAACTGAATACAGCAGGGGTTTTCAACAGGTGGTCCGGGGACCACCAGTGGTCCCTGAGAGGGTTCCAGGTGGCCCCCAGCTAAGTTGGTTAACCAGATGTAACTCTTGAGAACGTAAAAATGAAACCAAATGGACCCTTGCGGGTCCATTTGGTTTCATTTTTACACTCTCAAGAGTTAAAATATTCATAATCTGAATTAGCCCAAGTCTACACAACTAGAAGATGGACAAAAGGAAAAGAAACCTTTAGTTT
>CM076985.1:39486927-39489427 GCA_039105355.1 Benthosema pterotum
ATAGTATTAATTTAATTTCAAGACGGAAGTAAGAGTAAGACCAACATTTTTGATACCGGGGCCCTCAATTTCTTCAGAATTTGAGCCACAAAGGACCACCATTTGATGACATTTTAGCCCCACAGACCCCAAAACTAAAGATTTATTTTGTTTTTGTTCACAATACCTGGCTGGATTTGGGAAACAAAACAGGCAAACATAGATCAAAAATGACCATTCTTTTACATTATCTGATTGTGTAGATTTTAGGTAATTCAGATGATGAATATTTTAACTCTTGAGAGTGTAAACATGAAACCAAATGGACCCGCAAGGGTCCATTTGGTTTCATTTTTTACGCTCTCAAAGAGTTACATCTGGTTAAGCAACTCTCCATATTTAACTGGAACTCTCTCAAGGACCACTGGTGGTCCCCGGGCCGGTCAGAGTCAGCCAAAGGGCCGCATTTGGCCCCCGGGCCGCATAATTCCCACTTACTATTCCTTTAAACTATGGACATAGGCGCTTTCTACAACGGTGTAATGTAATGTTTTGAGTGCAGGTGTGTTGCAGCAGATAATTGCGGCTGACTACAGCATTAGCACTCGGGGCCGGCTGTCACCATAGCAACACCAACTTATTTGATCACTGTTACAGTAGCTTAATGAGATCGCCTGGGCCAGACAAAGCCCAGAGTGTGACTCTACAGACAGGGGCGGATGTAACATTTCCAAATTGGAGGGGCAGGAGAAAATGGTAGGGGGGCGGCTTCATCATCGCCCGTGTCGCTTCGCGCCCATACCATTTTCAGTTACAGGACTTTTATTAGTCAAGTAAAGTATCAATAATAACATCAGTTGTTGTTGAAGTTGCAACAGACACGCAGCATGCATAAAGCTAAAGGTCTGACTCAGAGAGTTTTCTGTTTTCAATGATGAAATGCTGTTGGTTTAGTGGTGACACAGCTGTAGTTAGTTAGTAGCAGTAGTAGTGTTTCACATCATTTTAAATATAAGCACTTGAAATTTGAAATATCTTGGGTTGTATTGCATGCATGCCATCGTGTTTCGTGGGGCAGACTGGGCATTTAGGGGGGCATTGCCCCCCCATGCCCATGCGTAGATCCGCCCCTGTCTACAGACAGAGCTAACTGTGTGGCCTGGTCTTGTTTCTGGCTGCATGGGCACCTCCTGGAAAAATAGTAAATGGTGCATTAGTGCCTTTATCCATGCGCTTAACACTAACACGGGCATTACCATTTGCACGCGTACATTGGCACACCGATTGCAGTAGAAACCATATAAGGCAGTGGTTTTCAACCAGTGGTCCGGGGACCACCAGTGGTCCTTGAGAGGGTTCCAGGTTAAATAATAGAGAATTTGTTAACGAGATGTAACTCTTTGAGAGTGTAAAACCAATGGGCCCTTGCAGGTCCATTTGGTTATATGTTTACACTCTCAAGAGTTAGTATAATCATCATTTGAATTAGCCCGAGTCTACTAGAGAATGTAGAAGATTAATGGTCATTTTGATTGCTTTGTTTGTGAAACCCAGCCTGGAATTGTGGACCAAACAAAATAAATCTTTAGTTTTGGGGTCTGTGAAGCTTAAATGTCCTCAAGCAGTGTTCCATGGCTCAAATGCTGAAGAAATAGTGGGCCCTGGTATGAAAATGGTTGAAAACCACTGATATAAGGTACCAACCAGCACATTGGGAGGAATTTGGGGTTCAGTGCCTTGCCCAACGAAACTTTGACATGTCGACAGGAGCAGCCGGGATTAGAACCACCGCCGCACGGATCATTGAATGACCTACCTCCGGGGCCCCTGCCCCCCCCCCCCCCCCCCCCCTGGCCTCAGCACCCCATGTCCCTGTGCGAAGAGATGTGGCTATAGTCGTTAGTGGATCTCACCTTTCCTGAAAACATGTAAAACATTTTAAACCACTTCCACAATCATTGCTAGCCTGACCTTGGTCTGAATTGTCATTTCGTTTCACTCATCATTCAGACTGAAGTCCCCTCTCTACCACAGCAGGATGGGCGTTATCAAAGTGGCAGTCTCTGCAGTGATTGGTTTACACCAGCTCATAAAAATATTAGGAACGTAGACAACGTTGTTGTCATTAATTAATGAGGCTAATGGGCTAGCCCGGTAGCTAGACAAACAAACACAACGGACAAGTGTTAATAGCATGGAAACAAAAGCAGTAAAATATGTGGATTTTCAACTAATACTAACGACACCAGAGGGAGGGACACCAGTCCTTGAATCGGAGGAGGAAAACAAATAAGGTAGTAATTTTTAAGGTGGCGATTCATAGCTGGATCCAGGCTATGTCATTGCAGGCATCAGATTTCTTTCAACTTTGAACGTTCCTGGGGCACAAACGGTTCGAAAACCACTATGTGATAAATTGGTCCTATAGTAGTAGTAGTTGTTGTCAAAGCGTAGCAATTAACATTCCACTGCCATCGACTATCTCTCTAAGAACTTGTCCACCATGTCACACAAGGCCCTC
>CM076985.1:39494427-39501927 GCA_039105355.1 Benthosema pterotum
CGCACGCGTGTGTGTGTGTCACAGCAGGGCTATGGAAAAGCCATCAAGTGGAAGAATTGACCCGCACGCTTTCCTTTGTTGGTAAGAAGCGCTCTTAAGAGACGTTCCATTGAGACCCCACGCAATGCTTTGTCCAAACAACACACCAGGAGGACAGTGCACTGCACTGCACCGCACCGCCCGGCTGTGAGCAAGTGCAAGAGAGCGTTTACATGCACACCATACTGTGCAGGAGTATGGTATGTGCGCGTGTGAGCGCACGCACCTGCACGCACAGATAGATGTGCAAAATGATCGCCAGAATAAGCACGGGGAATTCTTTTATTGCTTTAAAGCGACACTACTATGCCACCTTCTTGAATCCATACATTGTAATCTTTTTCCAATCTTTATGATAGAGTTTAGGTGGTTCAGGCATCTGGTTAGGATGCCTCTCGGGCATCTCTCCCTAGGGAGGTCCTTGAGATTGGATATGGGTTGTGATTTCATTATTGTGCACCCCTAATCGAGGGGAGGAAAAAAAACAGTTGGTTTTGGGTGAACTATGGAATTACAAAAGTTACAAAAACATGAACCGTCAGAAGGAGCGAAATCAATTTGCGACCACAACGGCCATTGCGACAGTTTTTATAACCGTTGCAACCATTTCGCCTAACAGTCGAACGTTTTGCATAACAGTAACGACCATTTTGCACAAAAGTCGTGATCGCTTTGAATAGCGGTCGCAGTGGTTTACATAACGGTCGAGGGTTAAGGTTAAGGGTAGAGCATAGGTTATGTTCAGGGTTAGGGGTTAGGGTTAGGAGCGAAAACAGAGGAGGTTAGGGGTTAGGGCAGGGGTCAGCAACCTGCGGCTCAGGAGCCGCATGCGGCTCCAGAACACAGCCCTAGTGGCTCCTTGGCTGTAGCATTATTACATACACACTGGGGTGATCCGCCAACATAATATAAACATTTCAGTCACCCAAAACGCGTTGCGCTGTCTGACAGTTGCCAGTTAAAGTAGCACTTGGCCATGCCAAAAAAAAGCCCAGCAGTTATCAGAGGTGGATCTTTAAATCTGAACCACCCATTTTCAACAGTTTACGCAGTTTACTCTTATTAACAATTTCTCTGCTGAATCCATGTATTTACGTTTTGGAGGAACGTTTTGGCGGGGTGCGGCGAACGTAAATAACCGTTTGCGGCATTATGATCAATAAACCAGCATTTGATTAATAATAAACAAAAGTGAACGCATAAATCCAAGTTGGTTCTGTAGTATACTGTTGCTTTAAGGCCCTGACGATGTCACAACCAAAACTCCGCCCACCTACCCATTTTTTTCCCCTGCTTTGAGGAAGAAAAACAGTCAGGCAACACAGGCTCCGGTCAGGGGACGTAGCACAGGCTAACTACTGCGCTCTGTTGTTGCCCAGCAAAACAGCACCGGGACTTCGATTGCTTGTTTTTTTCCATCAATTGGATTAGATTGTTTTACTTTGGCCATCTGGATATTGTGTGGTTGATACTGGCATGGGAATTTCATCTTTCTTTCTCTATTTCTCTCTCTACTCTCTCTCTCTATCTGTCGGAGGAGCATGGACGGAGCGCAGCTCCAGCTGTTCTGCCTACGATCCCTAACGATCTAGCAAAATCTGGCTCGTTGGGGTGTGTGTGTGTGTGTGTGTGTGTGTGTGTGTGTGTGTGGTGTGGTGTGTGTGTGTGTGTGTGTGTGTGCGCACGTCTGTGGTCTTCAATGCTAGCTATGTTTAGCAGCTAAACGTCTTTGCAAAGAAAGCACAACAGCCCCCCCCCCCACCCCCCCCCCCCCCCCCCCCACACACACACACACACACACACACACACACACACACACACGCACGCACGCGCGCACACACACACGCACGCGCGTGCACGCACACGCGCAAACGGATCCCTTTTCTCTGCTATTCTATTCTATTGCAGGGATTCTGATATAAAACCTCAATAAAGATGGCATGTAGATGGCATATTTTTTTTTTCTTTTTTCTTATTAGAGCAGAGGGTGTGCCCTTTCATATGGTATATGGTTTTTATATATTACTGTCAACATAATTATATTATATAGACCTGAAAAATATTATTCCATAAATGATATGGTGTTGGCCCACAACGCAAGTTGAATTCAAATGGCAATTACAGACAAACGGAAGATGGGATGAATGTAATTTTTTTCCCCCCTAAAAGTGGACAAATAGGGCTGTCAATCGTGTATAGCATGTACAATATCTTCATTTGGTTCATATATATATTTGTCTGTCAATGTCTCTATACAATGTATTTTTACAAGACTGCTCATGTCTCTATAGCATTCAAATGGCAATATGTCCTGAACAATAGGTGGTATGAATGCATTTTTTTTTTCTTGTGAAAGCAGTGAGTGTGTTCTTTCAGACGGTATATGGCATGTAAATGTCGCTATAGGACTTTGGCAACATAATCATATTATATAGAACTGAACAATTATTATTCCATACATTATATGGTTTTGGCCCACGAGGCAAGTTGAATTCAAATGGCAATTACAGATGAACAGAAGATGGGATGAATGTAATTTTTTTTCCCCTAAAAGTGGACTAAGAGGGCTGTCAATCGGTGTATAGCATGTACAATATCTTCATTTGGTTCATATATATATTTGTCTGTCAATGTCTCTATACAATGTATTTTTACAAGACTGCTCATGTTTCTATAGCATTCAAATGGCAATAAGTCCTGAATGATAGGTGGTATAAATGTATTTTTTTTTTCTTGTGAAAGCAGCGAGTGTGCTCTTTCAGACGGTATATGGCATGTATATGTCGCTATAGGACTTTGTTTTTTATTGGCCTTGTTTTCAATTAGTGACATCCCTAGTGACATCACTCAAAGAGCTTAGCACAGCTCAAACCCCTTTTTTTCCAGGATGCTTAGCAGTGAAATTGTTAATATATCTTAGAGATGTTGTGTGGACTAGAAATGGAGTTCTGAAAAACTCCTTTATTTTTTTTTCCAGAAACTTTTCTTTTAAGACCTTTTTTTCTGAGAGTGTACAAATGGAACCAAATGGACCCGTCAGGGTCCATTTGGTTCACATTTGTACACTCTCAGGAAAAAAAAAGGGTGGAATTCACCTTTAAGCACTTATTAGGCTTACATTTTTGCGGCTCCAGACAGATTTTGAATTTAATTTTTGGTCGAAAATGGCTCTTTCAACATCTTGGGTTGCCGATCCCTGGGTTAGGGTTATAGACTGTACAAAATGGAAAGCGGTTGCGGTTATAAAACCGTAGCAACAGCCGTCGCGGTCACAACTGGATTTCGCTGTCTCTCTGAACTGTGGATGTGTTAAATTTCAAGAAATTAAAAAAAAAAAAGAAAGACTATTTGGCATGTAGAATGTATTCTTGTGTAAAGGGTAAACTGACAGTTCAGCCTAGAGTTCCAAGAATTCTCACTAATTGACGGATACAAATTGTGTAGGTGGTTCAGTCTTTGATCTCTTACAGTAATTACTGCAATGCCTCCTGGCAGAGTGTGCGTGCACACACACAAACACACGTTTTTGGTTGTTTGTGCGTGCGTGTGTGCGTGTGTGTCCCTGTGTGTGTTTGAGACCTATCCACCACTGCTTTTTTAGAAGCGGAGTGAGGGAGATGCTGTTACGCAACTGAATGTCGAACCTGCTGAGTGAACGTTGACGGAATGCTTTAAAGCAGTGGTTTTCAACCTTTTTCATACCAGGGCCCACCATTTATTCAGCATTTAGCCACGGACCACATTTGATGTCTCTCTAGTCTCTCTGACCCACAAGCAAAGATTTTCAAGTTTTTGTCCACAATTTAGGAGAGATAACTGGCAAAACATTTTTCTAAATGTGTACAATTATAGACCCTTGAAAATTAGGTAATTCACACATTTAAGTATAATTTAACTCTTGAGAGCGTAAAATGAAACCAAATGGACCCATAAGGGTCCATTTGTTTCAGCGTCACACACTCCCCAGCCTGGTATTGTGGACAAAAGTCAAAGAAATCTTTTTGTTTTGGGGTCTGTGGGGCTAAAATGTCATCAAATGGTGGCCTGTGGCTCAAAAGCTGAATAAATAGTGGTCCCTGGTATCAAAGAGCTTGAAGACCACTGCACTCGATGGACGATTCAAGCAACTGCTAGTACAAACAGTATAAGTCTCACCCAGTGATGGGCAGTAGCTTGTTACAAGTAGCTAAGCTACATAGCTTAACTACATTTTCCCGTAACTTGTAGTGTAGCTTACTACATTTGTTCTGGGAATAGCTTGTAGTGAAGCTACACTACTTGTATCGAGTAGCTTGTAGTGAAGCTACACTACTTGTTTCGAGTAACAAGGATTGTAGCTTACTACATTTTCCCACACACATTTTCAAATTCCACCCATTTTTAATGGGTAGAAAACCTCTAATATACATCCCAAAACTTAAACATGCCACCATCCTATGTTCAAACCCTCCACTAAATTATTATCATTATGATTTTTACCCATATTGTTTTATTATTATGATTAGTATTTAGAAAGTTGTACATTAAGATGAGATATATATTTATATTATGTAGTGATGATGTAGCAAGCTACATCAAGCTACTTTTGTCATGTAGCTTGTAGTGTTGCTTGCTACAATTTTCTGGCGATAGCTTGTAGAGTAGCTTAGCTGCATTTTTTCGAGAGTAACAAGTAGTGTAGGTTACTACATTTTCCCAGTAACTTGCCCATCACTGTGACTCTCACCACTGGTATAATGGGAGTACATGCGTGTGGGACATGTGACTCTGCATGCACAGTTGCACACGTGTGTTGGGTGAGCATGTATGTCAGGGGCGGATCTAACATTTCCCAATTGGGAAGGGGGGGGGGGGGGGGGGGCAGGAGAAAATGGTATGGGTCTTACAGTATATTAGGCAAGTAAAGCAATAATATCAATAATAAAATCAGTTGTTGTTGAAGTTGCAACAGACACTCAGCATGTATAAAGCTAAAGGTCTGAATCAGAGAGTTTTCTGTTTTCAATGATGAAATGCCGTTTGTTTTACTGGTGCTGCAACTGTTAGTGTAGTAGTAGTGTTTCAAATCATTTTAAATATAAGCACTTTCATTTGAAATATCTTGGGTTGTTTTGCATGTTTGGTGGGGCAGTCAGGGCATTTAGGGGGGCATTGCCCCCCCCCCCCCCCCCCCCCCCCCATGCCCATGCCTAGATCCGCCCCTGACGTATGTCCAGAAGACTGGTTGGTGTGAGTCCAACATGTGATGAATAGAGCTGCAAGCTTATACACCGCACTGCACGCATGACTCTCTCCTGAGAATGGACGCTCTGGGCTACTATACTATATTACACATTCACACACACACAGAGCTACTACCATGCAGTGCCATCCTGGTTAATGGTATCCACTGGGAGCATGCACATTGTTTTACAAGCCCTCCATAAAGACAGACATGGCTGATAGTGCAGTGTTGCCAACTGCCAAAATCCAAAATGCATTAGTGGCACTTCCAAAATGCACTAGAATGCGCTAGATGCTCGCCTGGAACATACAGATCAAAATGACCATTAATCTTCTACATTCTCTAGTTGTGTAGACTAAGTTGGGCTAATTCACATGATGAATATTTTAACTCTTGAGAGTGTAAAAATGAAACCAAATGGACCCGCAAGGGTCCATTTGGTTTCATTTTTACGCTCTCAAAGAGTTACATCTGGTTAACCAGCGGTCCATTATTTAGCCCGGAGACCACTGGTTGAAAACCACTATCATATAAATTAGGGTTTTATCTCTGGAGCCTGTCAATCAATTTCGCCCCAACTCACCAGTAAAAAAAGCACTAGATTTTCCGCCAGGAGTTTTTCACTAATTTTGGTGCTAGGGGGGTCTGAAAAAAAGCTAAATATAGTGACAAATGCGCCAAGTTGGCAACACTGTGATAGTGATAGCAGCTATAGGCCTCATTATAACAGCTGTATGAGTTACCCTAGTTGACTTGTTACAGGTTTATAGATGCACACTACCCCCCACCCCACTCCCCACAATGTGGGATTTTGCTATTCCCGCTGTCTTGTCCATAATATAAATGCTGTATTAATTTGTTCTGCTCAAGTAACGGACGAGTGACAGCCAAAGGACCTGGGTCGACAATGTCTCAAATATCTTAATCCAATAATATATATATATATATATAAATATATATATATATATATAATATATATATATATATATATATATATTATATTATATATTTTTTTTTTTTTTTTTTTTTTTTTTTTTTTTTTTTTTTTTTTTGCCTTTTTTTTTTGCCTTTTTTGGGTTTTACCTTTTTGACAAATATGGACATTGTCCATCCATACACATGGACACACACACATGATGCCCTTCCTTGGAGCGGTGTGCACCACTCAAAAAAACATGTGTTGCATTTCCTGCTAGGCAGAAAACGGATTCATATACAGGAGGGCAAAATCAAACCACTGGTCGCGATCGCTATGAAACAACCACAGGTCGTAAGACCACTGAACTGAACTGGTGAAATCATTTTGCCACGACAACCACTGGTCGCGACCGCTATGGCCAACGGTCTTGACTGTTTAGGCGTAGGTTTTACTGATGTTATGTTCAGGGGTTCGGGTTAGGTCAGAGGTCAGCATCCTGCGGCTCAGGAGCCACATGCGGCTCTAGAACACAGCCCTAGTGGCTCAGTGGCTGTAGCATTATTACATACACACTGGGGTGATCCGCACCAACATAATATAAACATTTCAGTCACTGACAGCACCCAACACACGTTGCGCTGTCTGACAGTTGCCAGTTAAAGTAGCACTGGTTGGCCATGCCAAAAAAAGCCCAGTAGTTATCAGAGGTGGATCTTTCAATCTGAACCACCCATTTTCAACAGTGTACTCAGTTTACTATGTAATTAATATACCTTAGAGATGGTGTGTGGACTAGAAATGGAGTTCTGAAAAACTCCTTTTTTTTTCAGAAACTTTTCTTTTAGGACCTTTTTTTCTGAGTGTACAAATGGAACCAAATGGACCCGTCAGGGTCCATTTGGTTCTAGCCTAGCCTGACCTCAGTTTGAATTGTCATTTCGTTTCACTTCATTATTCAGACTGAAGTCCCTCTCTACCACAGCAGTTTCTAGGATGGGCGTTATCAAAGCAGCAGTCTTAACGGTGATTGGTTCATATGAACCACTAAGAATATTGGGAAAGCAGACAACGTTGTGGTCGAAGTGATTGACAGGGCTGTTGGCCAATCAGGTGCTGGGATCGGATTTTTCACTGGCACAAATGGCCCCCAAGGCAGGGAGTCCAGTCCTTGAATCACAGGAAAAAAATAAGCTAGTATTTTTAAGGTGCTGATTCAGGGCTGAGCCAGGCTAGGACAGAACTCATTTTAACACATTTTTCACCCAGTGCCAATTCCTAATGTGATCCTATCCTGGGGAGGCACCCCCTCCACCAACCT
>CM076985.1:39506927-39576927 GCA_039105355.1 Benthosema pterotum
TCAAACCCAGGCTCCCCCAGAGTTAGTGTCAATGTGCCCCTGAACAAGACATAATGGTACCCCTTTTTCTATGTTAATGGTCCTCAATATTTCATGTCAAGGACCCCCAAAATCAAGTGTATATGGCCACCAACCCTCATCTGAAAACTTGCAGTTCCAAGGACCCCATTAAGCAAAAATATTTGAGATAAAAACATTCACCCGTGACAGAATTTTGTGGTACATTTTACATATCGCGCCACCACATGTCGCGATATGAGCTTGGAGATCTGCTATTTTTCAACAACTAAGGTACAACATAATGCAATAGAACGTTCCCATTCCCGCCCTAAATAGATTAATAGACAAAAAAGAGAGAAGTGTAATGGGATTAACAATGGGGATAATGAGATTAATAGTTTGGTGGCCGTTGATTATGTCATAGACCCAAGTGTGTCTGAAAGAATTTGCTTCTCCGTGTGTCTGTAAGCCTCGGCTAGTCTCAAGAAGAAGAAAAAAAAAACAGTGAATATTACGGGTTGACAAAGGGACAATTCACCGCTGGAAGAAACTCCAGTCAGTCAACGTTAAGAGTGTTTGTAGCAGATAACAGTAGCTCTCTACTTGAAATTTGAACTCTTTTATCTATGGCCAGAAAAAAAAAATAATGTAACCATTTATCCTGGTCATTACTACAATGACAAAAGGCAAATTCATATAGCACTGGTTCAGGACCAAGTAGCAATCACGTTGGAACCAAGTCGGGAACTGAGTCGCGGTCCATGATGCGACCAAGTTGGAACCAGGTTGCAACCTGGTTGTTGGTCACTACCAGGGCCGGATCTAGGCATGGTGCATGGGGGGGGGGGGGGGTACACTTCCCCCCTAAATACCCAGTCTGTCCCCCCAAACACGATTCAAAACAACCCAAGATATTTCAAATTAAAGTGCTTATATTTAAAATGATGTGAAACACTACTACTGCTACTAACTACAGCTGTAACACCACTAAACCAACAGCATTTCATCATTGGAAACAGAAAACTCTCTGAGTCAGACCTTTAGCTTTATGCTGCATGCTGCGTGTCTGTTGCAACTTCAACAACAACTGATGTTATTATTGATGCTTTACTTGACCAATAAAAGTCCTGTAACCGAAAATGGTATGGGGGCGGCTTCATTGCCCGTGGCGCGAAGCGACACAGGCGATTTTCTCTTGCCCCTCCAACATGTTCTCTTGCCCCCCCAAAGGGGACACGTTACATCCGCCCCTGGTCACTAGTGGATCTCACCCTTCCTGAAGGCACAACCAGCACAACCAGAGAGCAATTCAGGCTACAGTGTCTTGCCCAAGGACACGTTGACATGTAGATCGGAGGAGCTGGGATTCGGACACCCAACCCGTGGCTCCCGAGTCCTCCTGAGCCACAGCTGTCTTACTGAAGCGACAGCCATAAACAACCCCAGAAAAGTGTCTCTCTCTTGTCTCCCAAACATCATTAAAATAAGACCTGGTTGCTAAAGAGTCGAGGAGGACCTTTGAAGAGAATGAATTCTGAACAATCCTGAACAGGGTTTGTTTTCACACGGCGAACAAACGCATCAACCTGTGTGCATCATGAGATGTCATGCACGCACAACGCACGCTCACGCACGCTCACGCACGCACGCACGCTCACGCACCCACACCCACGCACGCACGCACGCACGCACGCACACACACACACACACACACACACAAACACAAACACATGACTATTAATGTCAATACAACAAAACTAACAGGGAGCAAGGCCCTGAAAGTAAACAACCAACAAATTGAGGCCAGGAGGCAACATCTGAACGGAATGTATTTGCTGGATTGCAGCATTATTCAAAAATATAATAATAATGACATCCTGCACTCAAATTAGCATATTTAGTGGACACTTTCAGAGCCTAATAGCAATTCAACACAACTCTGGCAGATTTCTGCAACAATAGAATTAGTATATGGACGAAATTCAAAGGCTAAAATGATATAAAACCGTACACAGCTTTTCCTTTTACTGACTATCTATGCTTGCAGTTTGTAATATAGTTCTGCAGTTGGCATCTGGCTTGCCATGTGGCACAATACTGTATATACTAGACATGGCACACACACACACTAAATTCCCTGTGGAACATAGTGGGACATTAATTAAAATTAATTAAAACCCGCAATGTGCCTTGTGGACCGGTGGAGATGTGTTATTTAATTCTCTTAACGCAGTGGCTTTCAAAGAGCGGTCTGGGGACCACAAGTGGTCCTGGAGGAGGTTGAAGGTGGCTCACCGACTAAATGTACACTTTATAGTTCTTTAAAGATGGAGTGCCATGATTTTTTTCCCACTCTAAAACATAAACATGAGGTATTATTGTTTATAATTGGTGGAAGATTTTTTTTTTTTTTAAGTGTACAGTATTTGTTGAAATGTTGTTTTTATGTGAGCACCCCCACCAGTTCATTAAGTATGGCTGGTTTGCCTGGTGGTTGGTGATGGGTGGAACTGAAGCCACACCCACAGATTTAGTTGTATGATAAAGGGGGAGGAGTTAGGGGAAGGGCTGGTGTGTGATGTCACCATATTACAGTTTTTTTTTTTCCATTGGCACGTTTGACTGGAAAGGTTTCAGCCCCCAGGAAGAAACCTCAAATACATAGGGAAGAAATCACTGCACATAAAAAACTACACCAAGGGGTCCAATTAAATTCTTTCACCTCTTAAACATGGACAAAATTGGAAAAAATACAAAAGTCACGACACTCCATCATTAATATAACAAACAGCATGATGGTCTGTAGATTAGTCGTAGCGTAGCTAAGTTTATAATCATAGAACGCAGGGAAGTTAAATGTCTCTTATTGAGTTAAATCACTGTTAATTTACAAGATGTCTAAACAATTAGAGAATGTACAGTAGAAGATTGCCGTTGGAGCTTGGACGGCAACAAGAGCTGATCTGATTTGATCTCACCAACGTGTCGTCATCCACCTCCCCCTCCCCCCCCCCCCCCCCCCCGGCCCCCCTAAACCAACAGCATTTCATCATCGAAAACAACAACTGATGTTATTATTGATCTTTTACTTGCTCAATAAAAGTCCTGTAACCGAAAATGGTACGGGTGCGACTTCGCCCCCTTACCATTTACTCCTGGCCCCCCAATTGGGAAATGTTACATCTGCACGCCCACCCCAGAAGTGCGACGCGTGCAACGCGGACGAAAATGAAAGCCTGGGTGTTGAGGCTATCTCTCCTAATGCTACCTACATTAATACAGTCTTGAATTGGGGAACCACCACAACCACCACCACCACCAACAACAAAATGTTCTCTCTTTGGGTCTGCAAGGCTGAATCACATCAAAATCGTGGTCCGTATTGTGTCTCAAATACTGAATAAATAATGGAGCTTGAAATCCCACTGCATTAAAAAATAGCTGAATCACAGTGAGATGAACAGATCTGTACTCTGAAACCTTTTCTTTCCTTCTGGCTTTTATAAACAACACCTTAGCAACACATGCCAGGTTGGATTCTTATCAAATTCCCCACAGAGACAAAACCACATCTCCAGGAAGAAGAAGAATATATGGAAGCAGACTAAAAAGGCCATCTGTGTGTTTCTTTATTGTTAATTAAAGAAACATATAGCCTCTCATACCATCTGGCACGAGGACTGCTGTTCCTATATAGACTTTAATGACAGTGCTATTGAAGAGGAACGTGTCATTATAAAGGTACAACAGATATGTTGCTGCAGTTTGCTTGTTTTTTTTTTTACTTTTTGTTTTTAACCCAAAGTGCGCTGTAAACGGTGAACATGTATGGTGTTTTGTTTTTATATGCCACAGCTTTCACATTCAAAACCCTTATTTTGAAGTGCCAAAACTCCAAAACCGGATGTATGATGACATTATGGTGTCTCTGGTGTCTTGACCATTTTGCCCTTTAACCCTCCAGGTCACGATGGTCATTGCTTCCAGTGATTTTCGTATTTTTCAAGTTATTTCCATTCATATACTGTAGTGTCCCCAACCCCATGCACATTGCCAACTCAAGAGCATCAATAATGGTCTTGAGTATAGACCAGGGGTCAGCAACCTGCGGCTCAGGAGCCGCATGCGGCTTCAGAACACAGCCCTAGTGGCTCAGTGGCTGTAGCATTATTACACTCAGGTGATCCACACCAAAATAATATAAACATTTCAGTCACCCAAAGCGCGTTGCGCTGTCTGACAGTTGCCAGTTAAAGTAGCACTTGTTGGCCATGTCAAAAAAGCCCAGCAGTCATCAGAGGTGGAGCTTTCAATCTGAACCACCCATTTTCAAAGGTTTACTCAGTTTACTATGTCATGTTGTGTGGACTAGAAATGGAGTTCTGTAAAACTCCTTTATTTTTTTTAGAAACTCCATTTCTGAAGAAAGGTTGTGTTTCACCATGTTATTGATCTTTCTTTGAGGTCCTTTTTTTCTGAGTGTGTGCAAATGGAACCAAATGGACCCACTAGGGTCCATTTGGAAAAAAAAAAAAAGTAATAAAATGCGGCTCCAGACAGATTTTGAATTTAATTTTGGGTCGAAAATGGCTCTTTCAACATCTTGGGTTGCCGACCCCTGGTATAGACTATATACCTCTAATCGCTAGGTGTCACCGGAAGTGGCATAGAGCTTCTACTTCCGCTGCCAGTGGGTCACACTGTTAGATGCAATTCTCGGCTTCACTATTATAAGCTGGTTGGGTGCGATCGGTGCAATCATGTATGTAGTGCCAGTCCTAAACTGGGCACCACCCGGTTGCTGAAACCACGAGAACTAGTTTAGACGTGTGTACTTATAAAACAACAAAGAACTGAGGTCCAAACGTTGACTTGGCTTAGACTGGAATTATTTATTTACCGTCACGGTCAGCAGGTAAGGCACAGTGAAGATACAACCACGCATCTTACAGCAGCACAGCCTTTTCTCCTTGATACAAACACAGTTCTTTGTTCTCTCATAAACACAGTCAACAAACTGTGTGCCTCCCAGTTCAGCAACACCTGAACACTGGTTGACACTTCCTGATATAACCTGTGTGGCCAATCTTGACCCTGGCCTTGACCGAGCCCACTAGTGACGTCATCAGACATAGAAATAAAATGAATAGAACAGAAATGGCTCTTACAATGTATATTATCATCAGTGTTGGGAATATTACTTTACCTTGTTAATATATTACTTATTAATTATTACCATCATTTTAAAACAATATATTATATTACAATATTACTGCCTGAGCAAGTGTAATATATTAATATTACTATTACATATTACTTTTTACAAAAATATATAATTAAATATTTACTATCACTATTAATGAAATATTGTGTAGGCCAGTGGCATGCGTACAATAAAGCTTGGCTTTCTGGTCAAATCCATTTGAAATCAACTTGAAAAACATCACTCTTTAACACAGGAGTTAAATGTATTCCTTGAATCCATGGAAGCCAGTAAATAAGTTGATGACAAATTAGAGAAAATAATTAATTATTTAACTTCTGCAGTTGTCAAGATAATTTCACAAGAACACTTGCAACGAGACAGATTGACAGAAAGTAATATTGAAAGTAATGCAGTAATGCAGAAAGAAAAGTAAAATATATTAGATTGTTTTTGTTTAGTAATATATTTATATTACAAGTTACTGCATTTTGGTAATATATTATGTAATATATTAAGTTACGTAGTGCACATGTCCCAACACTGATTATCATAAATAAGTCAAATCAAGCCATATTGACGTGGCGATTGTTGGATTGTGATCAGAGATGGATATACAGTACATACATACACGTACAAGCATGCACCCACTGATTTTGGTCATTTCTAGTTGCATTGGACCTGAAAAAGGGTAATTGCCCAACATTAATCTTTTCTTTTAGACAAAGCAACCAAAATGCGTCATGTCAGCAGCCACCATTTTAATTGATTCATTGATTAATTAGCCATCAAAGGGGTAATGTTCGCGTTCAACATACAATACATGGCGCGGAGAACAAGACATTATATTTAGCTTGGCGGGGGTTGGGTTCACAGGCCACTTTAGGCAGGGGTTGACACTAAGGTCTCGGAGGCACTTGCCCATCGGGCAAGTGCAAGACAGGTTCTACTTGCCCTCAGCTCATGGTCACTTGCCCCCCAAAAATATATTGTAAGTTTTGCAGATGTAACTCTTGAGAACGTAAAAATGAAACCAAATGGACCCTTGCGGGTCCATTTGGTTTCATTTTTACACTCTCAAGAGTTAAAATTCATCATCTTAATTAGCCCAGGTCTACACAACTAGAGAATGTAGAAGATTAATGGTCATTTTGATGTGTATGTTAATTTGCCTGTTTTGTTTCCCAAATCCAGCCTGGAATTGTGGATAGCTAGAAAGCAGGGAAAGACACAGAGGCAGAGTGCAATATTAGACCACCCAAGGGCCGACTACAAAATATAACCAGACATGCAAGGTAAAAAGAAAAATGAAACAAAATTGCCTCGCTTTGACTTCTTTAGAATGAGACAACAAAGGAACAAGGAATCTAGACAAATTATACCCTCTAATGACTAATTAAACTTCAAAGTACAGTAAAAGTGTCCCATACTGTTGGGGCCCAAATCTATTTGCGACTAAAGGAAAAAAAACATGATTCTGATCTCTTCAGATTCCACTCCAACTGGCTTCTAAAGTTTGCATTTCGCAGCAGCAGCGCATGAAACGTTGCACACAACTTTTTATGTCAACCTCATGTTGGTGTAGTTCAGTGGTTTTCAACCTTTTTGATACCAGGGCCCACCATTTATTCAGCATTTGAGCCACGGACCATCAAAACTAAGATTTTTTTTTGCTTTTGTCCACAATTCCAGGCTGGATTTGGGAAACAAAAACAGGCAAACATTCAGATCAAAATGACCATTAATCTTCTACATTCTCTAGTTGTGTAGACTTGGGCTAATTCACATGATGAATATTTTAACTCTTGAGAGTGTAAAAATGAAACCAAATGGACCCGCAAGGGTCCATTTGGTTTCATTTTTACGTTGTCAAGAGCTACATCTGCTTAACCAACTTAGCTGGGGACCACCTGGACCCCTCTCAGGGACCACTGGTGGTCCCCGAAATCCTGGCGTAGTTTGATTCAGGTTTTGGCATGAAAGATGTGAGTAGAGATCACATGATTGAGCTTTCACCTCATTGGATTCCTCGTATCGTGCTGATCGTGACCTATGAATGTAAAACAAAATCTTTGTTTTACTGTCCATTAAAACTGTATTTTACTGCGTTAAGGTGACATTACGCAGTCACGGTCCACCGCAGGGTTACCATGACAACTGTTTGTCTGACGCTGAGAGAGAGAGAGAGAGAGAGAGAGAGAGAGAGAGAGAGAGAGAGAGAGAGAGAGAGAATAGTTGACGGAATCATTGAACCAATAACCATTGGAGTTGTGAAATGTGTCTGAGGACACGCACGCACGCTCGCTATAAAAAGGTCTAAAAGTGAAAGTTTTTTTAGCGGTCTAAACAAATAGACATCTATTAGACCCCTAAAACCCTTTCACTTTTAGACGTTATTTAGACACTTGTGCTCAGTCGGATAATAACCAGAAGCATTGATTGATATCTCCCTCACACAAACCTCCTTCAGACTTGGCCAGGTAATTAAGACACCTGCATAATTACCACCTGCTATGTGTGGCATAACGAGGCAGTTGCCATGGTCACAAAGAAAACAATAAGACTATGCACACTATGCATACCGCTGGACGGACAGACAGACAGACAGACAGACAGACAGACAGACAGACAGACAGACAGACAGACAGACAGACAGACAGACAGACAGACAGACAGACAGACAGACAGACAGACAGACAGACAGACAGACAGACAGACAGACAGACAGAGGTCTGTGGTCTGACAGCAAAAACCTGACCTTGACTTACTTGACCTTCTGACAATCACAAAACAAGAAAACGGAGGGTCTACATCGCTAGTTTTGGACAAAACACTAATTAAAAACAAGTCCAACACCACTTGTACAGTAATACAGACATTTGCTCCTGCTGCTGACCAGGGGTACCAATATCTTTTTTTTCCCGTTGTTTTCATATTAAGCACCTTTCCATATAGGCCATATACAGTATATATATATATATATATATATATATATATATAATATATATATATATATATATATATATATATATATATATATATATATATATATATATATATATATATATATATATATATATATATATATATATATGCATAGCCTATGTCTTTTGTATGAGCACTGCACATCACAGTGGCGCACGGACACAATGCATTGTGGTATGGTATGGGGTGGGGGGAAGGCGCACCAAAGATGATGGCATGCAAACAACCCACATTTCAAATATGTTCCAATAATTTGAAACACTACACTGGCTCAGCTCCTGAATTGGGTTGGTATGACCAATCGCCACAAAGAGAAGACTGCCGCTTTGACAACGCCCATCCCAGAAACTGCTGTGGTGGAGACTGAGAGGGACTTCAGTCTGAATAACAAAGTGAAACAACATTTCAGACAATTCAGAGCAACACCATTGCATCAGGCAAAAAAGCAAACTCTCTGAGTCAGACCTTTAGCTGACACACATGCACCGCCACACGCACGTACGCACACAAACGCAAGCAAGCCACCAAATTAAAATGCCTCTCTTTCTTTCTCTCTCTCTTTCTCTCTCAGTCAAAGAAATAAGTCCGTGAAAGGAGCAGAGCTGTCCCTGAAGGCCTGGCAGGCATTATTAGCCACTGCCTGCTCCGTTTTCATTTCTGCACTGATGCTGCATGCACGGACCTCACATTTTGTTATGTGTGTGTGTGTGTGTGTGTGTGTGTGTGTGTGTGCGTGTGTGTGTGTGTGTGTGTGTGTGTGTGTGTGTGTGTGTGTGTGTGTGTGTGTGTGTGTGTGTGTGTGTGTGTGTGAACACGTGTACGAGACAGAGAGAGAGAGAGAGATGGGATTATTAATTTGTACAGCTGATTATGCCATAGACCTCTGCGTGTCGGGTAGATTTTAGGCTGTACATGTCTCATTACCTAACCCTTCCTCGCGTTCTCAGGGTTGCAGCTGCAGGCCTGTCACCATTATGACATTTTGCACGCCGATAATTAGTTGTCACATGAATAATTGCGATTTAATTGTGTGTGTGTGTGTCCTCCTTGGTCACTGAACACTTGTGAAGTGTGACAATAAACCATGTGTGTCACAGGTCACTCAGCCTCTGCAATACACAAACTCAGTGGTTTTCACCCCCTTTTCACTTAGATATACAGTATATAAAGGCTAGATGTCTCGAGGCAGAGTCTCTGACGTAGTTCACCTGCGGCCATCTTAATGAGGTAATTCAATACAGTATGCTCTATGGCAGCTCAAACAAAAACAGCTATAACTCGCTCAAAACTAGACAGATTTACAAACGGATTGCTTCGTTAGAAACGTTATCGACGTGGCTATGATTTAGGATGCAATCAACTTATTATTATTTTTTTCTTCTTTCAATATCATCAAGGCCCATTATTACTTGCGGGAGTGGAGCGGGCGCAAGTAAGGCGATCCTGTATGTGTGGTTGCCCCTCTGTTGTTGCATACATGAATAGCAAAACGCAGTCAACCGGGTACAAATTTTGACCTTGGAACTCTATAACTGGTATTCCTAAATGTAAACCACAGCATGTCTAAACCTAACCTTAATGTCAATAAAACTATGTGTAACAGACTGGGATGATTAATCTGTTCGCCACCGCCATTCATTTAATCATTCTCAGCATAATGTCCTAGCTGGCTTGCTGTTTGTCTAACTTTGGGATGGATGTTTGCTCTTGTTATCAGCAAAGCTGTCATTATTATTATTATTATTATTTTTAACTCTTGTATTGAACTTACTGTTTAAACATTCCATACCCGGCGGTGGTGGTGGCAGTTGATACACAACACAAACACAAAGTAAATTTACTTGGCCCTCAATAGAGCAATAGAGCATACACACAAATTACCTGCCCACTGTTACTGACCCAAAACTGAGGACCATGTTGACTGTGTATTGTGTACAGACTAGCCTCGACACCCAGGCTTTCATTTTCGTCCGCCTTGCACGAAAACGGAAAGCCTGGACTAACGCGCGTTGGAAAGTGGCCTTGAGGGGGTGTCAACCTTCCGGGGTGGGCGTCGCTCTAAATGATGTGACGTAGAACAGCAGTGGACGGGCGTGGGAGGGGCCGGAGATGACGACACGTTAATGAGATCAAATCAGAGCGCAGCACTTCCGCCGTGTGGATCCCACGACACCCCGCCCCCCCAAGGCCAAAATCATTGAGGGCTAGACCAGGCTATGTACAGACCAGTGAGAGGTACAGTATATCTGGCTGAACGGGATCTGCCTCTCTTTAGTCTCTTAGGGCAGGGGTTTTCAACCTTTTTGATGCCAGGGCCCACCATTTATTCAGGATTTGAGCCAGGGACCACCATTTGAGGATATATATTAGCTCCACAGACCCCAAAACTAAAGATTTATTTTGCTTTTGTCCACAATTCCAGGCTGGATTTGGGAAACAAAACAAGCAAAACATACATTCCATAATGGCCAATTCAGATGATGAATATTTTAACTCTTGAGAGTGTAAAAATGAAACCAAATGGACCCGCAAGGGTCCATTTGGTTTCATTTTTACGTTCTCAAGAGTTACATCTGGTTAACCAACTTAGCTGGGGACCACCTGGAACCCTCTCAGGGACCACTGGTGGTCCCCGGACCACCTGTTGAAAACCCCTGTCTTAGGGCAAGGTAGAGACTCGAAAACCATAGGCTAATTGGACCTCCTTTGACTGTAGGCCTACACACACCAAATATTCTCACCAAAAAGTGCTGATTGTGCTTATAGATTTGTAGTTTTTTTTAGCTCTTTAATTTAGTGTTTAGATGGGCAGGGCCACGCATACATTCTTCAGACGGTGGTCCACGTGAGAACGTTTGAGAATTACCGCTCTGGCGTGTTATATATACTGTTGTTTACACGCAATGGAAATCGACACTCAACAAAATGCCACCATCCAGCACCTCCTCATTGTGATGACATTCATTCATAATAGAAACATCAATGAAGCGACTGCAGACCCTGGAGTCACTGCCAATGTAATGAACAGCTGCAGATCTACCTGGAGTCGATACTAGCTGCAGGGTCTGGTGCAAATCTTTGAATAATTGAAGCAAACCTCAGCTTCTCTAGCTGCAACATGTAGATGACTGCAGCTAGATATGGCTGCTAAGCATCTGACTGTCAGCTCGGCCATACAATTTAGTGTCACAAACTAAGAAAAGTGTCAGACTAGAATCTAGTGTCAGGAACTAGAATCTAGTGTTTCTTTGAAACCACAATCTATTAGAATTGTGCATAGCATGAGGAACATAGAACATCTAGCATCAGAACTAGAATCTGTTTATGACACAATGGGCTAATTGAAACCCAGCTCTCTGCACATGTAATACTCTGACATGGCTGCTAGTCTGACTGTCAGGATACACTTTATGTCCAATAAGATAGCCACCTATTTTTGAAACCGCATTTTGTGCATGCCATATAGTCAATCGAGAGAGAGTAGATAGAGAGAGAGAGAGAGAGAGAGAGAGAGAGAGAGAGAGAGAGAGAGAGAGAGAGAGAGAGAGAGAGAGAGAGAGAGAGAGAGAGAGAGAGAGAGAGAGAGAGAGAGATATGCAGTAAACGTCCCCAGGATCGGGATTGGATTAGAGCCTATTCATGGCATATACACCACGACCGGGCTCCTCAATTACCTGCATAAAATAGTAATAATAATTTAAATAGTTTAAATAGATTGCCGCTATAAGTATCTTGCAGTGTTCCCTCATGTTAAACTGCGTGTCTCTGTCATGTTTGGAACAGCAAACACACGGCCATGTTGTTTACATCCAGGATGCAGTGCGACATCACACTGTCAACACCTGCATTTACATAAGCTCCTTAATTAGCTTGCACACGCCATGACTGACAGGTAATTATAGGAGGGGGAGAGTGAGAGGCAGCGCTGGGAGGGTGCCATCCACTACATGGACCCCCCACCAGCCAGTACACGCACGCACGCAGGCATGTATGCACTGTTGCCAACTTGGTGCATTTGCCGCTATATTTAGCCTTTTTCCAGACCCCCCTAGCGCCAAAATTAGTCAAAAGCTCCTGGCGGAAAATCTAGTGCTTTTTTGCTGGTGAGTTGGGGCGAAATTGGTTTACAGGTGCCAGAGATAAAACCCTCGTTTTTCACCATTTTTCCTCCTACGACAGAGTCCTCCTTCCTAACTAGAAAGGACCATTAGGGTATTTAAGTTTCTGTGTCTAGGCCTTGGACAGGACGTGATCAGTAGGCGTGGTCCGTCGCCATTGCAACAGAAGCCCAACATAGTTAAGAAAGCAGGCGACGCCGGCTGGATCCACCTCTTCCACTGGCGTCTCTGGTTTCCATGGTGACGCTCCTCTACAGCGTAGTTCTCGTCCACGTTGTAACACGACGCCAAAAGCTGCGTTCTGCCGTTCGAGGAGACGGTAGGACGGCCGCGAGGCTTATGTATCGAGCACAGAGCGATTTATTACTGGCGTCGTAGGTTGGACGTTCTACCAATCTTAAATAGGCTATTGGTAACCAAATGGACCCTTAAAGATCTGTAATGCTTGAGATCGTAAAATGAAACCAAAAGGACCCGTAAGGCTATCAACAGTTAAGTTATTTAACCATCTGAATTACCTAATTTTCAAGTATCTACACATTTAGAAACTGTAGAGCATGTAAAAATGGACCCTTTTTTTTTTACACTCTCAAGAGTTAAAATAATCATCATCTGAATTAGAACCACTTAATTAAGAAGTTTACACTGTTTTGTCGGCGAAATACAGCCTGGAATTGTGGACAAAATCAAAAGAATTCTTTAATCTTAGGTCTTTGGTGTGTAAAAGTAATCAAACGGTGCAGGTCTGTGGCTCAAATGCTGAATAAATGGTGGTCCCTGGAGTCAAAAAGGTTGAAAACCCCTGCTATAGGGCCAGCATCGCCCCACTTCTAAATGTCCCTCTACAACACTGGAGTGCAATCGGTGACCACAGGGGCGTAGCTAGCAATTCTGGGCCCCCTGCAAAGCTTTTCCACATGGGCCCCCCTTTCCCGGCGACGTCAAAGGGGAATTTCACCCATTTTCAACATTTTTTCTGAGAGTGTACAAATGCAACCAATGAACCCTAAAGGGTTCATTTGGTTCCATTTGTACGCTCTTAGAAAAAAAGAAGTGTCTATAGAAATCCATTAACATGATGACATACATCTTGATGATGCCATCAAGATGTGTTTCATCATGTTGTTGTGTTTTTTCTTCAGACCTCCATTTCCAGGAAACACAGAATGGGGGGGGGATGTTTTTATCATGTCCACCCATACAGCACCTCTAGGTTATACTAATGACATATTAGAATGTTGAAAATGGGTGGAATTCCCCTTTAAAATGCTTCAATCTGGTGCACTTTGAGATCAAATATTTTTCATAATATAATCAATACAAATAAAACCTTATTAATGCAAGCTTTCAGTGGGCCCCCCCTGACTTTGGGCCCCCCTACAATTGTCCCCCTTTTCCCCACGTGTCTACGCCTGTGTGTGACCATAAGGCCCTGTGTTGTCCACATAGAGTCCAGCAGGGACCATGTAATAATGCTAACGCTTTGGATTATTGGAGTTTGTTTGAGTTTTTTCTTCTCTCTCTGTCTGCAGTTCACTGTCTTATATAACTTTTTTTTTCTTTTTACAGACAGAAAGTGCGTGTGGGTTTTTCAGAAAACGACTGAGAGAGATGTCTCTCTGACTGTGGAGGAATTCATGACTGCTCTGCTGTGCAAAGAGATGGAGAGGAGAGAGAACTGTGGTGTGTGTGTGTGTGTGTGTGTGTGTGTGTGTGTGTGTGTGTGTGTGTGTGTGTGTGTGTGTGTGTGTGTGTGTGTGTGTGTGTGTGTGTGTGTGTGTGTGTGTGTGTGCGTGTGTGCGCGTGTGTCTCAGTACTTGCTCCCTGTTAAGTGGAGAGCCATTGTGACAGATTTAGCTCAACGCCTGGGAGGGATACTTAAGATTTCCCTCAGATTTCTTTCACTAGACGAAGCGCGTCAGGCCAAGGAGAACTACTAGTACTGTACACACTGTGACTGCATGTCACACTGTCTGCCTGTCAGACTGCATGTCAGACTGCATGTCAGACTGCATGTCAGACTGCATGTCAGTCAGTCAGTCAGCCAGTCAGCATGTCAGTCAGTCAGTCAGTCAGCATGTCAGTCAGTCAGTCAGCCAGTCAGTCTGCATGTCAGTCAGTCAGTCAGTCAGTCAGTCAGTCAGTCAGTCAGTCAGTCAGTCAGTCAGTCAGTCAGTCAGTCAGTCAGTCAGTCAGTCAGTCAGTCAGTCAGCATGTCAGTCAGTCAGCCAGTCAGTCAGTCTGCATGTCAGTCAGTCAGTCAGTCAGCATGTCAGTCAGTCAGTCAGTCAGTCAGTCAGTCAGTCAGTCAGTCAGTCAGTCAGTCAGTCAGTCAGTCAGCCAGCCAGCCAGCCAGCCAGCCAGCCAGCCAGCCAGCCAGCCAGCCAGCCAGCCTAGTCATTTTGTCTTGACTAGATTCTAGTTTCTGACACTAGATTATAGTTTCTAACACTAGATTATAGTTTCTAACACTAGATTCTAGTTTCTAACACTAGATTATAGTTTCTAACACTAGATTATAGTTTCTAACACTAGATTATAGTTATTTTTCGATAGTTTAAACATAATGCTCAGAACACCAAAACGTGTACAATACCGAAAGGGTTAAAACAATGGCTTTCAACGATTTTGATAGCAGGGCCCACTATTTATTCAGCAAACGAGCCACACGATTTACTTTTACTGCGTGGCTTCAGTGACCTCCACAAAATGACCAGAACTACTTCATATTTCACCAAAACCAGAGCAGAACTCCCACCAGATTAATGGTCAGTATTTCATACAATTTACTGTAAGATCCAAAAATCTGAACTATCCCTTTAAGCAAAAACAAAATGGCAGGTTTACAATGCAAGCTTAAGCTTTCATTTAAGCTTGTAGAACTGCTACTTTCGCTGTTTTTCCTTGAATCCTGAAAAGTCACAGCCTATTTTTAGCCTATATGTTCATTTTTGTCAATAAAACCATCAATCAACCAATCAATCAGTATCTACAATATATCTGGTTCACAGTTACCAATTCCCTCACCTCTCCTGGTGCCAAAGTGTCCTTGAGCAAAAATATCCTGGACCCATAATGGCTCCAGGTACCATTCCACCATTATAACAGTGTTTAGCATGAAGGATGACATTGCTAGGTGGGTTGCTGTAGTGCCATCAGTGGCCAGGGGAGGGCAGTGTGAGGGCAAGTGCAGTTCTTCAACTGGGGGAGCATCTCTATGCATTCTACAATCTACAAGCTTGTAAATGTTGTGAGCTTGTAGATATTGGTTATCGGTGGTGAAGATGATGTACACAAGCCTCAATAGTGCTTCCAGGACAAGTCTGGGAAGCTTAAAAGTTTAAGTCCTTGGGCTGTGAATATACTGCAGATGAAGACCTTTGCTTTAAGGATGCTATCTTTGCGTGCGACCAGGGGCGGATCTAACATGTCCCATTTGGGGGGGGGAACATGTTGGAGGGGCAAGAGAAAATGGTATGGGTGCGGCTTCATCGCCCGTGTGACTTCGCGCCACGGGCGATGAAGCCGCACCCATACCATTTTCAGTTACAGGACTTTTATTAGTCAAGTAAAGCATCAATAATAAGTCAGTTGTTGTTGAAGTTGCAACAGACACGCAGCATGCATAAAGCTAAAGGTCTGACTCAGAGAGTTTTCTGTTTTCAATGATGAAATGCTGTTGGTTTAGTGGTGACACAGCTGTAGTTTTTTTTTTTTTTTTTTTTTTTTGTAGTGTTTCACATCATTTTAAATAGAAGCGCTTTAATTTGAAATATCTTGGGTTGTTTTGCATGGCATCGTGTTTGGGGGGGGGCAGACTGGGTATTTAGGGGGGCATTGCCCCCCCATGCCCATGCCTAGATCGGCCCCTGCGTGCGACCATGTCCTTGAGTCCCACCCGGACATGGATGTAAGTCAATGGCTCACGTGACGAACTGACGAGGAGCCAGACAATGACTTCATCCTATCAGTTTCCTTCAGAATAACCCTTTACCCTATCATTCTCCCTGGAGACTACAACCAGCTGACGCTTAATCAATAACACAGCCTTCTCTTTGGTGCATTGTGTCATAAAAAGCTCCATTTTTCACCCAGTGCTCAATACCTGTCTGTCTGCCTGCCTGCCTGTCTGTCTGTCTGTCTGTTTTGTTAGCCAAAATGCCGATCCCCGATACACAAAGACGGACATTGTTGCTTTTGTCTCCGGAGGACTCCTCACAATAGACCTTTTCTTCAATAACCGTACTGACATAAATAGATGTAATGTTACTTGTTTTATTCTACAGATGTTACCTGTGATACTAATAAAGGTTTCACCCACAGTGAGGTTAACACCCTCATACGCATGAATAGATTAGGAATCAATGTCACCGTTTACATTTTTCATAAAGTGGAGTTTATTGCTAGACTGCACTGATGTGTTGTTTGTACCGATCAGCCGACAGCGCCAGATTTCATCACACCATCCCCCTATAGGAATGGTTTTCAACCAGGATCAAAAAGGTTGAAAACCACTGCCCTATACCCATAGTATGTGTTTCAAAGAGTGTGTCAGTATGGCTGCAGTGGAAAAAAAAAATAGACAGTAGCTTTACGTGCCAGATACTGTGCACACCAACAACACCAGTGTTAATTTAACTCAGCCAAGCGTACGCCACCTTGTTTACATTCAATACACTGAGTTGAGTTACGCGTGAAGTGGTTGCCACTCTTTTACTATGTACGTGTTACTCATGTGGCTCTTCCTGTTAAAAAAATGCTAGAAACAAACTCATGAAAAGAAGACTATTCTTCACCCTGTGGGAGGTCCAGCAGCACCACTGGGGCTCTTCTGGCATTGATCCATTTCCTTTCATTTGCCTCTCTCTCTCTCTCTCTCTCTCTGGTTTTGTTTTAACGAGTGCACGAGTCGCAGCAATTATTTTTATAGGAACAGTAGATGGGAGGTCCGTACCCTGCCCCTTCTGAAGTAGTGTGCACTGTGTGTGCACGCTGGAGATACAGAGCGTGGTTTTTTAGATTGATGAAAAGTGGAAGGGAGAGAAAGGGAGCGCTGGTTCTCCTTACATAAGAGCACCGGGCCTCAAAGAGGCTTATAATTGCTTCTTAAGTTTCCTAAAAAGAATATAAAGACTTCTGAAAGGAAAGGATCTGCGGAAGGACGGGGAGGGGTGGGGGGTTCATTTTATCCAGCGGAATAAAAGTAACACACTTTAACACACTTTATGGTTCGGCTCTACATCTCAGAGACACCACATTAAAACGGAACCTTTTCTTCTAATGAATAAAATGTAAATTTGTCCAATCTGTGTGCAATAGAACTCACGCATGTGGTGTGGTCCTATTTTGTCCCAGTGCTTTTTCCATTGAGACATTTTGATCGCGTCAAAGAAAGGTCTGTGTCTCTCCTACAACTCTCCTTCTGGCTTTCACAGCATATACTGTACCGTAATTTCCAGACTATAAGCCGCTACTTTTTTTACATGCTTTTGACCCTGCGGCTTCTACAACGGTGTGGCCAATCTATGGATTTTTACAGGTGTTTTTTTTAACATGAAAGTTGGTTAACCAGATGTAACTCTTCGAGAGCGTAAAAATGAAACCAAATGTTTACACTCTCAAGAGCTATGATATTCACCATCTAAATTAGCATCACTTAATTAATGAGTCATGGACATTTTGATCTCTATGTTTTGCCTGTTTTGTTTGTGAAAATCCATCCTGGAATTGTGGACAAAACCAAACGAAATCTTTAGTTTTGGGTTCTGTAGGGTGAAAATGTTGCCAAATGGTGTTCTGTAGCTCAAATGCTGAGTAAATAGTGGGCCCTGGGATCAAAAAAGTTGAAAACCACTGCTCTAACATGAAGCTTGTTGTCAGGTGCGGCTTATATACAAGGAAAAATCTGTATTTTGCCCCAAATGTAGCTGGTGCGGCTTATATTCAGGTGCGGCTTATAGTCCAGAAATTACGGTACATCCAAAAGGCCTACCTAATATGATGTTAAACTCACCAACATCGCAGGTGAATTCCTCTTTCCCTCTGCAAGGCTTTTGCTTCATAAAAATCCACCCTCGACATGTTATGAGCTACTTTCTGTTTAAGATATTCTGTCCAGGTGATTGTTGTGTCAGAGTTTGGGGCACTCACTCACTCGTTTACAATAACGCAACGTCCGGCTGCGCGTGCTGGTTTATTGTTTTGAGATGGTAACTACAGGTCAAAGGTACATACAACAGTACTACGCCGGAAATAGAAGTAGATTATTATTACTAGATCTGTCATATCACCCACTTTAACTTTATCTATCTGTGTCACTGTTGTGCCCATACTGCATGGGGCTGAGCAGTCCCGTCCCTCACGTGACGTCACCCTTGCCCCAGAAATGAACTCCCCATTCATTTTCCTCGTAGAGGTTTTGAAAATGATTCATATAAAGACAATTATGTCACCGACAAAGCCAACTCGGGTCGTGACAAATCATGACAATACACACATTTTGGGACAATCAAATAATCAAAACGAACAAGACAAAAAGTGTTGTATATTGCCTTTTTTCCTTCTTACTAATTATATATTGTATATGGTAATAATGTGTGTGTTGTCATGATTTGACACGAGCAGGAGTTGGCATAATCGTCGATATATAAATCATTTTCAAAAAGTCTATGAGGAATATCAATGGGGAAATCATTTATGGGACAAAGGGCAAAGTCACGAGAGGCGTGGTAGTGCTCAGCTCTATAATAGAGCTAGAGCTAATAGATATGTCTGCCTGTGTCTAGCCAGGCTTTCATTTTCGTCTGCGTTGTGTGAAAAACAGAAAGCCTGGAGTAATTTCTAGCCATGGTGGCCTAGAAGTGGGAGTCAACCTTTCGGGGTGGGTGTGGCTCCAAATGATGTGACGTAGCACAGCAGTGGAGTGGCAGGGGATAGGTCAATGACAGGTTGGTATGACCAGGGGCGGATTGGCCATCTGGAGTACAGGGAGTTTTCCCGGTGGCCTGCGCCACCTAGTGGCCCGGACAAGATCCAAAATGCACTAGTGGCACTTCCAAAATGCACTAGAATGCGCTAGATGCTCGCCTGGAACATACAGATCAAAATGACCATTAATCTTCTACATTCTCTAGTTGTGTAGACTAAGTTGGGCTAATTCACATGATGAATATTTTAACTCTTGAGGGTGTAAAAATGAAACCAAATGGACCCGCAAGGGTCCATTTGGTTTCATTTTTACGCTCTCAAAGAGTTACATCTGGTTAACCAGCTGCCACCCCCAGGGTGGCCTGGCAAAGGCAAAATTGTCCCGGTGGGAAAATATGTGCCAATCCGCCCCTGGGTGAGACCAAATCAGAGCAGCTCATCTGCCATTCGAATTCGGAGCGTACCCCGCCATCCCTAGGCCAGGTTAGCCTGTGTCTGAAGAGTGCTGAAAACCAATCGTGAAAAGTGGACTGCGCCTTAAATAATCAATTGGCAGGTGTGAGGTTGCCAATTTGCAGTCAATGTGTTTGAGGCAGAGGGCTGGAAATCGCACGGGTAAGACGACTACTTTGGCTGATTAGCCCCAATGGCAGAGCCTGACCAGAGCCTGTCGTGGTGTTCCTGGACAACTGTGTGTCCCACAGAGTTGAGGCCACGGGCACTGCACTCCCTGTGGGGGTGTGGAATTTGGTTCTCGAGTTACGTGCGCACACACACACACACACACACACACACACACACACACACACACACACACACACACACACACACACACACACACACACACACACACACACACACACAGTGCCACCATTGTCAAGTTCTTCTCAGAGGCATTCTTTCTCTCTCTCTCTCGGTAATGAAAATGACTGTCAGTGTTTGTACAGTTCAGCACCAGGCCGCCATCTCCCCCCTCATTAGTTATTGATGGAAAATGTGTACCGCTGCTAATTAGTAATTAGCTATAAATTGATGACTCAGGGCAGAATTTTCCGCTTGGTAAATTGACTGTTTATATTCATTGAATAAAACATGACAGGCACAGGCATAGAGCTGACCGGGTAGGGAAAAAAAAGAGAAGCCAGAGGGCAGAGAGACAGACAAGGCAGACAGACAGACAGACAGACAGACAGACAGACAGACAGACAGACAGGGCAGAGAGACAGACAGATTCCTAGGCAATTTTAGGCTCTCCCAGCAGGTGGCACACTTTTTAGGCTACTAAAACACAGCTAAGTGATGGACCATTGGTAACCAAATGGACCCCTATAAAGATCTGTAGCTCTTGAGAGAAAATCAAAATGAAACTAAATGGACCCTTACAGGTCTTGAGAGCGTCAAAATGTTTCATTTTACACACAAGAGTTAGATTATATTCAAGCATTTGAAAATGTAGAAGAATTGTCATTTTGACATTTAAAATTTTGCCTGTTATCTCATGCTAAACAAAAACTTGAAAATCCGTTTTGGGTCTGAGAGACTAAACTATATAACTTTTTCCCAACTTTTTTTTTTGCCACCAGAGGGGACAAGTGCCCCCATGGCACCCTCCTAAAATCGCCAATGGACAGACTCTTACTCTGTAACACTGTCTACGTCTTAACTCTTATTCTGCCTCGAGGCGACAGTAATTCCCCTGCGGTATCAATAAAGGTCTGTCTGTCTACCAGCCGATAGTTTATGGGCAGTTGTTGAGCAATGAATAATAATAACCTACTGTATCTACGGGTTTGTAACATCAGTACGAAACTCTGAATGTTAAACATTCGAGGGCGTAGGCCTTCACAGCAGGTATGTGTGTGGGTGAATATGTGTGTCTGTGTTCTGTTGAAGCATGCAGGATGTGGATAGTGCTATAACAGAGGTTTTCAACACCCTTTTTTGACACCAAGGACCATCACTTATTCAGATGTAACTCTTGAGAGTGTGGAAATGAAACCAAATGGACCCGCAAGGGTCCATTTGGTTCCACAACATCTCTAAGGTATATTAATGACATATTAAAATGTTGAAAATGGGCGGAGTTCCCCTTTAAGTGCACCTTATAGTCCGGAAAATAGGGTATAGGGTACAAATTGATGGCTTTCCCTCCGAAGCAAATACAATACTACAGAAGCATGACAGGCATATGAGGCCTGGAACTAATGAGGCCCTAGCAAACAGGGAGCGATAAATGCGGTGCGGCAACACAAGCCTATTTACGCAAGTGCATGGTCCTGTGAATTTGTTGCACGTGTTGTGCACACGACCCCCGTGATTCACCACACCTGGATTTTATTTAGCCTTGTTTTTAATCCATTTCGATATGAGAGCTGATTCGACAAATGTTTTCTATTCATGGGGAACACTGTCACTTTGACCAGTCTTGAGCAGGCCTGTCAACAACGCATCACTACCTGCTTGAAAACCCCCTATAAGGTTGACTATGTATCTCTCCAAAGTCCAAGCTGTCCACCCCTGCAGTACACACAGTACAGTACAGCACATTATGGGCACCACACACTACATTACAGTATAGTATGGGCATGATACTACACTGACAGTACGTTTTAACGGCGGGCGATGGACAAACGACGTCAGCTGACATCCATTATTTACCTATGGGAGTCGCCAATTCGGCCGATAGCAGCAGAACGGGCGACGTCGGCCGACGTGGGCGGGCGACGTTGGACGGAAAGATAAAAAATGCTGAGCTTTTCGGCCAAATCGGCCGACGTTAGCCCCCCCCTCTCGACCCCAAACCATTCGGCGCAGTTTGGTTCCTAGTTCCGCCCCACTTCCTCCTCTACCATACTTTTTTTTCAGTGCACCACAGCACCGTCGTTTACGGTACTCATTATGCATGCATGCCATCGAAGCGAGAATTTACGGTAATGACCGCCGGCGTCGCTCATATCAGCCGACGTTGTTTGTCCATCGCCCGGCGTTAAAACATACTGTGAGGAAAAGTACCGCATGGGCATCACACTACACTACAGTACAGTACAGTATGGGCATGACATTACATTACAGTACAGTATGGGCATCACATTACATTACAGTGCAGTATGGGCATCACATTACATTAGGGTACAGTATGGGCATCCCACTCACAGTACTCACGGTGACTCTGAACGGCGTGGAGGAGGAGGAGGTGGTGGACACTGACTCCATGTTGGCGGCCGTGGTGCTCTTATCAGAGGAGCTGCCGGGCATGCTGCGCCGCCGCCCCGCCCTCTCTGGGGGAGAGTCTGCAGAAAACACACACAAATAAAGAAGAATGTTGAGAATAGATGGGAGGCAAGGTGGCAGTAAGCCTGTCCACTCACAGCAAGGACCTTTCTGTAAGCACTACGTCATACCTGGGCTTTATGCGGCCCGGGGGCCAAATGCGGCCATTTGGCTGACTCTGACCGGCCCGTGAAAGTGTACGGTGGTTTTACAACCAATGGCCCGGGGACCACCAATGGTCCTTGAGGGAGTTGCAGTTAAATATGGAAAGTTTGTTAACCAGATGTAACTCTTTGAGAGCGTAAAAATGAAACCAAATGGACCCTTGCGGGTCCATTTGGTTTCATGTTTACACTCTCAAGAGTTAGAATATTCATCATCTGAATCAGCCCAAAGTCTACACCAGGGGTTTTCAACCTTTTTCATCCCAGGGCCCACCATTTATTCAGTATTTGAGCCACGGACCACCATTTGATGACATTTTAGCCCCACAGATCCCAACACTAAAGATTTAATTTGCTTCTGTCCATGACCATTAATCTTCCAGTTGTGTAGATTTGGACTAATTCGCATGATGATATTTAACTCTTGAGAGTGTAAAAATGAAACCAAATGGACCCGCCAGGGTCCATTTGGTTTCATTTTTACGTTCTCGAGAGTTACATCTGGTTAAACAACTTAGCTGGGGACCACCTGGAACCATCTCAAGGACCACTGGTGGTCCCCGGACCACCTGTTGAATCAGCCCAAAGTCTACACAATCAGAGAATGTAAAAGAATGATCTGTATCTGTTTGCCTGGTATTGTGGACAAAAACAAGAGAAATCTTTAGTTTTGGGGTCTGTGTGGATAAAATGTCATCGAAAGTTGGTCCTCTGTGGCTCAAATACTGAATATACTGTATAGAGGGCCCTGGTGTCAAAATGGTTGGTCTTACTCTTACTTTTATGTTGAAATTAAATTAATATTACGCAGACTTTGGTTCAGCCTTTACTCTTGGCCTCCACAACATTTTATGCATCTCATTTGGCCCCTTGGGAAAAATAATTGCCCACTCCTGCACTACGTCCTACAGGGAAAGCACTGCCTGCCATGTCAAAAAAAGTGAGCAAAATGGTTGCATAAAACTTTAAGAACAACTTTTTCTAGATGTTTTCTAGATGTATAGGGGCGTAACGAGGCATTTTAACAGCAATTCGATACGCATCACGATACATAGTTGATGATATATGGATGATTCTGGTAATCCAATCTGATCAATCATGTGCAATGATTTAAAATCGATGTAATAACTAGATCAGCACTCAGCAGAGTGCAAACTTGCGAGTGGGGCACAAGTAGGCCATGGGCTACTCGTGAATGAGTGGAGCGAGCTAATACTCTATCCCCCTGGGTCATAGAGTTATTTTTCACATCAGAATTCCCATAGAGAACTCTTTGATGACGTCAGATCTCAATTAAAGAATACCAAAATAAATGGCATATAAATATATTTACACCCATTCGGATATGAAGCATCAACTGACATTGGAAAAATGTGCTAAAGCTACTGTACTTAGCACAAACATTATTAAATGTAACGCAATATCAAAATCACTGGGTGATTGGTTTATTGTCTTCTTACGCAATCTAAAATTCCTCTGTGGGAATTTCACTATAGAACAAAGGCTTAGTTAGTGGGAGTGACGTCAGTGTCTTCAGTACTCTGTTAATTCATTAATACTATGAGCACTGTGTGATGAGGTGGACAGAGGACAGGTCACCACAAAGACACTCAGCAAGACTCCCAGCATGCATCTGTCAGAGGCAGAGGCCTGGACAAGGGCAGCGAAAACAAACAAAAGCAGAAAAACAAAATTAGTACCAGGGCAAATACCTTCAAAGTGCCTGGAGAGTACAGGAAGGGCGAGATCCACTAATACTTATAAACGAGGTCGCACACCAGGTCACTTTACTAGTCGTACTAATACAGGTGACCAGGTCGTACCTGGTAACAGGCGGGACCAGGGACAAACCATGTACCATTTTGTACAACCCAGATTCGGCACACCTAAGGGACGAAAACTGTTTCCGCTCCTATGCCACCAAATTGCGGAACGCCCTACCAAATGTTATGCTAATCCCTGATATGCAAATCCCTTGACTCCTTCAAAACCACTCTCAAAAAGCACCTTGTTGGCCACTATTCTAACAAGGCCGATGCGTCTAAATCCTACTGTTCTTTTTGTTGTCCATTCCTGGTTTTCTCACTGGCACAATGTTCTGGACGAAATTTACTGATCTCTCTCTCTCTCTCTCTCTCTCTCTCTCTCTCTCTCTCTCTCTCTCTCTCTCTCTCTCTCTCTCTCTCTCTCTCTCTCTCTCTCTCTCTCTCTCTCTCTCTCTCTCTCTCTCTCTCTCTCTCTCTCTCTCTCTCTCTCTCTCTCTGTCCCCCTCTCTCTCTCTCTCTCTCTCTCTCTCTCTCTCTCTCTCTCTCCCTTCCTCCCTCCCTCCCTCCCTCCCTTTGTTTAAATACTGGCACTCAGTTACCAGCAACAGATCAGAGAATGTTCCCAAAGTCACAAAAAACGACGTGTGTGCATGTGTGTGCGTGCATGCATGTTTGTGTGCGTGTGTATCAGATTGAGGCTTGTCCAGGAGGTATTCCAGTGATGCTAGGCATGCGTGTCTACACAGGTATCAGATAGCCTCTACAGATAGCAGAGCTCTCACAAAGGTTGTCATAGACAATTATCATTTAGCCAGTAGGTGAACTGAAACAAGGCCTGCCCGGGGCCAGGAATCTACACTAAACCACATGATGTGATAATACACAGTGTGGTACAGTATATAATGTCACCCGTGGTTCAAACCAGTACATGTTCTCAAAGTTGAGGCTTAGGGACCCTCGGGAGTCCTTAAAGGGGAACTCCACCCATTTTTAACATTTTTATTTGTCATTAATATACTTTAGAGATGAGGTGTGGACATGAGAAAAAAAGTTCCCCCAATTCGTTATTTCTGAAAAAATCATTAACATGGTGAAATACATCTGATGACATAATCAAGATCTATTTCATCATGTTAATGATTTTTCTTTCAGACCCCTTTTTCCTGAGAGGGTACAAATGGAACCAAATGGACCTGCCAGGGTCCATTTGGTTCACATTTGTACGCTCTCAGGAAAAATGTGTCTGAATTACTGAATTACTAAGTCCCTCCCCAATCCGTCCTTGTCCAATAGGCATGTTAGAATAGGAAAGCTTGACCTGCATAGCAACAGTTGCTAAAGTATTTGGACTGGCATTGGACAGTGACTAAACCACGCCCCCAAAGGGTCGAGTTTTGAGAAGGGCTCATTGGGAAACAAACAGACTCTGAGAGGGTACAAATGGAACCAAATGGGTATAAACATTGATTTTACATATATGAATAGGCAGACCCAGAGATTAGAAATGATATTGAATGGGAGTTTGTAAAGCCATGAACTGCAAGTGAAACTGGGGTCCTTGAAAACAAATGTTTCAGAGCTGCAAAAATCTTCAAATTAAGGTCAATTTGGTGCATGGTCCTTGACATGAAAAAAAAAATTCTCCAATGGTAAAAATAGTCAGGTCAGCCTGTGAGTTTACGAAGACAAGCTATTTTTTTTCTTACAACAAGTCTGACACATTGTGTGCTGAACTGGAGGCATTCATGAAAAATGAAAAAAAGGAAACACAGAAATGTGTTAGACAGTGTAGAAGGTTACAGTATCTTACAGTAAAGACACTGTGGAAGGTTACAGTATCTCTCATCCATGGTGGCCTGAAGTTAAGGTTATAGAGGAGGATTCATCAGAGATGTGTAAGGCTGACTAAAACACACATCAGGATGCTAATGGGATTAATTCAAAGGGAGTGTGTGGGAGTACGGCTTCTAAAGAGGAGATTTTACTGCATGAGACTAATCTGCCTTAACAGCACGCGTGTGCGCAAACACATGCACACACACGCGCACACGCACACACGCACACGCACGCGCACACACACACACACACACACTGTATAAACGCCTTTTTTTTTTTTTTTTACAGTTCTCTTTGCCTGTGTTGCTGCAGCACAACACACATTGCAAGAGAGAGGCAGCGAGATCATCATTCGCTATAAAACGGTGGCCAACGTAGGCTGCCTGTACACAGAAACGGGCTTCATTAAAAACGTAATAATTTATAGCCGTTTTGTGGGGGTCCATTCAGACGAAGACAGCGTTTCCGTGAGGTGAAAACGCAACAGAGTGAAAACTCCTGGGAAAGTGGAAAAGTTGAAAACGCTCTGCGTCTCCCGCTTTCATCTAAAGACCGTAAACCAGGGGTTTTCAACAGGTGGTCCGGGGACCACCAGTGGTCCCTGAGAGGGTTCCAGGTGGTCCCCAGCCAAGTTGGTTAACCAGATGTAACTCGTGAGAACGTAAAAATGAAACCAAATGGACCCTTGCGGGTCCATTTGGTTTCATTTTTACACTCTCAAGAGTTAAAATATTCATCGTTTGAATTAGCCCAAGTCTACACAACTAGAAGATGGACAAAAGCAAAAGAAATCTTTAGTTTTGGGGTCTGTGGGGCTAAAATGTCCTCAAGTGGTGGTCCGTGGCTCAAATTCTGAAAAAATGGTGGTTCCTGGCATCAAAAAGGTTGAAAACCACTGCCGTAAACGATGCGAAACTCGCTCACGCATGGCTCACTTTATAAGAGGCATGCCATGCGCAGACAAGGAGTTATGGTTTGTTTGTTTACATCCGCAGTAGGAGGAAGTAGAACGGAACTTGTTCTACGCATGTGTGGCCGGTCTATATGGCAGTGCGGTCACGCCGACACGCGCCACCTATAGCGAACACGCATGCACAGAACAGCGCTTACAGCCAGATTGCGTCTTTATCTAAAGGGTATAAACAGTGGCGGTTCTAGAGTGATTTATCCTCTGTGGAATTCTCCTTTAACCACTGGGGAAAGTCCCCACTAATTACTGTAGTGCACCTGCTGCAAGAAGACACTGACAGAAAGAATGTGCTCCATATTTCCATAGAGTTCCATGTTAAACTCTTGAGATTTGAAATAGCCACAGTTGAAAAAAACAGGGGAAAAGGGAAAAAAGCAGGGCTTCCCAAGAAACCCTGTGAGGTAAGATTTCATTTACTGTATCGTAAATACTGTTGCCACTATTTGCCAGTGAACTGGGACCTTTTCAAATCTCTAAAGTTGAATACGGAAAGCGCATTCTTTAACGTTGAAGTCAAGTGGTCCAGCAGTAACACCGAAACAACTGGACCCCCCCCCCCCCCTCGCACGCCCAGGACACATACACACACGCTGAATTGCACGATATTACCATTTTCTGTGCGCTGATCAAGTGGGCGCAATACTTGTAGATCCATGGAATGACAATAAATGGCGGAATAGCGGATTTCTTTTCTTTTTTTTTTTTTTTTGCTTCGCTATGTTGCTATGCCGCCCTGGGCGGCTGCCCATAATGCCCATGCCTAAAACTGCCCCTGGGTATAAAAAATGAACACTAAACAGCTCTTTGCCGATTTCGACGCCAACCGTCTCCGTGTAAAAGGGGCCTTAACCCCTGACCGTTGTGCCAACAACCCACAGTGCGTCACTGAGATTGTTGTAGATTTGCTATCTTCAAATACCCCATTTTCTGGGAAGTGTTGTGGGTTTGAACCCTGCATGGGAGTTCGGACGTCAGCAAGGCTGTGGGTTCCAATAACGCCAAATCAGTTTTGGTGCGCAGTCTGCCCCACCAAACACGATGGCATGCAAAACAACCCAAGATAGATATTTCAAATTAAAGTGCTATTCAAAATGATGTGAAACACTAACTACAGCTGTGTCACCACTAAACCAACAGCATTTCATCATTGAAAACAGAAAACTCTCTGAGTCAGACCTTTAGCTTTATGCATGCTGCGTGTCTGTTGCAACTTTCAACAACAACTGATGTTATCATTGATGCTTATATTGCCTAATAAAAGTCCTGTAACCAAAAATGGTATTTTCTCCTTGGGAAATGTTACATCCGCCCCTGGGTACGTGAAAACAAACATTTTCTTGTGAAGATCAGGAGAAACAACAACTGATGATTTTCATGCTAACGTTATTACACTGTACTTTCGAGAGGACATTTCAGCCTCGCAAGTATAGCAACGCAAGACATGCCCAAATGATGAACAGTGTGACACACACACACACACACACACACACACACACACACACACACACACACACACACACACACACACACACACACACACACACACACACACACACACACACACACACACACACACACCTGCCTAGCTTACATAGCTATTACTGCTTACTGCGTTCGCAACGAACACACGCGTGTGCACACGATCGCACAGGAAGGCCTGTACTCCCCAGTCTGTTGGCTTTTCAAACTCAAACTGTGCTAAATTAACTGTCTGCTAGTTTAACAAGCCTGTCGAGTGCATTAGTACACGCAGCGTAATTGACACACACGCGCACACGCACACGCACACGCACACACACACACACACACACACACACACACACACACACACACACACACACACACACACCATTTAGTACACAGCTTAATTGAAAAAGGACGGGAGGAATTCCACCTCCCGCTGTGCTGTCCAGGCGGGTGGACGGTTGGCTCCCGTCCCAGCCCACCACGACACCGGCAAATGAACACACATAACACACACACACGCACACATGCACACACTCACAAATGCACGTGCACAGTTGCCGCTCTGATATAGAGTGGAAATCTCCTGAAATCGGAGCAAATTGCCAGGGTATATCGGCTGCCACCCTCCCACCAATAACGAACAACCTTTTCACATGGGTGTGATTTTTTTTTTCATCCTTTCCAATTTCACTTCATCCTGTGTGCTATTAGCAGTGTTGGGACTAATGTGTGACAACAGTTCACACATCTTGCTGCTGTGTTTCAGGGGCGGATCTATGCATGGGCATGGGGGGGCAATGCCCCCCTAAATACCCAGTCTGCCCCCCCAAACACGATGCCATGCAAAACAACCCAAGATATTTCAAATTAAAGTGCTTATATTAAAAATGATTTGAAACAATACTACTGCTACTAACTAACTACAGCTGTGTCACCACTAAACCTCAGCATTTCATCATTGAAAACAGAAAACTCTCTGAGTCAGACCTTTAGCTTTATGCATGCTGCGTGTCTGTTGCAACTTCAACAACAACTGATGTTAGTATTGACGCTTAATTGCGTAATAAAAGTTCTGTAACTGAAAATGGTATATGGTTTTCTCTTGCCCCTCCAACATATTCTCTTGCCCCCCCCAAAAGGGGACATTATACATCTACCCCTGCTGTGTTTGCACATTATTGTATTTCTAATAATAATAATAATAATGGATTGCATTTTATAGCGCTTTTCTATGCACAGCGTGTATACTCAAAGCGCTTACAATGGTCCATTCACCCCAATAGGTTCTGTATGGGAGTTTTTCATCGTTGGTCATAGTTTCAAACTCGCATTAAGTGCGTAATCGGTGGGAAGCGTGTGTCTCTGATGTCTTGGTACAGTGGACAGGTGGTTAGAAAGTGCAGCTCTGTTTCTACCACATTTTGTGTGCAGTGGGTGCATAGTCTGTCTTCTTGCTCAGGCCATGTGACAGCACGTGTCTTAAGATTAAATCACAAACAGAGGCTGATACAAGCCTAAAAACAGACCCAACTAGATAGATCAGGGGTTTTCAACCTTTTTGACACCAGGGACCAGTGATGGGCAGTAGCTTGTTACAAGTAGCTAAGCTACATAACTTAACTACATTTTCCCGTAACTTGTAGTGTAGGTTACTACATTTGCTCTGGGAATAGCTTGTAGTGAAGCTACACTACTTGTTTCGAGTAGCTTGTAGTGAAGCTACACTACTTGTTTTGAGTAACAAGGATTGTAGCTTACTACATTTTCCCACACACATTTTCAAATTCCACCCATTTTAATAGGTAGAAAACCTCTAATATACATCCCAAAACTTAAACATGCCACCATCCTATGTTTAAACCCTCTGCTAAATTATTATCATTATGATTTTTACCCATATTGTTTTATTATTATGATTAGTATTTAGAAAGTTGTACATTAACTCTATTCGATTGACATTTCCGTTTCCTGTGAGAGGGGCACGCTGCGTGTGAGCTGAGCTATCGGCAGCTGCGGGGATGCTAAATGCTAACTAGCAGATAGTCTTCACTACTGCAAGGAAAACTTTTAACCGACTACAAGGGGAAACAACGCGGGGGTGAGTGGTGGCCTTCGGGTCGAGAGCCGCCACCCTCGGGTTGCTGCTGCTTGAACACAGCGGACTAAGCACACGGCGGCGACAACGCCACCAGCCAACACAACAACAAGCTTCGAGCTACTGCTGCTGCTGCCGGGGAAACTACACAACTAGCCGACCTGGGCTGCTGCTGCTGCTGCTGCTGCTGCTGCTGGGGCACGGCGGGACAGACCGCTGCTACTGCCATAACCTGGGCAGGCTGGGACGAGCCGCTACCGTTGCTGCCTGTGCGCGAAGACTCTACTGCTTCTGCAGCCAAAGCGTGCCGGCTCGGGTGCTGCTGTTGCTGTCCGGGCAGGCCGGTGAGTGCTGCTGCTAGTGCCGCCGCACAAGCTGTGAGAGACGCTGTGGGTAAACATGGCTCCAAAGAAGTCCGAGATGGAGGAGCTAAGGAAGTCTTTAGACTATATTTCTAACGAAATGGATACCCTGTCTAAACAGCAAAAGGACATCTTGGAAATGATGAAAACTATAAAAGAATTGAAGCGACTGAACTTTGAGAAAGATAAAAAGATCAGTTTGCTCGAGACTCGGGTGGACGAGTTAGAACAGTACTCGAGAATGAACAATGTGATTGTGAGTGGTCTGGTGACCAAACCACGGTCCTATGCTAGGGCTGTGGACTCGAACCGTGATAATCCAACTGAGGAAGATTCTACATCGGTCGAACAACAACTGATTGACTTCATGGAGGAGAAGGGAATAACCATCAACAGCGAGGACATCGAAGCCTGTCACACTCTTTCAAGAGGAGACAAGAAGCCCCCGCCGGGGAAGAAGAAGGAGCCACCGGCCATAATAATCCGCTTCACAAACAGAAAAAACAAGAATGCACTCCTGAAACAATGGAAAAAGCTGAATAACACGAACGTCTTCATGAACGAGCATCTAACGAAGAGGACCGCCACCATCGCCAGGCAGGCACGCATCCTGAGGAGGGCAGGGAAGATACAATCAACCTGGACGGCGAACTGCAAGGTGTATATTAAGCTTAAGGGATCTCCTGAAGAGGCGAAGGTCTTATTAATCAAGAATCTGTCGGAGCTAGAACAGCACGACGATGGAGAGCCAGAGTGACTGTACTAGTACACACACTGGACATATAACGGCCCACCAAATAAGGTACCACGCAATTACACCATGAAGAAACACAAGACTCTCATACCGTATATACCTTACACTGCTGGCCTCTTGTATCAGTGTTTACATAATGTATTCATATTACCTCTATTGCTGCTGGTGCCGCCAGCAGCAACACTTTACACTCTTTCACATAATGTCTCATTACCAATATGTACTCTGCGGGCGCTGCTATCTTTATACCACACTAAGTTATATTTTACTAACCTCTATGCATTATATCATATATTATCTTATACACATACTGTGCTAGCATACCATATAAAACTACTCCAAGGGATACTATTTACATGTTACATATATACTATACGGTACTATATTACACTATACTATACTATTATATATACTAATTACTATATTCCATATCTTATATTAATATATACATATACTATACTATACTATATTATATATACTAATTACTATATCCCATATCTTATATTAATATATACATATACTATACTATACTATATTATTAAATATACTAATTACTATATCCCATATCTTTTATTAATATATACACATCTTGTGCTAGAATATACTATACCATTCTATATAATACCATTATACATTACCTTATATATAGCCATATATTCTATTGCTTATACCTATATATATATGTTGTACTATTATGTGATAATATACATACACTTTACTACACATCTTACCACATCTATACACAACGCAATTTTATTCATACACTCATACATAGTCCCTACTATAAGCCAAGATACACAATGCCGTACTGTACAATACTATACTATAGTATATACTATACTATATACGCATATTACGCTATATAGCACCAGGCTGCTATATACCACGCGCCCTACTACATACTATGCCTCTATCACTACCATTGACAGCATTATTATGGCTATGTTGATCATTATCAAACCATGTACACTAGACTGAAATGCAATCAGACGATGCGGATAATGAATTAAATGGTATGCACCCAGATTATGAACATCTCCAGAATGCAGATGACTGGAATCTGGAGACATTCAAATATACCGAATACGGAAGATATAACTTTGAACAACACATTGACCCTGACAATAACATCTTTAATGATTTAGAGATAAACTGCAATTACTATACTGGGGAGCAATTAGATAAGATACCATCGGGTAAGGATATATCTGTTATACATTTCAACAGCAGAAGTATGTATACTAACTATGGGAAAATAAGAGACTATCTAAATGAGCTAAAAAAGTCATTTAATATTATTGCTATTTCTGAGACATGGTTTGATGATGATAGGGGTTTGGACTTCCCTCTCGATGGGTACGAACTAAATTACAGGAATAGGAAAAATAGAACTGGGGGCGGAGTAGCCATATATGTGGACACCAACTTAAAATACAAGGTTATAGATAGTATGTCCATAGTTATTGATAATGTTCTTGAATGTCTATCTATTGAGATATGTAGAGAAAAAAACAAAAACATAATTGTCAGTTGTATCTACAGAGCTCCAGGGACAGATGTAGATACATTCATAAAAAACATGGAGAAATTATACTCACAATGTCAGCAGAAAATCATATTTGCATGTGGTGATTATAATTTAAATCTTATTAATCCTTATAAACATAAGTACATAGACACATTTATTGATATCATGTATAGCCTTAACTTATATCCACTAATAACTAGACCTACTAGAATTACCACTAACTCTGCAACCTTAATAGATAATATATATACTAATGAAGTAGGAAGTAACATCGAGAGGGGGTACTGATTACCGACATTGCAGATCATCTGCCAATTTTTGCTGTCTATAAATGTGACTATGTTAAAGAAAAGACGGCAGCCCCACGGAGATATAAACGAACAATTACTGAAGATGGTATCGCAGCCCTAAGACAGGATCTGTTGGCTCAGAACTGGAATAATGTATATACTCAAGAGGATACTAACATAGCCTATAATACATTCCTACGCTTATTTGGGGTATTATATGACAAACACTGCCCAATACAAAGGTGCAAAGAAAAGAAAACTGAAGCCAAGAAACCATGGATTACTCATAAATTAAAAAATGCATGCAATAAAAAGAATACACTATATAAGAAATACTTAAAACATAGAACCATAGATAATGAAACTAAATATAAAAGATATAAAAATAAGGTAATAAGTATGACTAGAGCATGTAAAAAAGAGTATTACAACAATTTATTAGATAATCACAAAAATAACATGAAGGGTCTCTGGAACATACTGAACAAGCTTATTAAAAAAGGATCATTAACCACTAATTATCCACAATGCTTCATTGATAAAGGGAAATCAATATCCAACCTAAATGATATAGCAAATGGCTTCAACGACTTCTTTGTTAATATAGGACCTACCCTAGCTAATGAAATTACTACATCTGAGTTGGAGGCAAACAAGCCAGCTGATGAGTGGGGGTTCTCCAACCCAAATTCAATGTTCTTGAGAGCTGTGGAGGAGCAGGAAGTCATGAACCTGGTACGTACATGCAAAAGCAAGACATCCACCGACCACAATGACCTTAGCATGTCAACGGTTAAAAAAATCATGGACACCATAGTAACACCATTTACCTTCCTATGTAATCTCTCGTTTACAAATGGTGTCTTCCCAGAGCAAATGAAAAAAGCAAAAGTCATCCCCGTTTTTAAAACAGGAAACAACCAACTATATACAAACTACAGACCGATCTCCCTGCTCTCACAGTTCTCAAAAATATTGGAGAAACTCTTCGGCGAAAGACTCGAACATTTTGTTGAAAATAATAAACTATTAACCGAAAATCAATATGGGTTTAGAGCCAACAGATCTCCTGCATGGGCACTTATAGATCTAACCGAAGAAATAATTAATAATATTGATAAAAAGCTATATACGGTTGGAGTGTTTGTGGACCTTAAAAAGGCCTTTGATACAATAAATCATAATATTCTCATAAAAAAACTGTACAAGTATGGCCTGAGAGGGGTGGTTGCTAGATGGATAGAAAGCTATATAAAAAATAGAGAACAAACTGTTCAGATAGGAGACTGCAAGTCAAGAAGCATGAAAATAAAGTGTGGTGTTCCTCAAGGGTCTGTACTTGGTCCCAAACTCTTCAACCTGTATATTAATGACCTCTGCTCTGTATCTACTGTACTTAAGTGTGTGCTATTTGCTGATGACACAAACATGTTCTGTACCGGGGAAGACATCCAGCAGCTTATGGTATTACTTAATACTGAAATGAGTAAATATAAATCCTGGTTTGACAGAAATAAATTATCCTTAAATCTAAGTAAAACTAATTATATGATATTCGGGAACCGTCCGGTAAACTCAGATATTCACTTAATAATAGATAATAATAATATTGAACATATGTACAAAACAAATTCTTGGGCGTTATTTTAGACCACAAGTTATGCTGGAAACCCCATACAGAACATGTAAGGAAGAAGATGGCTAAGAGCATTTCAATTATAAATAAGGCAAAACATTTACTCAACCCCAACTCACTACACACTCTGTACTGTGCCTTGATCCTACCCTACCTGACCTACTGCACTGAGGTGTGGGGAAATGCATACAGCTCAACAATAAATCCATTGATCAAGCTACAGAAAAGAGCACTGAGAACAATTACCAATGCAGGATATCGTGACCATACTCACACACTGTTCTTACAATCACACTTACTAAAATTCTTAGATATAGTTAAATTAAAAACTCTACTAGTCATGTATAAAGCAAGAAATAACCAATTACCGGCAAATGTACAAGCCAAATTCCTCAATAAGGAAGGAGGGTACAATCTTAGAGGACCACTAAATTTCAAGAAACCTGTGATGCGTACAGACTTGAAGGTGAGAAGTATCTCTTCATATGGAGCCACTCTGTGGAATGAGTTGGGGGATGAATTAAAATGTAGTGAAAATATAAATGTGTTCAAGGCTAGAGTGAAGAAATCCATATTCCATAGATACAGCAATGCAGCTGAGTAAGACGTTTAACACCAGTATTGTCCTTTTGTACTAGATAATTAACATTATAAATCATTATTATATTATTATTATTAACTTTATTAAATTATACCATACAATACTATATTGCATTATGGTATATCATATCATACTATATTATATTGTACTATGCTATACTATACTATACTATACTGTACTGTACTGTACTGTACTGTACTGTGCTGTACTATACTATACTGTGCTATGCTATGCTATGCTATACTATACTATACTATACTATACTATACTATACTATACTATACTATACTATACTATACTATACTATACTAGGCGCTATTATACTATATTAAACTATACTATACTACACTATAATATACTATACCATACTATTATATATTACACTGTTAGCATAGATTTGCATACCAGACCTTGTATATCACAACAATGCCGGTACTTGAAATGCTCTTCGCCATCTGGTTTATTTTGGTTCTGGTTTGGGAGGATAATGACGAGCAATCACAACTGAATGGCAGCTCACTGTTAAGGTGCATGTAAATTGTAAAATTGAGTCTATGATTGTAAGCGGAAACAATGGACGGAATGGGTGTGGACGGATTACACCCGTCTATGCCAGGGACACACAGTCCACTGGACAGTGGAAGGACCTCTGGGGCAGGGCCCGACAAGCCTTTGGCTTCACCCTAGCCCTTTTCAGCACTGGAATGGCGTCTGTATGGACACTCAGGAAACAAATATATTATACATACTCATTGCACGTACATTTATTTATATATATATTTGTACCGAGAAGAGGGGAAGAAAAAAAAAAAAAAAAAAAAGTTGATGTGTATATACATGTATAGATACTATACATTACCCTTTATTTTTTTTCCACTCTATATTTATTTTTATATATTTGTATTGATAAACAAAAATGAAAAACAAAAAAAGGATGAAACAATGTGCGTATATATAGACATATTACATATATATTTTTGATACAGATTGTTATTATGTCCAGTTGCTGAAATAAACTGAAACTGAACTGAACTGAACTGAACTAATAGTTAAAATATATATTTATATTATGTAGTGATTATGTAGCAAGCTACATCAAGCTACTTTTGTCATGTAGCTTGTAGTGTTGCTTGCTACAAATCTCTGGCCATAGCTTGTTGTGTAGCTTAGCTGCATTTTTTCGAGAGTAACAAGTAGTGTAGGTTACTACATTTTCCCAGTAACTTGCCCATCACTGCCAGGGACCACCATTTATTCAGCATTTGAGCCACGGACCACCATTTGATGACATTTTTAGCCCCAAAGACCTAAAACTAAAGAATTATTTTGGTTTTGTTCACAATTCCAGGGTGGATTTAGCAAACAAAACAGTGTAGACTTCTTAATTAAGTGGTGCTAATTCAGATGATGAATATTTTAATTCTTGAGAGTGTGAAAATGAAACCAAATGGACCCGCAAGGGTCCATTTGGTTTCATTTTTACATTCTCAAGAATTAAAATATGGTTAATCAACTTTCCATCATTTAGCCTGAGGACCACCTGGAAACCTCTCAGGGACCACTGGTGGTCCCCGGACCACCTGTTGAAAACCCCAATTAGATAGATGTATATAGGCCCCAACTGGCGTAAATGTATGGGTGTTTTTGGAAAGATTGTGGAGAGACTGGAATGTATTTTTATGTTTGACTAATGAGTTGTTTGGGACGTTAGCCAGTATCCCCCTATAGTATGTTACTGAACAAACACTATTATAGGATGATGACCAAAATATAGAGCTATTTAAACACTTATTCTGACAGATAAAGATCACTTTAGACCAGGGGTGCCCAACCTTTTTTGACCCAAGATCTACTTTTCAGCAGCCAACCCCTCCGGGATCTACCAGTCCAATATCAACATTTCAAACCACACGCATCGTTTCCAGCCTGCAGTAACTTCACAACAACACAACACTACGTTGTTTTACCACTTTACTTTATGTCCATATAAGCATAAAGTACAACAGACTTGTCATAAATAGGCCTACAACAGTACAACATAAGTACAACAGACATGGACAAACACTGCCATTGCATTTTCTTATCCACCGCCTTTTTTTTCTTTCCCCCCCACATCTCCTGAGATCTACTTGAGATCAGGCCGAGATCTACCGGTAGATCCCGATCTACTGGTTGGGCTCCCCTGCTTTAGACCTTCTCAGTTCCACTGAAGTCACAAGAGTGTCCTTATGTCCTCTACTCATAGTTAATTACAGTGTAGTTAGTGTACCTGTGTGTGTGTGCGTGTGTGTGTGTGTGTGTGTGTGTGTGTGTGTGTGTGTGTGAGAGTGCGTGTGCGTGTGCGCGTGTGTGTGTGTGTGTGCGTGCGTGCGTGTGTGTGTGTGTGTGTGTGTGTGTGTGTGTGTGTGTGTGTGTGTGTGTGTGTGTGTGTGTGTGTGTACCTGTGCCCGGTGGGGGTTGGGGTGTGTTGTAAACATTTAGCAGACAACAGAACATCTAAAGGTCAGTCAGAGGGGAAACACACAGCAGCTGTTTTGTGTCTGTGTGTGTGTGTGTGTGTGTGTGTGTGTGTGTGTGTGTGTGCGTGTGCGCGTGTGCGTGCGTGCATGCACGTGCAGGCGTGTGTAAGCAAAAATCCCAATTGCCGCAGGGTCAGTGGTCCAAACGGTACACTCTCAGTGAATGCTCACTGTGCTCATGAGAGCCTGACCGGATGTACGCATTGGCATAGATCAGGAGTTTTCAACCTTTTTGACACCAGGGACCACCATTTATTCAGCATTTGAGCCACGGACCACCATTTGATTACATTTTAGCCCCAAAGACCTAAAACTAAAGAATTCTTTTGGTTTTGTTGACAATTCCAGGCTGTATTTTGCCAAAACAGTGTAAACTTCTTAATTAAGTGGTGCTAATTCAGATGATGAATATTTTAACTCTTGAGAGTGTAAAAATGAAACCAAATGGACCCGCAAGGGTCCATTTGGTTTCATTTTTACATTCTCAAGAGTTACATCTGGTTAACCAACTTTCCATTTAGCCTGGGGACCACCTGGAACCTTCTCAGGGACCACTGGTGGTCCCCGGACCACCTGTTGAAAACCCCTGGCATAGGGGGATGAGGGGGAGGGGGGGGGGTCGGTGGGTAGAAGACAGATTTGGTGTTGAGATAGATATATGTGGGAGTTTGAGGTGAATTTAAACGAAAATGGTATGGGGGATGTCTTCATTGCCCGTGTCGGGAAGACGCACCCCATAGGATTTTCATCTGCCCCCCTGATTGGCAAAGAATCTGAGCCCCCAGCTGATCAGCACTCTCCTCTCCTCTCCTCTCCTCTCCTCTCCTCTCCTCTCCTCTCCTCTCCTCTCCTCTCCTCTCCTCTCCTCTCCTCTCCTCTCCTCTCAGCACATAGTTACAGTAGCTAATGCAAAACTCATACACTGTGTGTTTTTCTCTCTCTGCACGTGTGCACACATGCAGGAAAAGAGCCAGAGATCATGCAGTGAGCATGCGTTCATTACTTTACTTGTACGCACAAGTGTGTGTGTGACTGTGTGCATACAACACAGTGTGTGCATGTGCGTGTGTGTGTGTGTGTGAACGTGCGTGCGCACGTGTGCACGCACAAATGCACACACATATAGATAGTGAGCTGTGTGTCCTTGTCTGACAAACAGAGATAAGGCGGGTGTAAAGAATGTCTGCATGTGTGATCAAACAATGGCAATGAAAACTGGGGAAAAGGAGATTCCGGATTCCAAATGCACATTATACATTTCTTTTTTGATTGATATCGTTCCACTTTTTTGTGTATGTACAGTAGGCCGGAACGTATATACTGTATGTATATGTTCTCATGCCAAAAAAGCCATTTGAATTGAGCGGTTCAGCATACAACACTGAAATAGTATGCTACGTGTGTGTGTGTGTGTGTGTGTGTGTGTGTGTGTGTGTGTGTGTGTGTGTGTGTGTGTGTGTGTGTGTGTGTGTGTGTGTGTGTGTGTGCATGCATGCGGGGATCTGTGCATCCAGGTAGTTTGGGTACAAACTGTTCATCATATAGCCCAGCTAAATGAGTTGGTAACCAAATAGACCCGTATACGGATAGGTCGTTAAATCTTGAAAGCGTTCTATGAAGTAGAAGCAACGTAGATGGGAAAAATGCAAACAAAACAAAACAAAAAAAAGCTATAGATCAGGGGTGTCAAACTCATTTTGGGGTGGGGGCCGCATTGGACTTAATGTGACTTCATGGGGGCCGGAGCACCGCGGTGCCACTCACGCCGCGGTGCCAGTCATAGACCAGTCACAGACCAGTCACAGACTGCAAGCATGCACACGTATGTTTACGTACACAGCCGTAACTTCTACGCTACAGTATATCACACAATCAAGTTTATTATTAAGAGTAGCTATTAATAGTTATTAATGACTTTCATTATTGGTTTTATACTTGTAGCCTAGATTAAGACATTTGCTATGGGAGATGCTATTTTTATTTACAGTGCGCCAATAAACCAGTCAAAAATACAAAAAATTAAATTTCAAATAGTGTCTTAGCTGAAATTTGGAAATGGCTACACAACCCATGGAATTATGCAGACCTGCTTTTTATTGAGGTGATGGATCATAGAACATTAAAAAATAATGATGAATAACAATAACTAATGCTTCTAAAATACAGTATATTTTTAAACTCTGAATTGGATTATTATTATTACCCGTATTTATATTTAAATAGCCAAGCTGTTATCTGAATGATCCCTCAGTTATAGACCCTTATACTGGTGAAGTAACCTGACTCCGCCAGATGGGGCAGCAGAGAGAGGAGGAGGGAATACTCCTCTCTCTGCTGCCCCATCTGGCGGAGTCATGTTACTGCTGAGGTATAGTTCTCACTTTGCAGCACCAATACACCCCCCCCTCCTCCCCTCCCCCCTCCAATCTCTGCGAGTCAACATTCCAACCAATTAAGCACTCCCAGCTGTGAAGCTACCGGACTAGTGCTCAAAGAAGAGAACTCAGAAGCATTTCTTTAAACGACCATAACTTTTGATAGGAACGTGCTAGAGACTTACTTTTTTTTTGATAGACTCAGACATTTTTGCTCTACAAGCCTGGGGCCGGATTAAATCATTGTGCGGGCCGCATCTGGCCCGTGGGCCGTATGTTTGACACCAGTGCTATAGAAATATTCAGATTTTTGGAAAAAAAAATCCAAATAGATATACTGTATATATAGCAGATCATAGCTGATAAAATAGCAGATCATCCACACGTGTCGTATAATACCAGAACACAGAAAGTGAACTAGCTGCCCTGAGCTATACTTTTTCTCCCCATCCTGTCCTTCATTGCAACCCTGTCTGTCTGTCTGACACCCCCCCCCCCCTCCCAGGCCCAACCTGATACGTAGATACTGTTCCCACGGCAACGTAGACAACCTGCCACAAAACCATCGCCCCTCGCTCTCCCAAATAGAGAGAGAGAGAGAGGGAGAATTCTTATTCCAGTCCAGTCCGGTTGCCACAATCGCCTGACAACTGTATAGTTGTCTTGAGAATGAGGTTTGGAGACCCAGCTGTGTTTATTGCGCTGTATATATGTGCAGTATGTATGTACATGCATACTGTAGGTCTATGCAGGCATGCATGCAATATAAGTATGTAATGTGGGTAATCATGTATGGGATATGTACCGTTATTATTATGTGTACCGTACTGTGTATTTGTGTACTGTATGTGTAGTCGAGAAGGGTAAAATACTGAACCATCCATCCATCCATCCATCCATCCATCTGTAATGGTCCAACAGCACAGCATGAATGCAGAGGCACAAGGCAAAATGTCTGCAACGGTTTCCTGACCATGAAGACAAGGTCATTCCAGGTGATGGAGAACTGCGGTCAAGAATCATGAGGTTTAGAGGTGACTCTCTCTCCACTTCACACACAGGAGAAAAAAGCTCCCAACTTATGGACCTAAAACTGAAGTATATACAAATAGTAGGTCCACAATCTATAGCAGCTATAAGTCAGGTGGCTGGTTCCAGCCATTCACCACACACTTTAGAGCGGTGGATGTCAAACAGTTGCATTTCAAGGCCCACTATTTAAATCGTTTTTTGTGTCAGGGACCACTATTTGATGACATTTAGCCTCTCAGATTTCTGTCTACAATTACATGTTTTTGGCAAATGTTAATCAAAATAACAATTCCTCTACATTCATTTGTCTTACATACAATTGTGTGTAGACTGCTTATAAATGTAAGTAATGCGGATGCTTAACAATACTGTAACTCTTGAGGGCGTAAAAATGAAACCAAATGGACCCCGGTTGGGGTCCATTTGGTTTCATTTCTACGCCCTCAAGAGTTAAGGATCTGTAAGGGTCCATTTCGTGACCAACTCTCCACCATTTCGCTGCATGGAGACCAGCTGGAACCAGCTCAAGGACCACTGGTGGTCCCCGGACCACTGGTTGAAAACCACTGCTTTAGATACCTTGACAGCAGCTGAAATGTTTCGCCCACAGTATAAGAGCCAAGTTCTAACAGGATGTTAGGCAGTTCAAAACACTTTGGACTTTGACTTTCATGCTGAATGTATACACATTACGTTGTGTTGCGTGATGCGTTGGGTATGTGTGTAATTACAGGGTGCCGAACACGTCCGTCCTCCTAGCCATGCGTTGTGCAACGTGCATGCAGTGTTGCCAACTGCCAAAAATCCAAAATGCATTAGTGGCACTTCCAAAATGCCTGGAAGGTGTGTACTGTAGACTTGGGATAATTCTCATGATGAATATTTTTTAACTCTTGAGAGTGTAAAAATGAAACCAAATGGACCCGCAAGGGTCCATTTGGTTTCATTTATACGCTCTCAAAGAGTTACACCTAATTAACCAACTGACCACTGGTTGAAAACCACTATCATAGTAGGAAAAATGGTGAAAAACAAGGGTTTCATCTCTGGCGCCTGTCAGACGATTTTGCCCCAACTCACCAGAAAAAAAAAAAGCCCTAGATTTTCCGCCAGGAGCTTTTCACTAATTTTAGCGCTAGGGGGGGTCTGGAAAAAAGCTAAATATAGTGACAAATGCGGCAAGTTGGCAACACTGTGTGCATGTCACACTGCTTGTCAGTCTAAGCACCCTGAGGTGCAGGAAAATAACGGTGCAGGAAAAGTGTTGGCGTGTCTTCCACACTTGGAGAGAAGGGATTTGAAAGATGAGACAACCTGAGAGGTGTGTGTGTGTGTGTGTGTGTGTGTGTGTGCGTGCGTGCGTGCGTGCGTGTGTGTGTGTGTGTGTGTGTGTGTGTGTGTGTGTGTGTGTGTGTGTGTGTGTGTGTGTGTGTGTGTGTGTGTGTGTGTGTGCATGCATGTGTTTGTGCGCGAGCGTGAGAGCAAGAGAGAGTGCGTGTGCTGCATGCATGTTAAACATGTCATGTACAGTATGTACTTGAAAGAAAAAATATACGTTGTATGTTTTAAAGCAGTGGTTTTCAACCAGTGGTCCTTGAGAGCATGCTAGGTGGTCCCCAGCTAAATGATGGGCAGTTGGTAACCAAATGAAGTCTTATAGATCTGTAACTCTTGAGATCAGTACACACTACTTGATGCTACTGTGTTTTTTATTTTTATGTGACAAAGTGATGCCAATGGTGCTGGAGAGTTGGGCTGGTATTTGTTTGTCTGTGTCACTATTCAACTCTACTCCATTTGTTACTTGACAGCTTGACTGAACAAGTTTTAAAAAGAAAGAAAGGTATTGGATAAAGACATTGGTTTAAGAAAGCAGTTTGCCTGCACTGCTGTCCATGTGACTAGTACCACTGCATAAAAACAAAACCTACTATCGGTTGCAAATCAGTTATCGGTGATTGTATCTCCATTGTATTGGTGATCGCATAGTTCAGAAAATTCCATATCAGTCTGGCTCTACTGAACTAAACAAACGACGTTGGTATGGCTGATATGCTGATATGGCTTGTATTGCCAATGACGTATCACAATTACGGCAAGACATGTATCGTCTTGGTGTTATGTTATTTTGTGTTAGATTATTTTGTGTTTTTCTCACAAGAGAAAGAATATAAAAGAATGAAACATATTTGTGATCTGGGAATTTTTCTGAACTTGTGTGCTGAAACAAGCTGCATTGTTGCATCTGTATTCTCCCCCAAGATTGGTGTTGATATCGGACCGTTCTCCCACCCATCAGGCAGAGAACACAGGCCGTGTTTTCAAGCACTCTGTCATGCAGAAGAACATCCTGCCATGACTTGCCTGTGTTCCGCATGTCCCTGAGAGGCACAATGCTCTTATCTCCATAGTCTAGCTGTCTGTGTTAGTATGAGTGTTAGTAGTGCTCTGCTAAACTTGATCATACTACAGGGTCATGCAAAAGGCACCAAAGGTAGCAGATCCACAAGCTTGCAATGCCAGTTTGTACTTTTGGTGCTTTTCAATTTAAATCCTGAAAAATGACCGTTTTGAACATGTAGAATTCTATCTATTAGTCTAAAGTTTAGGTTCAGCACCAGTGATGTTTTTGTCGACTAAATCTAAGATGAAAAAATGTTGTGACCTTGTTATCGGTTATTTTCAGCAAGCGTAGAAAGTCAGTCATTACGACAGCATCAAGGCCCGCAAACATACATTTTGGTCGACTAAATCAACTGTCGATTCTACCATCCTATGATGTTAAGCTAACTAAAAACATTCCAGGAGACAAAACTATGACTAAATCTAAAATAAAAACACCGGTCAGCACAACTATGAGGCAGTTAGTTAAGGTTTAGTGATGGAGCATTTGAGGTTCCGTATATAAGCCACAGCCTGTTTTAACAAGCAGCCTAACTGAGTGTAGACGCTGGTTTATCAGCCTGCAGGCACCTCAGGCAGTTCATCTCAGACAGAACACCTCAGAGACTGCAAAGGCATTCTGCTGCTCAGTTGTTGTAATACAACCAAAATACTGAATTACAGACTGAGGCTATAGAGCAATGCTGGGCAATTATTTTTCCCAAGGGGCCAAATGAGATACATGAAATATTGTGGAGGGCCAAGACTAAAGGCTGAACTAAAGTCTGCGTTGTATTAATTTAATTTTCAAGATAAAAGTTAGACTAAGACCAACCATTCTGACACCAGTGACTTGTATATCTTCAGTATTTTAGCCACTGACGAGGACAACCATTTGATGACATTGTAGCCCCACAGACCACAAAACTAAAGATTTATTTTGCTTTTGTCCACAATTCCAGGCTGGATTTGGGAAACCAAACAATCAAACATACAGATCAAAATGACCCTTAATCCTCTACATTCTCAGTTGTGTAGACCTTCGTCTAATTCACATGATGCATATTTTAACTCTTGAGAGTGTAAAAATGAAACCAAATGGACCCGCAAGGGTCCATTTGGTTTCATTTTCACGCTCTCAAAGAGTTACATCTGGTTAACCAACTTTCCATATTTAACTGGAACTCTCTCAAAGACCACTGGTTGAAAACCATTGTACCCTTTCACAGGCCGGTCAGAGTCAGCCAAAGGGCCGCATTTGGCCCCTAGGCCGCATAATGCCCAGGTATGCTACAGAGACAGTAAACAGTGCCATAAAGAACAGTTAAAAGCCAAAGCAGCAGCATTCTGTTTTGAGGCTATCCTGACCTATCCTCTGGCCACTATAGGGGCACTGGCCTTGAGAAGTACAGTATATATAGTAAAGCAATGGTTATCAATCAACCATTTCTAGAGTGAGTGAGAGTGTACAAATTGAGAGAGAGAGTGTACAAATTGTGGGTCTATTTGGTTCCATCTGCAAACTTCTACAGCAGTGGACCAATATTTGATGACATTTTAGCCCCACAGACCACAAAACTAAAGATTAATTTTGGTTTTGTCCACAAAATCCGGGCTAGAATCTACACAATTAGAATGTAGAATAATTGTTGCTTTAGCGTTGGTTGTTCTGTGTCTAAGTTGCAGAATAAATAGTGGGCCGTAGTATCAAGATGGTTGAATATAAAACATGTGTATACAATCAGTTCTCAGGTCTAATGTACAACATGGTCTTGTACATATTTGTGTGCATTGCATGATGCATAACAACAATACACCCAGTGTGGTGGCAGGCTGGCAGGCAGCCAATGATAAGGCCTCACACACACACACACACACACACACACACACACACACACACACACACACACACACACACACAACACACACACACACACACACACACACACACACACACACACACACACCAATGAAAAACTGATAGCATCTAGTTAATCATACATAGAAGGAAAGGAGAACGCTTTGTGTGTGTGTGTGTGTGTGTGTGTGTGTGTGTGTGTGTGTGTGTGTGTGTGTGTGTGTGTGTGTGTGTGTGTGTGTGTGTGTGTGTGTGTGTGTGTGTGTGTGTGTGTGTGTGAGATCCTATAAAAGAACGGTTAGAGCTTTTCCTCACAACATGATGTGTCATATTGTCGAGTTTTCATTTCACTAGAAAACCCCAGGGAATAAAAATAGATAAATAGGCTAGTTATTTAGTTAAAACGCTCCTGATAATAACTCACTTAAAATAAAGAATAATATCAATACTACGTTTGCATCAAAGTAGAGCATTAATTTACAAAGACAAATAAATGAAATATGGAGATTACAAGGTTTCTAATCAACACTGTGCACGTTTGCATAATAATCATAATATGATATATACATTGCATGATAAGCTATATTGTTATTGTACCCTGATGCTTGCTATTGCATGGTTGAAACTTGTTTTAAAAGTTTGTGAGAGAGAGAGAGAGAGAGAGAGAGAGAGAGAGAGAGAGAGAGAGAGAGAGAGAGAGAGAGAGAGAGACACACAGAGAGACAGAGAGAGAGAGAGAGAGAGAGAGAGAGAGAGAGAGAGAGAGAGAGAGAGAGAGAGAGAGAGAGAGAGAGAGAGAGAGAGAGAGAGAGAGAGAGAGAGAGAGAGAGAGAGAGAGAGAGAGCAGTGTTGCCATATTAGAATGGGATATTAGAATGTGGCAAATCTGCAATCACATGATGAATAGGGGGTGGGGTGGGCTGTCCATGGACCATTACAGTTAATTTGGGGGTCCTTGACATGCCCAAAAGTACCCAAACACTAATAGGCAACTACACCACTTACAAGCAAGCCCTATAATTAAGCAGACATGGCGGCACTGAAAGATAATAACCTTTTTGTGTGGTTGAAGCCACATTACCATTTTATAATTCTGTAACAACATTGGACTGACAATAATAGTCTTTTAAAAGGCCTTTTTGTTGGTTTATATGTACAGAGAGAGAGAGAGAGAGAGAGAGAGAGAGAGAGAGAGAGAGACAGAGAGAGAGAGAGAGAGAGAAAGAGAGGGAGAGAGACTAGACTATAGAGTACACCTCACCACCCCCCTGTCAACAGTCACTTTGTAAAAGGAAAACTAAGAAAAACGGTGTGTGTGTCCTCAGGGAGGGAGATGCTACGCTGTGAAGGGAGATACACAACGCTTATGTTATGACAGCACAGAACAGAGAGAGAGAATCCAGTTCACATGCAGAAACACAAGCATAGGCGTGCATGGGCCGTGCGTGTGTGGATGGTGCGTGTGTGCATGGTGCCGTTTGCTGCATGCACACACATGCCAGAGACACTAGCACATGCTGCACAGTCAAAAACAGACTCTCTCTGTGGTTCTGCTGAAATGTGTGTGTGTGTGTGTGTGTGTGTGTGTGTGTGTGTGTGTGTGTGTGTGTGTGTGTGTGTGTGTGTGTGTGTGTGTGTGTGTGTGTGTGTGTGTGTGTGTGTGTGTGCGCAGGTGCGCGTGTGTGTGTGCAGGTGCATGCGTGCGTGCGTGCGTGCATGTGTGCATAAGAGGTGTGTGTGTGTGTGTATATAGCATAAAGAAATTGCAGGCTGTCATGACAGCGGTGGTTTTGTTTACCAGAGCGTCCTGTTGTCTGTCAAATATACGGCATATACTGTACCTATATGGTCTAATCCCCTGCCTGAGTCACAATCACATCACTTTTACTGTTCTGTTGTTTTGTGTGCGACCGTGTCTATGTAACAACAATCTGAGAACACATGAAAGGTGGTCCGTGGCTAAAATGCAGAATAAATAGTGGGTCCTGGTATGAAAAAGGTTGACAGCCACTGAATTAGTTGGATTGGCAACTGATTACCAGAGATTTGTGCAACTTATCCGGAGTGTTTTCCTATTTAACCTTATTTTTTTTTACTTTCCAGTGTTAAACATGACTAAACAACACAGGAGTGAGGTGTCTCTGTTCTCTATGCAATCTACTGATAGCAGGGGCGGATTGGCACATATTTTCCCACCGGGGCAATTTTGCCTTTGCCAGGCCACCCTGGAGGGGCAGCTGGTTAACCAGATGTAACTCTTTGAGAGCGTAAAAATGAAACCAAATGGACCCTTGCGGGTCCATTTGGTTTTTGACTTAGTCTACACAGCTAGAGAATTTGACTTAGTCTACACAGCTAGAGAATGTAGAAGATTAATGGTTTTGATCTGTATGTTTCAGGCAAAGCATCTAGCACATTCTAGTGCATTTTGGAAGTGCCACTAGTTCATTTTGGATCTTGGCAGTTGGCAACACTGCCTCCAGCAGCGTGAACGCCCTGGCGCACAGGAGTGAACGGGAATATGGTAACTCTACTACTTGAAGGCTCTGGTGGTGGAGGTCTTTTCTTTTTTTGAAGGATAGAAACACTAGTTTGCCTGGCCTGGGCCTGGTGACCTGGCCTGCCCTGGACTTTTCAAAAAAATAATAATAATAAAAAAAAAAAAAGTCCAGGCCACTAGGTGGCGAGGCCACCGGGAAAAATCCCTGTACTCCACATGGCCAATCCGCCCCTGACTGATAGTAACACATAGCACATGCACAGTAGTGACACCAAAACAACGATTATAGTATCTAGAACAACATACTGTAGAAGAACAATACGGTTTCTTTTGAACTGACTCAGTGTCGATATTCTTTCATCACATGCAGTCAGAATAAGCCTAAAGACACTAAGAGTTGCTTTAATTCAATGGAAAGAAAAAGCTGTGTGTGTGTGTGTGTGTGTGTGTGTGCACACCCATGTGTGCATTTGTGCATGCACGTGTGTGTAAAGCGTTAGCACTGCTCTGAGAAGACACCGGTGGACTTTCGACCCCTGAGATGTTTGTTGACTGCAGAGAGATGAGGTGATAAGAGCACACACACACACACACACACACACACACACACACACACACACACACACACACACACACACGCACACGCACACTCACACTCACACTCACACTCACACTCACACACACAGTACACTCAGTTGTAGAGTGGTTCCCAAACTGGGCTCTGGGGAGTTCCTTGAGGACCTTGAGGGAGTTCAAGGGTGCCCCAAGCAAAATTATACAGTACTTCGGAACCAAATGGACCCTTGTGGGTCTGTAACTCTGAGAGTGTACAGCCAAAGGGAACCATTTGTACTGTAAGCTCTCAGAGTTAAAGGGGAACTCCACCCATTTAAAACATTTTAAAATATGTCATTAATTTACCTTAGAGATGTTGTGTCCCCAATTCTGCATTTCCTAAAAATGGAGGTCTAAAAAAATCATTACATTGGTGAAATACATCTGATGACATCATCAAGATGTATTTTTTCTTTCAGACCCCTTTTTCCTGAGAGGGTACAAATGGAACCAAATGGACCCGTTAGGGTCCATTTGGTTCACATTTGTATCCTCTCAGGAATTTTTTGAAAATGGGTGGAATTCCCCTTTAAAGAGTTCAGATCATCTCAGAGTTAAAGTTAGCATTACTTTCATACTATAAATTGGGTGTCTCAGAACTATACATGCCATTAAATGGGGGTCCGTAGACTACTGCATGTCAAACTCCGAGTCCTTAAAATTAAAGGGGTTGAGAATCGCTGCTAGAGCTGGAAAGAAATTCTATTTTGGGGGTCCCTGATCTATCTCTTCAAATGGGGGTCTGCAGGCTAATTAGTGTCAATGTGGGGGTCCTTGACGTGAAAAAGTTTCGGATCCACTACACTAGAGTGGTGGGGAAAAGTACTCAATGTCTTTATTAAAAAAATATCTACTTGAAGTGCCAAAAGTATAAGGAAATTATGACCCATTTACTGCTATTGCACGATACCTCATATTTGCATGCATGATGTAACCGTACATTTTACCATTCACGTATGCAGGCAGAGACAATATACACAGTGAGAGCACTTGAGAAACACTCCTGATGAAGTGGAAATGAGAGAGCAGACAGCACACAATGAAGGTCCTTCACACTAAACCACAACAGATCAGGAAAACAAACACACCCATTGTTCTGTTCGCCCAGGAGGTAAATAATACATTTTAATACACAATAATAAAACTATGTGGAAAAGGATATTCAGGGACAGCATTCAGTATAAACAAAAAAAGTAAAGTTAAGACGGAACAACACTGCTGCAATAATAAAAATCTATCGGCGAAACCAAGGCTTTTCTTAAAGGGGAAATCCACCCATTTTTCAAAATTTTTCCTGAGAGCGTACAAATGTGAACCAAATGGACCCTAGCGGGTCCATTTGTTCCATTTGTACCCTCTCAGGAAAAAGGGCTCTGAAAGAAAAATCATTAACATGGTGAAATACATCTGATGACATCTATTTCACCATGTTAATGATGTTTTCACACCTCCATTTTTAGGAAATACAGAATTGTACAACATCTCCAAGGTATATTAATGACATATTAAAATGTTGAAAATGGGTGGAGTTCCCCCTTAAGAGGTTTGCAGAAGCAGATGCTCACAGGCCACAAAGGAGAGGACTGGACTGTCCTTGGGGAGGAGAGGTGGGACATACTTTTCTGTATTCAACCAGCAGATGGCTTGCTCAGATGGTGTTTTGTTGAGCACCCCGTGTGGAGCCGCTAGTCGGCACGTCTAATGCCTGATTTATGCTTAATGTCGCACTGTGGAAAATTTCAGTGTGGGACAGCCCCCCTGCTCGTTCGCTTCCCATATAGCCAACATGACAGACAGACATTTCTGCCTGGCGCACAGCTAGGGTGACCAGATCCAAACTGTTCATTTGAGGGACAGAAGTGTTGCATGTGTGGGACAAGTGGAGTGTGGAAACGGGACAAAATGTCCCGTTCAAGATTCCATTTCACACAGCAAAAACAGCTGATCTAAAATCAAAAATAGCTGATCTACGATCTCAAAACGCGTCGCACTGCGACGCGTTTTGAGATCGTAGATCAGCTATTTTTGATACGACAGTATGCGATGTGGCCTCTGTAGAGTGAGTGTGGAAATACAGTGGTACCACATGTGGGAATTATTTAAAAAAACATAGCAAGAAATGATGAAATCCAACTATTAGGGCACTACAAATTATTAGGGCATTTTGAACACTGATGTCTGTCAGTCACAATGTGGGACAGAGTCTCAATTTGTGGGACGCTTCAAAAATCTTGAAAATGAGGGACTGTCCCACACAAAGAGGGACATCTGGTCACCGCTTAGCTGTGCGGCACAGCTAAGTTATCTGGCGCACAGCTAAAGACGGTGCTGGGGAGAGAAGTCCAAAGACTACCGTGTGGCCCCCAGTGACCTATACACAAAATGACCAGATCTACTTCATGTTTCACCAAAACCAGAGCAGAACTGCCACCAAGGGACTCTGGACATCAAGGAATACAGTTGACACCACTATATTAATGGACAGTACTTCATACAGCTTTATGGTCCTCCTAACATTCTTAGTTACATTATAAGGTGTTATGGAGCGATTTCTGTTTGAAAGCTTTCTGTGTCAGCGACGAGATCCAGCAAGGCTGTTCTGCCAGATCCCATATTCAGCAGGCTTAGGACAATGTGTGAACAATTCTAAGGGCCCTGATACACCTAGCAATGTTTTGATCAACATCAACAAGCAACGTCAACTATCAACGTTGACTTTTCACCTTTCTATAGAAAATGATCAACTCCTGGTTGTTCAGAAAAGTCAGTTCTTTAGCGCCCTCTACTGGTCAACATTTCAGAATCCTCCAATCACAGCCCTGCTTGGCGTCACCTGATCCTTTCTCCTAGACTCCCACAGATAAACTTTTCTGAAACCATGGCTGCTGCTGCTGCTTCACTGCTGTGGACAAAAACAGGGATTTTGTAACTTTTATTTCGCTAAATGAACATTTTGAGTTGGGTGGCAGTTGGGTGAAAATGATTCAATGCAAACTAAGGCTTCTTTTTTCTGAGAGTGTACACTCTCAGGAAAAAATGAAAATGGGTGGAATTCCCCTTTTAATGGTAGGTGTTGCCTGTTGCCATGTATCTCATCATGTTGCCCATTGATGTTGACATTGCTAGTTGATATTGATCAAAATATTGCTAGTGTAGCAGGGCCTTAAGGGTTAACTGCAAGTCATTGGGTTCAGGTTTTATTTTTATCCAAATTTAAATTTAATTAATATAGTTGCTGAATTTGACATACTGTATAGTGTAAATTAGTTAAAAGGAACCCTGCATATGAGACAAATATGGATAAATACATTATACTTGCCCTCTATAACTAGAATTGATCATTTAAAAAACACATAGAATAAGCTCTTTAGTTTAAAAATAGTTCATGTTTTTATCCCATGGGGGCCGCCATTTTACTGTGCCTGTCACATGACCTGTCATAGTGATGACGTCACAGTAGATTGCTCCCACAGTACAACTAATGGAATACATCAAATAACTACATATTATGTCCATCTAGTTCATCCCCTCTGTTTTACAGTCCTTTATTTCACCAGTGGGGGTCGCCATTGTCATAACAAACAGAGCAGTGTATATATACATCGATGTTTTACGTTGCATTGCTGTTTAATCATGGAATGTTCCGTTAGCTGCACTATAATGCAGAGCTACTGTAACGTCATCCCCTATGACAGGCCATGTGACAGGCACAGTAAAATGGCGGCCCCCATGGGATAAAAACAAGAACGATTTTTAAACTACAGAGCTTATTCTATGTGTTTTAAATGTTCAATTCTAGTTATAGAGGGCAAGCATAATGTATTTATCCATATTTGCCTCATTAGCCAGGGTTCCTTTTAACAAACTGACCACTGGTGGAGGAAAAATGGTGAAAAACGAGGGTTTCATCTCTGGCGCCTGTCAGGCGATTTTGCACCAACTCACCAGCAAAAAAAAGCACTAGATTTTCCACCAGTTTTCCACTATTTTTGGGAGGGTCTATTCTAGGAGGGTCTAGAAAAAAAGCTAAATATAGCGACAAATCCGCCAAGTAGGCAACACTGCCCAGACGTGATCTAATAACAGGCGGGCTGTGAGGTCAGCCGTCTGTATCCACTATGTATCCATACCTGGGCGTGGCCTCATTCCAGTCTGGCCTCCGCTGAGATCCTAAATACCCCTAATTAATACTGGTATTGTCGGGGTGTAGGTGGCCTAGCGGTTAGAGTTGCGCTCTCCCGAAAGCAGAGGTCCCCGGTTCAAATAACGTGAGAGGATACTAGATTTGACACAGCGTAGACAATGTCTACGGGGGTAGACCATATTTGCCTCATTAGCCAGGGATCCTTTTAATAAAGTGAGTATAATTGCTGAATTTGACATGCAAATATCAAATAAATACTTAAACATGTAGCTAGGTGTAATGCTAGAGGCCATAGAGGTGAATCTTTTAAGCCGTTTTCTTAACTCTATAATCCATATCTCAAAGACTGGTGGGTCAAACTGAACAACCAATATGTCAAATTGTAGCTATGATACCCTGCTTTCACATGACTTGATAAAACAAAAATGGAAAAAAAATCATCAATGACTCAACCTCGGTCATGCTGGGTCACATATTTCAGCGCATGATGCCCAGGGCTGTAGCCATCAGAGCCTTCTAGTAGGAGAGTTATACGATATTGAGGGGTCAGAAACCAGAGTGGAGCAGACAGTCGTCACGTGACTATACAGAGGCTCTCTGAGTCCTAACTGCCGTTGGGAATACATTGTTTTCAACGAGAACGGCGCAAATAAGAGCTATTTTAGATACGTATGCAAAACGACTACTCTTTTAAAGTAACGTTCAGTCACGACTATAGTCTCTATAATGTTTATGTCTATTGTTAAAGAATAACGGTTTTAAAGTCATTAAAGCTGGATTAAATACCCGAGTCCAACGCATTTCTGCGTACTCCTACTGCTACATTGGACTCAGAGCAGCCTCGCAGGCAGTCTCGCAAGACGCCCCTGTGTCGCGAGATTGTCTGTTGCTAACAATGTGTGTGAATGGGATGCTGTTGGCTCTATGCTCCTCCAGCAGTGCGAGTGACCTGGCGCATAGGAGTGAATGGGAGTGTCGCAACTCTCCCCTCTAAGGCTCTGGCAGCCACTGAAGCCTGCATGCATGCATTCAGCCCAGGGCTGGTGACCGCGGCCACTTGTAGCCGCCACTTGTACTAGTGCTGTATAAGTGGATCTACTCTGGCATGAGGATCTTTGGTATAACTCAGTGTTAAGTGTCTTGCTCAGGGACGCTGGCTTTGCGCGCACAAAGACGGGCGAGACCGGGGTCAAACCGGCGACCTTCTGAATACCAGACCTGCCTCTCTTCCTCACAGGGAGCCAGGAGTCACCAACCACCCCCCCCCCCCCTACCCAAACACGTGTGGTTATGTCGTTTGTGGTTCAGTTTAGCAACGCCATACATCGAAAACAACATGCAAAAACAAGGTGTGTATATACAGTAATGCACATGCAAAACCAACAGGCGTGCAGAACAGAGAGGGGAGTCTGTATCAGATTTGCTTGAGCAAACATCCAGACACAAGCCCTGTCTGTTGTTTGGCTTGGCTGTGACATGCTGTCTTTGTCTTCTGTCTGTATGTGTGTTCTGGGAAGGCAGAGAGGAGGAGGAGAAGGGGAAAAGGAAAGGAAACAGGAGTGGTGTGTGTGGACAGCACACAGGAAAAAGGATTGTAATATGGTCCTTTAAAACAGAAGGTTTTCAACCAGTGGTACCAGGACCACTGCTGGTCCTTGGGCCCCAGCATGGCCCCAGTGACCCCCAAAACCAGAGCAGATCTCCCACCTCGGGACTCTGACCATCAGTTAAAACCACTATAATAAATGGCAAGTAAGTATTTCATACAGCTTAAAGGGACACATCAGCATTTTTGCAACACCACTTCCTGTACTACATGTTGTGTCAGTAACACAGCACTCCTCCCATACAGGAGGATAAGGGGAACATTATGGGAATTGTAGTCCAGGAGTGAGCGGCAATGACGTCAGAGACACCAGGCTCACTGCTAAAATCTAAAATATCTAAAACCACATATTACACACCTAAAGGCACCCAGGAAGGTGTTCTAAATCTTTTAAATGTCATCAACATATATTATTTTTGCAAAAATGGTGCAATGTCACTTCAACCTAACCCTATTCCTTTAAAGAACCAAACGTGGCTCTTCTCTGACATCACTTTGGGTTCTAGACCAGGGGTTTTCAACAGGTGGTCCGGGGGACCACCAGTGGTCCTTGAGAGGGTTCCAGGTGGTCCCCAGGCTAAATGATGGACAGTTGGTTAACCAGGTGTAACTCTTGAGAATGTAAAAATGAAACCAAATGGACCCTTGAGGGTCCATTTGGTTTCATTTTCACACTCTCAAAAGTTAAAATATTCATCATCTGAATTAGCACTATTTAACTAAGAGGACTACACGGTTTTGTTTGCAAAATCCAGCCTGGAATTGTGGACAAAACCAAAAGAATTCTTTAGTTTTAGGTCTTTGGGGCTGAAATGTCATCAAATGGTGGTCCGTGGCTCAAATGCTGAATAAATGGTGGTGGACAAAAAGGTTGAAAACCCCTGTTCTAGACAGTTTGTTCTGGTTGGAGGAGGAACAGGATATGGGTGTTTATACAGTGGGCGACAAAAAGCCAGCGTTTCTATCGCCACTATTACTGACTTCAAAAACATGTACGCACGGCTGTGGAGCATGCAGCACTGCAGCAGGGGCTGTGCAGGCTTGTGACACAACAACATGAGATAAGACTGCCAAATGAAACAGAACATGCAGCAGCTTCCATAGAGAAATATGTCACTGGAGATAGGCAGTCAGGAGGACAGTGTCCTGACCCAATGACCCTAAAGCGGTCCCTACTACACTGAGGCAAACATCCGGGGTGTAAATTCCCGCTCTACAAGCTACATAGCTTGCTACGGTGTGCTGCGTTGTGAGCTTGTATACTGTACTGTATCTGCTAATTCCCAGTGATGAGATTTCATGTAGAAGGAAATACTAGAGTCTTGGGGAACACCCCCAGCAATCTCCTCTCTTATCTCTTATTCTAACTGGCCTAACCTTTTTAATTAATTATTGGCCTAACTGTGGCCTAGTTAACACTATAAGCTGCATAAATGGAGAACTCTGTTTACGCAGCGCCCCATAAAGAGTCCTGCAGTATGTCAGAGACGGAGTGTCGGAGACGGAGTGTAATCAAAAAGACGGCGATGCATTAATCCGGAGCTCTGGAGGCTACTGTATTCATGATCTTGCCTGGTTTGCGACAGTCTTACCATAAAACGGCAGGTCCGTCATCCAAAGTTGTCCTCCAGTCTCATTAGAACTGATGGTTAGGAAAATGTGTGAGCGCTAATAACTCCTGATCTTAATCAAAAGCCATGACATTCTAATCAAAGCACTCAATTTTGGCACAGAAGGAAGTATCACGGTATGACCAGCCTTTGTTCCCTCTTGGTTCTTTGTTTTGGCTAATCTTAGACATCTCTAAGATGAAGCCTGGTGACGTCATGTGCGTCTGAAACTCGAACTGAATGGAAACGATCACAGGTGCACTGATTTAATGGGCGCTTAACGTGTTAAACTTGACAGTGCAACACGAAAAGTAGCACATCCACAAGCTTGAATCGAGGCACAATTACATAACCGTAATTTGAGCTTTTGAATCCTGCAAATTAAGAGTTTTGGAGATTTGAAGTTTAAAGCGAACAAGACATACAGTATGGATATACATGTAGGTGCTGTTTACCTATTCCACTTTGATCTCTAACACCAAATCTAGTCTGAACGCAGTGGTCTACAGTTTTCGACAAATGCTTACATATTTTTTGCTGAATGTTCGCCTCTTATGACATGCTATACTAGGATTTGTCATGTGGTCTACAAACACGCCTCAAGTTTACAGTGAAGGCTGTGGATGTTTGTCCCTATCATTAGTGTAATGTAATGGGGTCATCACACGGCTGGACATCCACACTACTGGCCTGAAAGCAAAAGTTATGACTGTGTACTCTGGAAATAATGACAGTGTTTTCCTCTGACCGTCCTTCCTTCCTTCCTTCCTTTCTGTGTCTCTTTACATGACTCATGATGATGCTGAGGCTGGACACTGTCCAGACTACAGGACACACACACATCACACTGTGAGACTGACCCATACGACTTATCACATCCAGCATGTCCCTGAAGAAACATTAAGGTTCAAAACTTTTACTTTTTTAGGATCAAAAGTATAGTAACTAACACTGCAACTAGCGATTATTCTCCTTATCAATTTATAGGGGCGATTATCTAAGCGTTTCAGCGACTCATCCTGTCCGTCTAAAAGTTACCCTTCTGAATTCAAATAGTTAATTTCAAAATACATTCAAGACATATGTTTTGTTCTTGATACTAGAATCATTGTTGTGTGTCATATTTTGCTTTGCAGCTGCTACTGTGCATGTGCAACTATCATTGGATTGTAAGGGAAGAGATTTAACTATGATCATTTAACAAATGGTTTAGTGGGGTGGGGAAAGCACTAATGAATAAATTGCAAAAACCCCAGTGATTAGTTGCAGTTATGGTTAATCAATTAACAAATTAGTTGACAACTAATTAAATGTTTGATTTGATTACGATTAATCCATTCATTGTTGCCCTAATAGTAACTAATGTAAGCATATTCACAAGCTCAAACCACTGCATATTGTGTCACGTTTCGAGCTTGCGGAACTACTAGTTTTGGTGAAATTGCGCGTGATGCTGTAGTATAATCAAGCATAGCACCTTAATTTAAGGAAAACAGCAACAGAATGCATTAGATTAAAGGATACGGCAGCAAATCTCTACATAACAGCAGCAATATGAAGTAATCATTGTCTTATTAGACAATGAGTCTCAAGACACCAGACTCTTGAAACTTGAACCGTGTTGAGAGTCCATTGTTATATCCTAGAGATGATGGAAAGTGTTGACAGCGCAGTCTTTCGTGTCAGCAGTAAGCCCCATTTTCCCCGTGGAGTTTTCCCAGCCATCGCTCACACACTCACTCACTCTATAAAGAGCATTTTTCTGGTCATATACTGGACATTTGAGAGGTGGTCAGTGGATTAGCGGAGATTAGCCCGCACCTGTCCTGTAATTGGACTCTTTTGGTAGAGGTTTGTGGAGGATGGTGGAAGTATTTTCTCATCGTGGTTGACCAGGCTATCGCAGGGCCGGATCTAGAGGGGGGCAGGGGTGGGCAGAGCCCACCCAAACGTGCGTCGTCATATATCAGGGGTTTTCTACCAGTGGTCCGGGGACCGCCAGTTGGAGTCCTTGAGAGAATTCCAGGTGGTCCCCAGACTAAATGATGGAAAGTTGGTTAACCAGATGTAACTCTTTGAGAGCGTAAAAATGAAACCAAATGGACCCTTGTGGGTCCATTTGGTTTCATTTTTACGTTCTCAAGAGTTAAAATATTCATCATGTGAATTAGCCCAAGTCTACACAACTAGAGAATGTAGAAGATTAATGGTCATTTTGATCTGTATGTTTGCCTGTTTTGTTTCCCAAATCCAGCCTGGAATTGTGGACAAAAGCAAAAGAAATCTTTAGTTTTTGGGGTCTGTGCGGCTAAAATGTCATCAAATGGTGGTCCTCCGTGGCTCAAATATATAAATAGAAAAAGGTTTAAAACCAATGCTTCATATGAAAAACTTTGGAGTTGCCCACCCTGCCATTCTTCCAGCCCACCCCAGTAGGGCTGGCTAAATCCGGCCCTGGGCTACTGGCTGTAGCGAGAGAAGAGGTTGACACATCCATTCATTCTGTTATTCTGGTCTCCAAAGACCAGCCTGAGGATCAGCCGCTAATCCTGGGTTAGTGATTTATCGTAGAGCTCTGGGGTAAAAAGGAGCACTTGTTTTATCCGCCGGCTACTACTAGTAGGGCGGGGCGAAGCATAGTTTTACTGAGGTTATGTTTAGGGTTAGTTACCGCATAAAGCACCGTCTAACTCTCACCCTAACCTAACTCTAACCCTAAACATAACCCCAGTAAACCTAAGCTATGCCTATACCTAATCCTAACCCTAAACTTAACCTCAGTAAACCTATGCCTAAACCTAACCTAACCCTAACCATAACCTCAGTAAAACTTCCTTCGCCCCGCCCTACTAGTAGTAGCCGGCGGATAAAACAAGCGCTCCTTTTTACCCCAGAGCTCTACGATAAATCACTAACCCTAATCCTGCGGTAAAAAAACAGTGAGTTGCTGGATTCACTTCAGGGTCTGGTTAAATCCACTCTCTGTCCTGATCTACACTACACCAGAGCAGTGGGTTTTCAACCATTTTCATACCAGGGCTCATTATTTATTCTGCATTTTGGCCACGGAGGAAGACCACCATTTGATGTTGAGTTTAGTCTCTAACGGCAAAACGTTGGTAAAAAATAACTCTACTACATTTTCTAATGTAAATCTTTGGAAATTAAGTAATTTAGATGTTTATAATCTAACTCTTGAGAGAAACCAAACCATTTGGTTTCATTTTGCAATCTCAAGAGTTAAAGATCTATAAGGGTCCATTTGGTTACCAACTGTCCATCATTTAGCTGGGGACCACCTGGAGTACTCTCAAGGACCAATGGTGGTCCCCGCACCACTGTTTGAAAACCACTGCACCAGAGGATCCCAAATGGGATAAAATGGGACAAAATTGATATAGAAATCTACTGTACTCTGCATACACAATGAAGAATGATCTTCTTTTAATTTCCTTCCTAAAAAATAAGCATACGTGTGTGCACACCAATTTTCCCAAGACAAATCCTACCTATCCAATTTAATATTTCAGATATTTAATTGTGAATGATTTACATATGTCATCAATGGATTGTAACTACTGCTAACATCTTATAGATCTGTTCCATTCATTTTACCAACTTGTAGATCTGCTGTTTTCAAGGTTGTTCAAGATGCACATTCTACATTCACCCTGCTCTTTGACACATTACTTATTAGAGCAAAGAGTGATGTTTGTCCTTTGTTGATATTAACAGATCGCAAGGTCCAAGGTTGTTATGGTTATTCGTTTTGTTTCCCAGACAGTGTTATTGTTATGTCTTATCTATGCACCTGTTAGCCTTGAGAAGGATTCGCCCCTCTCAGACTCTCTGTTGCTGGGTAGAATTGGTTAGAACTACAGTATACTGATTACATCATCTGCTTCAACTCCATCTGCATTGTATTTTAAAACTTCATTTCCCGTAAGCCTTTGCAGTAAACGTCATGCCGGAAGTTGTTCATTTGTAATGCCACGTTGAGAATTTTCTGATAAGGATTTTCATATATTCTGTGATCCGCCATGTTAAACCAGAGAGGAAACTTATTACGGACTGTGTGTGGATGATATTTCCTTACCTCTCCCATATAGAAAGGAATATAATTAAATCATTTTTAAATATAATTGCTACTGACGTGTGGACATCTTTTCTTCACTTGTTTTTGAGGGAAAATGTTTAATGTGGTGTGCAGTAAGTACTAATTGTGTTTTATCACAGGTTGATTCCATTTGGGTACACTAAAGGGTTTTTCTCAATGCTCTTAAAGTTCTAAGTACATATTTGGCTTAAGTACTATTTACTCTGATTACCTTTTTGCTATCGAAGTAATTACATTTTGCCCTTTCTGAGATCTTTCTAATGGTCCTCCTAAAGGTAAGATTAGAATCCCAAAATGGTCTCCTAACATTGTTGGACAAATCAGATTTTACAGTCCTTTCCTATTATCACCCATTGATGGATAATATTATTATTAAAAATATCTATCACCTACCTATCCAAAACAATATATTTCACTTTTTACACTGTTTGAAACACCACTGCTGTAAGCTGTCCGTTCTCTTTCTCACGGCCTGCCCTAAGAGGTGTAACATCAGGCCAGTTAGTTGGGATTAACTGGGATGTGTGGGTCATTACTGGAGGCTGTGCTGAAACCCAGCCTTAATCTGTGAGACGAATGATGAGCGAAAACAGCCGAGCGTGAGGGTGAACTCATCTCATACGGAATGTGATGTCACTATTTATGGAACAATTGACTTCCATATCAACCGTGCTAGTGTTTCAGTAATAAGTAATAAGTATCCTTGGCAACCACTGGGTCTAGAGCCATGTGGCCCAGAGTTCAACGGCCAGTTTCCTGTTTCTGTAGCATGCAGCAGCTTGGTGCACAAGAACACTGTGTGGATATGATTCTTTTAACACAAAATACTCATCTGATGGGGCATACCATCAAATATAATTAAAATCAACCCTGCTTTTGAACAAGAAAGGTCTCACAAATGTTCAACTGCATATGGAAGGCCTGTTGACGGAATTGGAAATGATTTTGAAGGTAAAACAGTAAGCTGCCAGCAGCACAGGCAAGCCATCTAGCCTTCCTTATATAATATACTGTATATCTATGGTGTGTGCTGCGTGGTTCCTGTGGCATTACACTCTAAGAGGCACTGGCAATCAATAGGGTAGCTATGGGCCATAACCGCAGCAGTATTTGGGTTCAAAAATATAAGCGTTTCAACCCTTGATGCTGAGTGCCCAAGCAAGCATGGAGGCAGAGGGTAACATTTTTATGTAGTCTTTGGTGAGACTACTGAAAACACTGTTGCTATACAGCTGGGGGAAAAAAGCACAGCAGCAATAGGTACTATACTGTACTGTACACTTCATTAGGATGCTGAAGGAAGCTGGTAGCCAGCAGTACTCTCTATGCAGCCTCCTCTCACCCTGGCTGGCCTACAGAGCACCGGACTGGAAGCACATAAGCTGAGAGGAAATCGTTTCAATGAGTAATAGAAACTTCAGAGAGAATTATTGGAACTGGACCTCGCTGGGCCTGCTGTGTTGTGCTGTATGGACACACAGGGCACTGCACAGTCACATGCACGCACGCGCACGCATACGCACACGCACACGCACATGCACACGCACACACACTGCACAGTCACATACAGGGCTGACGGAAGAGAACACTAAGCCTGGATATCAACCTTTTTATACCAGTGGTTTGATACCTTTTTGATACCAGGGTGCACTATTTATTCAGCATTTGGGCCACGGACCACCTTTGATGACATTTAGCCCCACAGACCCCAAAACTAAAAATTTCTTTTGCTTTTGTCCAAAATTCCAGGCTGGATTTGGGAAACAAAACAGTCAAACATACAGATCAAAATGACCATTAATGTTCTACGTTCTCTAGTTGTGTAGACTTGGACTAATTCACATGATGAATATTTTAACTCTTGAGAGAGTAAACCTGAAACCAAATGGACCCCCAAGGGTCCATTTGGTTTCATGTTTACGCTCTCAAAGAGTTACATCTGGTTAACCAGCTGTCCAACATTTAGCCTGGGGACCACCTGGAACTCTCTTAAGGACAACTGGTTGTAAACCACTGTTTTATATCAAGTATATACCTTGCTCAGGGACACATTGACTCCAGCTCTGTTGGAGCCTGGGTTCGTACCGGTGACCTTGCGGTTACCATCCGGTGACTCTACCCCTGAGCCACCGCTGACCCCTATGGAACTGTAAGTGTGTGCATACTCCAAAAGAAAACCCCCCAAATCCATACATGTGACACTGAAATACTGTACCTCCCCGCTGACAATGATGGATGGGCACCGTCTCTACCGACCTTGAGCTATGTGAAGCACCACCGAGAGAGGTGCTAGCCGACAGAGTCGCCTCAAAGTGTGGCATGAACTTACACAGCGCTGTCCTACTTACAGTGGTGGACTGGAAAAAAACAACGGCCCGGACATTTTTTGCGTGATTTGGCCTAGACCGGCCCACCACAACAAGTGCGTGATGGACCTATTCTACCTGGTATAGTTGGTTAACCAGATGTAACTCTTTGAGAGCGTAAACATGAAACCATGTTTCATGTAAACACTCTCAAGAGTTAAAATATTCATCTAAATTGGCCCAAGACAATTACAAAATATAGAAGATTAATGCTCATTTTTGGATGCTCATCTGGATGTTCGTCTGTTTTGTTTTCCCAAATCCAGCCTGGAATTCTGGACCAAAAAGCAAAATAAATAAGTTTTGGGGGTCTGTTGGGGATAAAATGTCATCAAATGGTAGTCCTCCGTGGCTCAAAATTCGGATTGAATAGTGGGCCCTGGGATCAAAAAGGTTAAAAAACAGTGCTTTTAATCGGTGATACCACCGGCCCCCTACGGGTTGTGGCCCACCGGGAGACCTCCCCGTACGCCCAATGGTCAATCCGACCCTGCCTACTATATGACCTGATAGGCACAGAATAGTAAATAACGAAACACAGCTGCGGTGATGGTGCGCTGCCATGTTTGTGAAAGTCAAGCCTACGTCAGAATAAGTATTTGAGTCTTTCTAGTTGTGTATTGTGTACTGCACATACTGTACATAACCTGTGAGATGATCAACAAAAAAAACAGCTGAGGTCAGATCACATCTCATGTAAAATAAATAGTAAAATACGGGAAACATAATTTCACTATGGAACAATGGTGGACTTCAGTACATGTATTCTGACCTGCCTAAGCGTTCTACCAGGCATAAACACTCATCGCAATATCTCAAGAGCCACAGTCATTTCCCAGTTTCCTTTGTTTGGATGTAAAAGCTGAGCAGAGAATGGGAAACTGAGTCACTCATGACAAAACGCTGTATACTGTAAATGTTTCCCAGTGAACAGTGGTGAACACACTCTCAAATGCTCACTACCACAATGTAGAATAATACTTACTATTGGATGTCTCATTCCACGAGTGTTCAAAAGTGTAGGAATATTGTGAAAATAGCTGATCTCACACAAGCGCACGTCGCTTTGTCGTGTTGTGAGCTTGTAGGATGAATTGATTATTGCACACTTGATCATAATAAAGATCTGATCTGTAAGTATAAAACAATAAGGCTGTTATAACACTCAGAGTAGAGTGAAAAATAGTTTAAATGGACGGGATTGGGGGGTGGGGGGGGGTGCTCTGCATGACCGTGTCAGCTCGTCCAGCACACATGCTGTTCTACTAGAACTGAATTATAGGTGCTGTGCGTTGTGAGCTCACAATATCACAGCGCACTAGTGTACAGCATAACCATGCAACATATGGGCCGCGGACCAAAACAGGCCGGTGCACGGGCCAAAAGTGGCCATTTGTTTATAGCAAATAACCAATCCTTTTGTTTCAAGATCGACTACGGTGCCACACGATTGAACACCGAATAATCGTTTTTTTTAGGGTCAGCCTTGCCGTGCTGAGCGTTGCCAAGTTTGGTATGAGTCTACTCAGTCTAAGTATAAATCCCAAACTCATGCAGCCTGAAACACCTACACCTCTGTCGCACAATAGTAATACAGTATATGAACAGACTTTTCTGGGGGGAGGAAATGTCAATTCTGTTTATTTATACTACAACGTATAATATGTGAGATCAGGCTGGCATATGAGTCAATAGTTACTTTACACCCCCTGGTTACAGCCAATTAATGTGAGAGCCATGCAAGTGAAAGCGTCTAAGTTGTGTTCTTCTCACCTCCCACCAGTGTGACACACAGAGAGAGGAAATGACTCAATGCTGCCATGATAAACACTAACCAACAGCCAAGGACAAACTCACTCACACCACAATACTTTTATTCCTTCTTTCTCCCTGTCTTATTGTTGCTATAACCCACGCTCTCTCTCACTCACTCACTCAGTATCAATATTATGCTCTTCCACAAACTGAAAAATGCCTTGGTGAGATATTTCTCAAGTGTTGGACAGTAAACACTTCATCTCGTGTACTGAAGTACTGTACTTAAAAGGGGAATTCCACCCATTTTTAAGATTTTTTTTTTCTGAGAGCGTACAAACTCCTCTCCTCTTCATTGCAGGTAAAAAGTACAATGCAGTGTCCATAAAAAAATAAACCTTAAGATCTTAAGAAAATAACAGATTGACAATCTAAGAGCAGACGAGAAGTCATTCATACATGAACTAGATCAGCATTCGGGAGAATGCATACTTGTGCGCGTTGTGCACAAGTGAGCGAGCAGAGGGCAAGTCCCCCTGTCCCCCCCCTCCGTTAAGGTTCATTTGGTTGCATTTGTATGCTCTCAGAAAAAAAATGGTGGAATTCCCTTTAAGTGAGTTTAGGTCAAGGAGTTTAGGTCAAGGAGTTTTCTCCGCGTCGTAGTTCTTTCAGGCTTCACCCTGGGCTCATACATACCCCGGGGTGAACCTTTAAGAAACTACAACACGGTGAAAACTACTTCACCCGTCCCAAACCCACTTCACCTTGGAGTATGTAAGAGCCTTTAGTGAACTTCCCAGCAGTTTGCTCTTGTCATCAGAGAGATGTCCTGCCAGTGCAGAGCAGTGTGATGTGTTTGATGAGGTCACTGTGTGTACGGTACTGTACGGCACACAGCTGCTGCTCTCACTCACAACACAACCACACATCTGTCATCTGACCAAACCTGACAACAGGGGCGGATCTAGGCATAGGCATAGGGGGGGGGGGGGGGGGGGGGGGGGCAATGCCCCGAAATGCCCAGTCTGCCCCACCAAACATGATGGCATGCAAAACAACCACAACAAGATATTTCAGTGTTTATATTTAAAAGTATTTGAAACACTACTGAAAATGGTATGGGGGCAGCTTCATCGCCCACGGGCGATGAAGCCGCCCCCTTACCATTTTCTTCTCCCCCCCCCCCCCCAATTGGGAAATGTTACATCCGCCCCTGCCCTGCCAACCTAAACCACTGTCTCTCCCCTCTGTGTGTGGTGTGTGTGTGTGTGTGTGTTGTGTGGTGTGTGTGTGTGTGTGTGTGTGTGTGTGTGTGTGTGTGTGTGTCACAGTCAGATAGAGGAGTGTGGGGGAGACACACTCTTGGCAGCAGGTGTTTATGGGAACGAGTCGCTCCGTAACAAATAGGAGACGATAACGAGGTGAAATGAGACAAGACTGAAAACCAAGAAAGGCAGACACAGAGAGAGAGAGAGAGAGACAGCTATTTAGGGCAGAGGTCTACAATGTTTGTTCTGTCCAAGGACTTATAGACAAAGATATGTGAGTTTCATAGACTTGTTTGAATACGTTGCAGGCTTGCACATGCATCGCGAATGCGCGCACGCACGCACACACACACATACACACACACGCACGCACACGCACACGCGCACGCGCACACACACGCACACACACGCACGCACACACACACGCGCACGCGCACACACACACACACACACACCACACACACACACACACAACACACACACACACACACACACACACACACACACACACACACAACACACACACACACACACACCACACACAGCGACCGACTCAACAGGTGCAGTTGGGGGTTCAACTCTCATCTGGATCAAGGACACTTCAGTGACACTTCAATCCTGCTAGGAGAGGCCTAAGATGACCTTTGACCCCCCCAGAAATAACTCTTGATTGCTTCGGACGCCAGCATTTTTGTTGAAGTCTATAATCTCTGCATCTCTGGAGGGAATTAAGGTTTCTATGGAAATGAACTGGAAGTCTGTGGTTCACGATGCTGTGTCTAGCTGCTGGCACAAACAGGCTCTATATCTGATGGTTATACCGCCGGGCGGAGAAACCTCTTATCTCCATATACTAACATAGTTGTCGTTCCTTTCGAAAATTGTACTTCATCACATCAGAGCGTGACAGAAAAAAACCTCTATATCTGTCTCAATTCTGAATCCTGAATACTAACTCTAAAGCAGGGATGTAAAACCCAAATACACAGTGGGCCAAAATAGAAATAACGATACAAGTCGAGGTCCGGAGCCACTGGACTCAGTGTTGCCAACTTGGCGCATTTGTCGTTATATTTAGCGCTTTTTCAGACCCCCCTAGCGCCAAAATTAGTGGAAAAACTCCTGGCGGAAAATCTAGTGCTTTTTGGCTGGTGAGTTGGGGTGAAATTGATTGACAGGCGCCAGAGATAAAACCCCTCATTTTTCACCATTTCTCCTCCTATGACAGTGGTTTTCAACCAGTGGTCCCCAGGCTAAATGATGGATAGCTGGTTAACCAGATGTAACTCTTTGAGAGCGTAAAAATGAAACCAAATTGGACCCTTACGGGTCCATTTGGTTTCATTTTTACACTCTCAAGAGTTAAAATATTCATCATGTGAATTAGCCCAACTTAGTCTACACAACTAGAGAATGTAGAAGATTAATGGTCATTTTTATCTGTATGTTCCAGGCGAGCATCTAGCACATTCTAGTGCAATTTGGAAGTGCCACTAGTGCATTTTTGATCTTGGCAGTTGGCAACACTGACTGGACTGTGTTTCAATGCACGGGCACCGGTTTAGGAGGATGTCCCAAAATCAGTGCATGTCTTCAAAAAATGAATGCCCCTCAATAGCAAGATGAATGCAAATATGAAACTGCATGCATTAAAAACTGAAAATGCATTATTAACAGACAGTTTCATGTTCTGTGATTCTCACCAAGCACTGCTTTCATAGTAAAATTACTAAGTAAAACAATTGAGTTGAGAAAGTAAAACAATGAGTTACATTCATTTCATGACAAGTCTAAGATACTCGAGGGCCAGTTCCAATAGCAATTAAAATATATATAAGCAATAAATCTCATAATTTTAATGGGCGGCTGAAAATCGGGCCCAAAGTGTTGCTCTAAAAGATGACCCTGCAGACAATGTCAGCGTGTGTTCAGCGTGACGATCAGATGTGAGGTTAAAACGAAGGCTTCACAGAGCATGGTGAAAACAGGACGGATCAGGACATGTCCCCCTCCTCTCTGTTAGCTCTGTCACCGTTCACTTCCCACTGCTGCCCCCAGATAACAGATAATATGTTATTATGGAAATGTTGACACTCGTATAGCTGAATGATCTGGTTTGATACGAGGGACTATGATACTGGCCTGAGCTGTCCTTTTCTCTCGCTCACACGCGTACGTACATGCACCTGCACACCCTCAAGCAAACATTTGTGCATGCAGTACAGTCAGGGGTGTAGTGGAGGAGGGGCACGGGGGTACACACGGGGGTTCTCACATCTAAAATATTTTTGGGGCAAAAGTAGTCCTATATGTTTTTTGTCTTGTCATTTACTTTTATGGATACAATTAGGCATTGTAAACAATATTTCTCAATATGCTATACTTGTTTTAATAGCGTGTCTGTGCGTGTTGCGCAGGTGCACGCAAATGCACATTGCACATGCAAATGCAAGTGTGCATGCACATGTCTTTTTCATTTTCATTCATTTCATTTTCAATATTTTACTATTATAGATGTTGTGTGGACATTGTAACCCCCCCCCCCCCCATTCTGTTTCCTAGAAATGGAGGTCTGAAAAAAAAATCATTAGCATGGTGAAATACATCTTGATGACATCACCAAATACATCTTGATGACACACATTCACATTTGTACACTCTCATGGTCCGTGGCTAAAATGCTGAATAAACAGTGGGCCCTGGTATGAAAAAGGTTGAAAACCACGGATGTAAACAAACATACAGTATCTGTGCTATCCACCACTGTGTGCATATGTGACACACAGTGACAACGTTTCCTTGACATAACAAACAGGTAGCATGGGGGCATGTTCATTCCTGCATACTGACGCGTCATACAGCGTGTTGTTATGTTATGTGTGGCTGAGCCTAGACTGCATTCTACAGTTACTGTAGCTCCGGGCTAGATAATATCACTGCCTGCAAGCGCTTAAAAAACACGCCTTTACGCCGGTTAGGAGGCAAATAAGTGAGAGAGAGCATATGAGAGTCAGCTGTGTTACATTATTTAACACCAGCTTCAACAATGTGAGCCACACAGAGATGCCATACATCTTTTACAACAACAAAAAGGCAGATTTTGTGAGGAGTAAATAGTTTATAGAGGAAGCGAGACGTGAGTCGACAGTGATCTGCACTGAGTATCGGCATGTGTATTGTGTAAGGCTGAAACTGGCAATTATTCTCTTTGAATAATCAAAAAAAAGCACGGTTTCTTTCATATACGACAGTGGTCCTTGAGAGGGCCTAGGTGGTCCCCCACTTATGGAATGTTGGTTAGCCAGATGTATCTCTTGACAGCGTAAACATGAAACCAAATGGACCCGCAAGGTCCAATGTTCATCATCTGAATTAGTGCCACTTAATTAAGAAATCTACACAATTAGAGAATGTAGAAGAATGGTCATTTTGATCTCCTGTTTTTTGGCAAAATCCAGCCTGGACAAAAACAAAAGGGTCTGTGGAGTGAAAATATCGTCAAATGGTGGTCCGTGGCTCAAATTCTGAATAACTAGTGAAGACTGGTATCAAAAATTCAAAACGCTTGAAAACCACTGATATATGACACTACATAAAATATATGTCACACAAAATCTGTCATCATGCGATTGTAGTATTGTGCGGAAGCGGGGATCGAACCCAGGACTCCCACTCACACGCCGGTCCAACGCACAAGCAGTCATGCCAATAGGGCTGAGCACGATTGTTGGGCTGTTGTGGCTGGCTCATGGCTGGGTGCTACACTATGAGTCTATTAGTTTCACTTTCCCTTTTTGCAACACTATATTGCACTAACCTCATCTTTATCAAAGGATCAGGATCTAAGGATCAGGTTTTATGATCAAGTATATCAACTTTAT
>CM076985.1:39581927-39688987 GCA_039105355.1 Benthosema pterotum
TGGGGACAGTGTATTGTTATATAGAGTGTATAATGTAGTCATTGCATTACCCCTGCTGGCTGTGGGCCGGGTGCGGCTGCGCGACCGGCTGCGCTGGCGCTGCAGCCGGGACTTGCCGAGGAACCTGTAGTAGTAGGAGGGTCTCCCGGACCCCTTCCTGGTGATGCCAGCCATGGTGGTGGTGGTCCCCCCACACGCCCAAATATACAGGCTACTGGCTGCTGGTGGTACCTAATACGTCCAGACGCGCAACCCCCAAATATAGCGGGTGTGAGTGTGAGAAGAACAATGCACACCGATAGATAAGTCCTCCCTTGATATCTCCAAAAGCTGCTTATATCCTTGAAACTCCACAGATGGTCCCTTTTTTGTGGGGAGACACTTAAAAAAAAAGATCCTCTCTCTTCTCTTCTCTTGACTTCACTTCTAAAGACAGACTTTGTGCTGCTGCTGAGACTAAACGTGGTCTAGTTCTCCTCCATCACCACTGCTAGCTCCATGAAGACATCTGGCTGTCAGAAGAATCATAACAGCAGATCGTTCTGTGGGACAGCTTTGTGACAACTTGTCAGACAATGACTGACACACACACACAAAAAAGGTGAGAAATGTCTGATTTCAAATGTCTGCTCCTGCTGTCTCCAAAAACCCAGCGCAAAATCGCAGCAAAAAGAAGGACAGCGAAAGAAAAGTGTGTGAATTGTTCAACTCCATTCTAATAAAGCAACAGCAGCAAAAGCAACATCTCAAGCAGCCTTTGTGTGTCTCTGTGTGTCTCTGTCTCTCTGTGTGTCTCTCTGTCTCTGCCTACAGGTCTTCTGTCTCCAGTTCCAAACTCCAACTAGACTCCACAGCTGTGTCTCCACCTTCAAACATTCAAAGTACACTCCCCCTTCTCTAAAGTTTTTCCCACATCAAGTAGCACAGCGCCCAGAAGCTTGATGTCCGGAATGCTGGCTGTGAGTGCGTGTGTGTGCGCCAAATGTTGCCAACTTCCAAAATGCAAAATGCACTTAGTGGCACGTCCAAAATGCACTAGAATGCGCTAGATGCTTGCCTGGAAGGGGATATACACATGTATACATACTTATACTTATATAAACATACAGATCAAAATGACCGTTAATCTTCCACATTCTCTAGCTGTGTCAACTTGGGCTAATTCACACGATGAATATTTTAACTCTTGAGAGCGTAAAAATGAAACCAAATGAAACAAAGCGTAAAAAAATGAAACAAATGAAACCAAATGGACCCGCAAGGGTCCATTTGGTTTTATTTTTATGTTCTCAAAGAGTTACATCTGGTTAAAAAACTGAAAACCATTGTCTAGGAGGGGGGAAAAATGGTGAAAATGAGGGTTTTATCTCTGGCGCCTGTCAACCAATTTCGCCCCAACTCACCAGAGAAAAAAGCACTAGATTTTCCGCCAGGAGTTTTTCCACTAATTTTGGCGCTAGTGGGGACTGGAAAAAAGCTAAACATGGCGACAAATGTGCCAAGTTGGCAACACTAGTGTGTGTGTGTGTGTGTGTGTGCGTGTGCGTGTGCGTGTGCGTGTGCGTGTGTGTGTGTCTTGTTCTACTGTATATCCTGAATCACAGGAAAGCTGTTCCGGTTCCCATAGCTCAGTGCAGACTAAAGGAATTCTTATAGCTCAGCCATGTCTGGTATCTCAGCAGTAATAATACTTGTTGTCAGTCAGTGAGAGCCTCTGGTTTCACTAAGAGAGAAGTTATCTAGATTGTGTGTGTGTGCAGGAGCATGTTTGCAATGGTATGCATGTGCTTGCATGCACGTGTGTGTGTGGAGAGAGAGAGAGAGAGAGAGAGAGAGAGAGAGAGAGAGAGAGAGAGAGAGAGAGAGAGAGAGAGAGAGAGAGAGAGAGAGTTTTTACAAGTCTCTAGTTGCAGGATAAGGAAGAGAAGGAATACTTTGGAGTAACAACACAAAGGAAAACATGGAACGGATTCTGAAATTGAAACTGGATCAGTTTAAACGGAATGCTTTAGCCTTTGTGTACTTCAAACAAAATACACACACGCGCACGCACGTGCACACACACACACACACACACACACACACACACACACACACACACACACACACACACACACACACACACACACACACACACACACACACACACACAGAAAAGAGCGCACGATTCAGGGAATCTCTCAGGATTCCTTTAGCTTGACCCCTTGCAAGTCTATAACTCAGACAGTATGCAAACAGGAACCATTTGGAACCATTTGTTCCACAGTTAAAGGGTGACACCACTTTTTTTTGGTTTGTTTTTGCGAGTGTAGACCTGAAGAAAGTAAAAGTTCTAACACCATTGCTCTAATTCAGTGGTTTTCAAGTATTTTCATAGATTTATTCTGCATTTTATCTATACGAACCACCATTAGATGTTGAGTTTAAGCTCTCGGACCCAAAACCCAGGATTTTCAAGTTTTTACCCACAATTTGAGAGAGTTAGCTATAGCAAAACTAGCAAAACAATTCTGCTACATGTTGTAATTCTGTAGATTCTTGAAAATTGAGTAATTCAGACGTATAAATATAATTTAACTCTTGAGGGCGTAAAAATGAAACCAAATGGACCAAATGGAGTTACAGATCGATATAAAGGGCCCATTTGATGGTCCTTCATTTAGCAGGGGACCACCTGGAATCCTCTCAAGGACCACAGGTGGTCCCCGGACCATTGGTTGAACACTGACAGGACTATCTCTGCTAGCAGATAAAAGCCTTATGAAATACCGGCTCCGTATTATTAAAGGGGAACTCCACCCATTTTCAACATTTTTCTCTGAGAGCGTACAAATGCAACCAAATGAACCCTAACGGGTTCATTTGGTTCCATTTGTACGCTCTCAGAAAAAAGAAGCGTCTAAAGAAATCCATTAACATGGTGAAAATACATCTTGTGGATGTCATCGAGATGTTTCACATTGTTAGTGGTTTTCTTCAGACCTCCATTTCTTGGGAAGACAGAATGGGGGAACGTTTTTATCATGTTTACCCAACCCCTCGAAGGTACATCAATGACATACAGTAGTAACATGTTGAAAATGGGTGGAGTTGCCCTTTAAGACTCCACTTTCCAGTGTGGACTGCTGAGCCACTGACTCCAGGCCAGGTTTTGCATGTTGTTATTTACAACAACCTTATAATTTCTCTTTTCTCACCATGGATGAGGCAACGTGTGAGGGAGAACGTTGGGCAGCCAATGGGAAGCTCCGAGTACGGAGGCAATGTGAGGGAGCAACCAGATGGACACACAATGAGGTGTGTGCGCAAAACAGTGTTGCCAACTGCCAAAATCCAAAATGCACTAGTGGCACTTCCAAAATGCACTAGAATGCGCTAGATGCTCGCCTGGAAGGGAATATCACCATTAAATGACCATTAATCTTCTACATTCTCTAGTTGTGTAGACTTGGGCTAATTCACATGATGAATATTTTAACTCTTGAGAGTGTAAAAATGAAACCAAATGGACCCGCAAGGGTCCATTTGGTTTCATTTTTACGCTCTCAAAGAGTTACATCTGGTTAACTAACTGTCCATCATTTAGCCTAGGGACCACTGGTTGAAAACCACTGTCATAGGAGGAAAAATGGTGAAAAATGAGGGTTTTATCTCTGGCGCCTGTCAATCAATTTCACCCCAACTTACCAGCCAAATAGCATTAGATTTTCCGCCAGGAGTTTTTCACTAATTTGGGCGCTAAGGGGGTCTGGAAAGGTGCTAAATATAGCGACAAATGCGCCAAGTTGGCAACACTGTCGCAAAAACACACGCACGCACGCAGGTTTGTGTACAAAGGGTTCTGTATACAATAGAGCATCTATACTATATTCCGTGTCTTTGTTGTGTGTAGAGATGGAGAACAGCTGGCTGCTTTATCAGAGCTTTGACCGCAGAGCCAAGTGTTGTGGCCTGCAGCTCCACCGCTTCACCACCGGGTTTGGATGCAGGGGTTGACACTATAAGGTCTCCGAGGCACTTGCCCATCGGGCAAGTGCAAGTCAGGCTCTACTTGCCCTCAGGTCATGGTCACTTGCCCCCCAGGTTCCAGGTGGTCCCCAGTTAAGTTGGTTAACCAGATGTAACTCTTGAGAACGTAAAAATGAAACCAAATGGACCCTTGCGGGTCCATTTGGTTTCATTTTTACACTCTCAAGAGTTAAAATTCATCATCTTAATTAGCCCAGGTCTACACTGTAGAAGATTAATGGTCATTTTGATGTGTATGTTAATTTGTGAGTTTTGTTTCCCAAATCCAGCCTGGAATTGTGGACAGCTAGAAAGCAAGGAAAGACACAGAGGCAGAGTGCAATGACTGCCTTCAAGACAAATATATCTTGTGTTGTGTTATAGTGCACTATGTTGCACACTTGCCCGATCGGGCAACCAGGTAGCAGTCTTCACTTGCACCACCATTTTTTTACTTGCCCCGGGCCAGCGGGCAAGTGTTAGTGTCAAGCCCTGGGATGGAGAGACAGTGAAATCATCTCACAACTGTGGCTGGTGGTAAATGAACGAATGGTCGCGACCATGACTATTGGTCGGCAAAACACGGCGACCATTATACTAACGGCTACGATGATCTATGAAAAACTTTAGATCTGCCCCCCCCCTGCCATTCTCCAGCCCACCCTAGTAGGGCTGGCTAAGTCCGGCCCTGCACGACACCATCTCTTGTAATAATAATCCAAATCCATAGGCGTGCATACATAGACGTCAAGGGGGGTTTGAGCACCCCCTAGTGGCCCTCTCTGGACCAACATGCCCTTTTTAAAAGAGCAAAAAGATGCTGAAATGCTGTTTTCTATGCGTTTTTAACCCCCCAAAACTCAAGCCCTCCTGGTTACATTTGAGCACCTGCCCTTGAAACTCTCTGTGCACGCCAGTGTCCAAATCTACAAAACAACCATGAAGTGACCATGAAGTGTTCAAATATAATTATAGTGGAGTAACAGTAGAAGAGTTGCCTCTGAAATATAGTGAATAGAAGTAAAAAGTACAGCACTAAAAATAGGTACAGTACATTAAAAGTGACTTGATTTTTTTTCTCCCTCTATGGCTTTTGAATCATTCCTGATGTGTCATTGTTGTTGTCAGTCGCACTGTCACCTCCCATGTGGGTTCACATGCCTAATTGTTTTGACGTTTTGATTTAATATGCATTTAACTGATTCTAGATTAGATTTGTGTGTAAAGTGTAACGCAGCGCTTTGGTCAATCTCGATTGAAAAAACTGTACTAAATAAAGCTTGAGTTGATTTAATTGGTTTGATTCTCGTCTCCCTAGTGTCAAACAAACACACTCCCACGCCTTCATGTGGTGTTAGAATACGCTGTAAGCAATGCATCTAGGGTGACCAGATCCAAACTGTTCATTTGAGGGACAGAAGTGTTGCATGTGTGGGACAAGTGGAGTGTGGAAACAGGACAAAATGTCCCGTTCAAGATTCCATTTCACACAGCAAAAACAGCTGATCTAAAATCAAAAATAGCTGATCTACGATCTCAAAACGCATCCCACTGCGACGCGTTTTGAGATCGTAGATCAGCTATTTTTGATACGACAGTATGCGATGCGGCCTCTCTAGAGTGAGTGTGGAAATATAGTGGTACCACATGTGGGAATTATTTAAAAAAAAAACATAGCAAGAAATGATGAAATCCAACTATTAGGGCACTACAAATTATTAGGGGCATTTTGAACACTGATGTCTGTCAGTCACAATGTGGGACAGAGTCTCAATTTGTGGGACGCTTCAAAAATCTTGAAAATGAGGGACTGTCCCACACAAAGAGGGACATCTGGTCACCCTAAATGCATGTGCAATGCAATCTGTGGTGGTGATGACCACAGTGTTGCCAACTGCCAAAATCCAAAATGCACTAGTGTCACTTCCAAAATGCACTAGAATGCGCTAGATCAAGGGTTTTCAACCTTTTTCATCCCAGGACCCACCATTTATTTAGCATTTGAGCCACGGACCACCACTTGAGGACATTTTAGCCCCACAGACCCGAGAACTAAAGATTTCCTTTGCGTCTGTCCATGACCATTAATCTTCTAGTTGTGTAGATTTAGGACTAATTCACATGATGAATGTTTTAACTCTTGAGAGTGTAAAAATGAAACCAAATGGACCCGCAAGGGTCCATTTGGTTTCATTTTTACATTCTCATGAGTTACTTCTGGTTAAACAACTTAGCTGGGGACCACCTGGAACCCTCTCATGGACCACTGGTGGTCCCCGGACCACCTGTTGAAAACCCCTGCGCTAGATGCTTGCCTGGAAGGGAATATGACCATTAAATGACCAATAATCTTCTACATTCTCTAGTTGTGTAGACTAAGTTGGGCTAATTCACATGATGAATATTTTAACTCTTGAGAGCGTAACAATGAAACAGAATGGACCCGCAAGGGTCCATTTGGTTTCATTTTAACGCTCTCAAAGAGTTACATCTGGTTAACCAACTATCCATCATTTAGCCTGGGGACCACTGGTTGAAAACCACTGTCATAGGAGGAAAAATGGTGAAAAATGAGGGTTTTATCTCTGGCGCCTGTCAACCAATTTCGCCCCAACTCACCAGGAAAAAAGCACTAGATTTTCACATGTTAAAAATCTAGCATAACATGTCACATGTTATGCTTAGCTGTCATTGGAGCATAGTTTGAGGAGGGCGTTATCTAAATGTCTACAGTATTGGACAATAGCAGTTTGGGACGGGCTTAGCTAAAGGTCCATTTCTTCCCTGACACCTTCCTAAAATCGCCAATGCCACTGAATACATGGTGAGCCATCATTGAAAATTTCATGGAAGGCTTTCTAAAATAAATAAATATAAAGGAAAAAAGAAAAAAATAAATCAATAAATGAATCAATAATATGCAACACAATTTTACACAGCAGCAGTAGCAGCAGCAGCAGCAGCAGCAGGGCCTCTGTTTCATCTCTCCCAGATAAAGGATTCCCTGGGCTGTAAACAATAGTAAAGACCGCCTGGTGTAGAAAGCTGGGGCGGATCTAGGCATAGGCATTGGGGGGGGGGGGGGGGGGCAATGTCGCACCCATATAATTTTCTCTTGCCACCCCAACATGTTCTCTTGCCCCCCCAAAATGGGACATGTTACATCCGCCCCTGGTAGAAAGACCAGACACATCAGTTCACGCAAAGTGCTTACGCTCACAAAACTATGAAATCGTTGCTGCCGGGCAGAAACAATCCTCTTATCTACATATTCTCACTATTTTTTTTTTACTTGTTTCTAAGGATCCTTGCACACAGGGAGCGATAAAAACACAATGCACTGTTGCCTGGATCAACAATGGAATTGTGGGTGTGTGCTAGCCTGGTTCCAGCCCTGAATTGCCACCTTAAAAAATACTACCTATTTTTCATGGCACCTGGCACTACCCGCGGCTGCCAGTACCCCGTTAGCCAATTAAGCTAACGGCCTGGCGGACTGGGCTAATAATGGCCAGTAGTGTTGTTACATTTACACATTCATACAATTACATCACGCACACATGCCGACGTGAGCTCTAACATTCATCTCAGACATGCTATAGCATCGATGACTAACAACTAGAGCTGTCAATCGATTAAAAATTTCAATTGCGATTAATCGCATGGTTGCCCATAGTTAATCTTTGATTAATTGCAATTTAATCGCATATTTTTATGAGTTCTGGAATATACCTTAAATGAGTGTTTTTCAAGAATATTCATACCAAGGTCAATTATTTATTTTTCATTTGAGCCACAGACCACCATTTGATGACATTTATTTAGACTTCCAGACCTAAATTAAAGAATTTGTCAACAATTTGATGTTGGTATAATTAGGAGAGAACATGCACATTTTGTAGAAAGTTTTCTACATTCTCTAATTGTGTAGACTAATTTTAAAGTAACTTAACTGATGCATATATTTAACAATTACTCACCTGCCTTTGGTGAGATTGAACCAAATAGACCGACTTGGCCTTTGGTTTTACTGTGAGTTAATCTTGCACCAAAAAAAAATAATCGAGTTAACTCACGGCTGAGTTAACTCGCGATTAACTAGTTAATGCTGACAGCTTTACTAACAACACAAAATTAAAATCGGATAAATTATTTAGTTTTCAGCAGTTCAGCCTGCCTTTGGGCCGTCACATAGGAGGTTTCTACCCAAATACAGACGAGAATGCACTTGAAATTTCAGGCTCTTGGAAGTCCCGAATGCTGCTAACTCTCTCTCCCCAAACGGGTGTGTGTGTGTGTGTGCCGCGTGCGTGTGTGTGCCGTGTGTTTGTGCTAATGGATCATTAGTTTGCTGCATTAATTTTTGAAAGCAAACCGAAGCGTCCACATTGCTTCCTCCCTATGTGTTCATTGACTGTAGTCAGGCCATGTATGCTCAGGGCTAGTGGAGCGTAGGGACCCACTAGTAGTACCTCATACTGTGTTGTCTGCAGTGTGTGCACGTTATGTCTCCTCGTTAACACACACCATAAAAAAATACTCACACAGATACACGGCCGCAGTGTGTGTGTGCGCTTGTGTACAGTATGTGTGCGTGCATGTGCACATGTGGCGCCTGGTGCTCCAGAGCCGGTCGCCCAATGATCCCGTCAAAGTGTCCAAAGACACTGAACCCCAAATTGCTCCCGATGTGCCACTTGTGCCTTGCATGTTTTTGGTCACAATCGGTTTATTAACTGTCTTCGTGCCGGACGCGAGGATTATCTATGTGTCTATGGCACAATTGTCATGTTTGAAACCCTTATTTTCAAGAGCTAGATCTGAAATCAGATGTATGATAACGTCCTCTGACCCTCTGTGCAAGAACATCTGGGTCAAGAGTCCTGGATGTACCGCTGTCTCTCACTGAAATCAACTGGTTTGCCAAAAATAAATAAATTGAGGGGTAGAATCTGAGATAATGCCATTCAAATGCATAGGATATAAGGGGTGTGGGGGCAAATCATTTTTCAAAATGGCCATTCTGTCCCAAATGAAATGCAACAGAATCATTCACAACATGCCAACATGCTGCTTACACATTGGCTATTTTCGGCATTTGACTTATAAGGACTATATAACAACAAGTAACTGTAACAATGGTATTGGTAAAAAAAAAAAAAAAAAAAAACGTCTTATAAAATGCTGATGTGGCTATACACAATCAGCTACATGTGTGTGTACCAGGCATGGTGTGTGTGCACACGTGTGCATGTGTACACATTCATATGTGTGCACGCCACAGGTCCCAAAGAGATCATTTAGTAGAACCAGAGGTAGTTTTCAACAACACTCCAGAGCAACACAAATTGTGCTTCCATCTGCGATGGAAGCACAGGAACGATAAAACGATAAAAAAAAAACATGCAGGCTTCACACACTGCTGTTACTAGGCAGAATACACACACACACACATACACGCTTATACACGCACACACATACACACGATTTATTTTATTAATTTATGTCTACATAAAACAGCATCGCACAAGCAATGCCTTGTACAGAAGCACATGCTCACTGCAGTCAGATAGGACAGGGGTTTTCAACCAGTGGTACGAGGACCACCAGTGGTCCTTGAGAGGGTTCCAGGTGGTCCCCAGGCTAAATGATGGAAAGTTGGATAACCAGATACAACTCTTTGAGATCGTAAAAATTTAACCAAATGGACCCTTGCGGGTCCATTTGATTTCATTTGTACACACTCAAGAGTTAAAATATTTATCATCTGAATTAGACCAAGTCTAGTGTAGACTTGATCTAATTCATGATGGATATTTTAATTAGAGAACGTAGAAGATTGTCATTTTGTCACGTAGAAGAGTCATCTTGATCGGTATGTTTGACTGTTTTGTTTCCCAAATCCAGCGTGGAATTGTGCACAAAAGCAAAAAATAAACCTTCAGGGATCTGTTTTGGGGTCTGTGGGGTTACAATGTCCTCAAATGGTGGTCCGTGGCTCAAATGCTGAATAAATAGTGGTGCCCTGGTATGAAAAAGGTTGAAAACCACTGAGACGTGAGGGGAAAACAGCCGGTTACAAAGTGCCTCGACGACAGAACATTACAATTCAGTCGACATACGTTCTTGTCAGACACATCAATCACAGACGAAGGAAGCGACGCCTCCTCCTCTGAATTGAGTGGCTTCCTATAATATATGATACTGAGCACCAGTGTTGCCAACAGCCAAAATCCAAAATGCACTAGTGGCACTTCCAAAATGCACTAGAATGTGCTAGATGTTTGCCTGGAAGGGTATCTGACCATTAAATGACCATTAATCTTCTGCATTCTCTAGTTGTGTAGACTTGGGCTAATTCACATGATGAATATTTTAACTCTTGAGAGCGTAATTTTTTTTTACGCTCTCAAAGAGTTACATCTGGTTAACCAACTATCCATCATTTAGCCTGGGGACCACTGGTTGAAAACCACTGTCATAGGAGGAAAAATGGTGAAAAATGAGGGTTTTTTATCTCTGGCGCCTGTCAATCAATTTCACCCAACTCACCAGCAAAAAAGCACTAGATTTTCCGCCAGGAGTTTTTCACTAATTTTGGCGCTAGGGGGGTCTGAAAAGGCGCTAAATATAGTGACAAATGCGCCAAGTTGGCAACACTGCTGAACACAAATACAGGCACAAACACATTTCTGGTGCAGTAATGCGTGTATGGAATGAGACGCCATGTTAAACACAGTACAACTAAACAGTAAACTGCGTATTATTATGAAAGTGTAAAAATGGAAGGGAAGTAGGGGCATGAGAACTAGGGCTCTATTTTCGTTACCGCTAAACTCATTATCCCTTAACTTCTTTACCTTTTTAAACAATTAAAAAAAAAAAATAATAAAATAAAAAAAAAACATTTTTCAGTAGTTCAAATGGCCAGTCTACAAGTTCACAACATGTTAATAGACATGTTGAAATAATCCAAAATGTTTTTCAAAATAGTAAAAAACGAAATAAGGGATTTGGGATATGGGGTTTAGCATGTTACGAAAATGGAGCCTCTAGATCGGTCACCATACACTTTGTGTGAGTGTGTGTGTGTGTGTGTGTGTGTGTGTGTGTGTGTGTGTGTGTGTGTGTGTGTGTGTGTGTGTATGTATATATATATATATATATATATATATATATATATATATATATATATATATATATATATATATATATATATATATATATATATATATATATATATATATATAGTTACCATCACTTTTTTGATTAGTAGATCTTGTTAAGCCGGTGATTTTGAATGTAGCTCTCAAGTCAAAAAAGTGTGAGCACCCCTGCATTAGACTATGGATAAACCAGAGCCTTCTAGTGGGAGAGTTAGGATATTGAGGGGCCAGAAACCAGAGTGGAGCATGTGACTATACAGAGCCTCTCCGAGTGCAAACTGCAGTTGGGAATACATTGTTTTCAACGAGAACGGCGCAAATAAGAGCTATTTTAGGTACGTATGCAAAACGACAACTGTTTTAAAGTAACGTTCAGTCACAAATACAGTCTCTGTAATGTTTATGTTGTACTACTATTAAAGAACAAGGGTTTTAAAGTCATTAAAGCTGGATTAAATATCTGAGTCCAACGCATTTCTGCATACTCCTACTGCTACATTGCACTCAGAGCAGCCTTGCAGACCATCTCGCGAGATTGTCAGTTGCTAACAATGTGTGTGAATGTGGTGCTATTGGCTCTATGCTCCTCCAGCAGCTCCAGAATATCCTAACTCTCCCACTAGAAGGCTCTGGGATAAACAAGACAATGACAGCTGATTATACTGTATATGCCAAAGGCCTACTGTAGCCAGATCAACATTGAAATTGTAGTTCATAGAGTCTATAGAGCTGTACTACTACACTGTTGTTCAGCCAGGGACCCAAATGGCCCCGCAAGGGTCCATTTGGTTTCATTTTTACACTCTCAAAGAGTTACATCTGGTTAACCAACTTTCATCCAACCCAGAGACCTTCTGGATTGAATTTCCCTGATACCTCCAACTGGTGGTCCGTGGAACGGCGGTTGAAAACCCAAGGGGTTTATTAGGTACAATAGGGTTCTTGTTGGCCAATACAGACAGACTCGCCCCGTGGGTGCTCCACTGCTCCTGTTCTTTTTATTTCTGGCACTGTGACAGAGATACCGCCGAACCGGGAGACGTAAAAGTGTCAAGAGTACACCAGTAAAGCCATCAGTTCTGCCTTTAACTCTGAGAGTTAAATCAACACGCTGAAATTAGCACATGACAAGCTCACAACGACGGGTTTGTTTGGAACACAAGAGATCCTGAGTTGATGCGACTGCTTGTGCACTGTGGCTGTGTGATTTCCACTCAAAGATTACTTATTGTTTCCTATACTGGCAAACTGACATGGTCATGTTAACACAATCACCGCGATTGGCGCAGATCTGCATCAATCAAACATAGTTCTGATCACCGCCATTGCCTTAGATCTACGGCAATCTTACGTTAATGGTCTAATCGTTTGATACGGTCCTAATGTTAACGACAATTAGCATCACTAGCCCTGCTACAAAGGATTACGCATCGCGCCCATTGACATCTATTCTATCCATTTCTTCAATCGCCTCTATCTGCTATTCCTTATCCCAGATGGCGTTTTTGGTCAAAACAGCAAATACTCCACGGCTCAGAGCAGTTACCTATAGTGACTCTATGGAGGCTGCCATCTTACTGGTGGAGCAACAACATCCTGTGTGCTGATATAAAATGTCCCCCTGGAAACAGAGACTTAGCTCTTTGACATACGAGTACGGGAGGAGTGTTAACTATTCTACAGGCTGTGAGATGCAGTTGTCAATAAACAATGGCAAAATAAATTATCATTAAGAAAAAATAAAACAAATAAAAGGTGACTGCACAACTGCACATTCAATGGCTAGGTCTGGACTCAAACCAGAGGCAAATAGGGATCCCTATGCCCTTAGTTACAATGGTGCTTTAAACTGGTAGAAACGCAGGCCGGTTCGTGGCTGGTTCCTTCAAAAGGGCCTCTGTGTCTACACCTCTCAACAGAATCCAGAACCCCTCAGTAAAACGTGGGGGAGTCAGTCCAGAGTATTGTTAGTTGTTGTGGGTCAAATCTAGGAGCAGCCCAAAGGGGACAAAGCTCCTTCCTGTTCTCAGGACCTTCCCCGGGACCCTGAATACCACCAGAACCTGCTCCTACATGCCTGTCACAAAGCATTTACATCCTACACACATTATACATCTGTCGGATCAAAAGCTCGTACTGTACTGTATGTCCAATGCACTTTCCAGGATTCAAGAGTAGTAGCAAATATACAGGCTCAAAATGAGTCAGCTTGTTAGGGGCGGATCTAGGCATCGGCATGGGGGGGGGGTAATGCCCCCCTAAATAAATAGTTCATTGAAAACAGAACACTCTCTGAGTCAGACCTTTAGCTTTATGCATGCTGCGTGTCTGTTGCAACTTCAACAACAATGATGATGTTATGGGGGGGGGGGGGGGGGGGTGTGGGCATGCCCCCCCCCATGGGCCCCCCCCCCCCCCCCCCCCCCCCCCCCCCCCCCCCAAATGGGACATTTTGCATCCGCCGCTGCTACTCATAATACTTTTGCCACAAATAGCCAATCCAAATGCATCATAATCAGCTGAAGGAGTTTAGGTATATCTTTGGGGGCTGTGTTCGCAAGTGAGGGAAGCAGCAGTGCAGGGGCGAATGTAACATTTACCAATTGGGGGGCCAGGAGGAAATGGTATGGGGGGCGGCCTCGTCGCCATTTTCAGTGAACCCCAAGCTGGGTGTCTAACTCAGAGAGTTTTCTGTTTTCAATGAGGAGCTGCTGTTGGTTTGGTGGTGCTAGGGTTTCAAATCATTTAAAATTTAGGCACTTGAAATATCTTGGGTTGTTTTGCATGCCATCATGTTTAGTGGGCAGTCTGGGCATTTAGGGTGGCATTGCCCCCCCCCCCCCCCCCCCCCATGCCCATGCCTAGATCCGCCCCTGCAGCAGTGGCAGCATTGCAATTGCAGTAACGGACTGTTGTGATGTCAAGAGAAAGCCAGAAGGCTCTCTCTCTCTCTGCCTAACAATTTTTGTTCCTAATCTCACCTATGGCCATGAAGTGAAGGATTCATGACCATAGAGTAGAGCTGCTGCTTCTTTGCCTGGAAAGGAGACAGTCAATCTGGGTATTAAGTTAGTTGACCAATAGTTTCTTTAAAGGCAGGGAAGTGATTTAACTTTTTCAGATATTACCCTTTTTTTTCTTTCTGTTAAAATGCTCTATTATAAGGTGTGCAGACCATATATGGAGTTCCCCCTCCCCCATGTTAGCAGAGGAGCTAATAAAAGTTCCCCAGGTGGAGGGTGAATTCTCCTCCAATCAGGATCGAGCAGCAGGTTCACATAGTGTAGCTACTCTTGAGGGCCCTAGTGCACCAGGCTGGTACTACACATGAATTTCAAATCACTTACCCCTAAATAAGTGTTGAGTTTTATAAAAAATCATCCACGTTTGTTTGGTAAGCAACCGGGTTAGCCCATTAGCCACATGAATGACAACAACGTTGTCTGCTTTGCCAATATTTTGATTGGTTGGTATCAATCAATCACTGGAGACTGTCGCTTTGACAACACCCAACCCATAGATGCAGTCGTTGAGAGAGCTTTCAGACTGAATAATGAAGTGAAACAAAATGATAATTCAGACTTGAGTGTCAGGCAATGTTTCCGGTACACAAAGTATGAATCAGGCAGGGGCCGATGTAACATGTCCCATTTGGGGGGGGGCAAGAGAACATGTTGGAGGGGCAAGAGTAAATGGTATGTGGGCGGCTTCATCGCCCGTGGAGCGGAGCGACGCGGGCGTTGAAGCCGCCCCCATACCATTTTCGGTTACAGGACTTTTATTAGTCAAGTAAAGCATCAATAATAACATCAGTTGTTGTTGAAGTTGCAACAGACACGCAGCATGCATAAAGCTAAAGGTCTGACTCAGAGAGTTTTCTGTTTTCAATGATGAAATGCTGTTGGTTTAGTGGTGACACAGCTGTAGTTAGTTAGTAGCAGTAGTAGTGTTTCACATCATTTTAAATATAGGCACTTTAATTTGAAATATCTTAGGTTGTTTTGCATGCCATCGTGTTTGGTGGGGCAGACTGGGCATTTAGGGGGGCATTGCCCCCCCATGCCCATGTTTAGATCCGCCCCTGGAATCAGGTTGTTCTGTGCTGGTCATGGTCACACTGTACTCATGCTACTGAGATGCATAACTATGCAAAACAACAGGCGTGAGCAAAGCTTCTGGTTCAAATAAACACGAATAACATAAATAAACATGTGCAGATAACTGTGCAAGACTGACTGGAATTAACGCTGTTGTTTTTGGACTCACAGATTAGCAAAATAAACAAATTTCTCCAAAGATGTACATGAGTTCGTACAGATTACTGTTGTTGCTGGGGCAAGACGATGGAAGAAAACAATTAAGTTCAAAACATTTCACGTAATCTGGCGTTTCTTCATCAACCACAAGAACACCAAGAACGTTTTCTCATCAACTGACCCAAAAAAAAAATCTGTTTTTGCAATACTGCAAGCAGTGTTGCCAACTGCCAAGATCCAAAATGCACTAGTGGCACTTCCAAAATGCACTAGAATGCGCTAGAGCAGTGGTTTTTACAACCATTTTCATAACAGGGCCCACTATTTATTCTGCATTTTAGCCACGGAGGAGGACCACCATCTGATGTTGAGATTAGTCTCTCGGACTAATTTAGGAGAAATAACTGGAAAAATGTTGGTCAAAATGGCAATTCTTCTACATTTTCAAAATGTGTAGATTCTTGGAAATTAGGTAATTCAAATGTTTGAATAAAATTTAACTCTTGAGAGCGTGAAATGAAACCAAATGGACCCGTAAGGGTCCATTTGGTTTCATTTTACGCTCTAAAAGGGTCATTTTACAGATCTAAAAGGGTCATTTTACAGATCTAAAAGGGTCCATTTGGTTACCAATGGTCCTTTCTAGGAAGGAAGGATTCTCTATCATAGGAGGAAAAATGGTGAAAAATTAGGGTTTTATCTCTGGTGCCTGTCAACCAATTTCACCCCAACTCACCAGCAAAAGTTGGCAACACTGACTGCAAGAAAGAAGTGGAAATACTGCAACAAACGGACAGAACAAAACAAAATGTGCATTCTTTTCTCTCTCTACATCGGAAACACTTTCTATTTCAGGACACGTTCCCTCGCTCCCTCAGGATTTCTACATGAATATCAACATAATTCACAACAAAACATCTGGTCACAAACAAAACCTTAGACATAGATACAGCACAAATGCAGGCATAGCCAGTGTTGGGGAAGTTACTTTTACAAAGTAAGTTGAAGTTGAACTTTTCTGAAAAAAAGTATTACTTTACTCGTTGAAAGCATTTACTTTACTTTATAAAATATAATATAAATAATTCACATTCAATTGTTTTCGAGGAGAAATAATGTTCCTAATAACTAGTTCAGTGACTTGTCCTTTTTTTAACTCCTTGACTGTTTTACCACGACTTTTTGGGTGATTGATTATTCTGTTGTTGTTTATCACCCAAAAAGTCGTTTTGGTTTTGTTTTATTAACAAGCTCATTAACTCACTGCACACCACCTGATGAAGTCCTTTAAGTGGTGATTGCACTACAAAACTCGGAAAACACCTCACACACACTTTACAACTAACATTAATACATGATAAATTGTATAACTTTATATGCATTTATCTCTGAAATGAACCATGGAAACAGTGAAATGTGAAAATACAGGCTGCTTTGTCGAATGTATAAAAAAAACTGAAACATATCAACTCATTTCATTTCTTCCCTTAAAGAAGACACCTTAAGCTGTCTTTGGAGCTTATTCACTTGCACAAATTCACAACAGAGGATTTTCTATAAATTATTTAGTTGCTAGTGAAGCTAATGGGAGCGGGCCTAGCTTTTCTGCTAATCTGTCAAAGAGTTAAGATCTACTTGCCCATACAGAGGGGAAAATAGCACTTATGCCAATAGTACAATATCCAAAAAGCACAGACAATATCCAGTCTAATGATATAGATAGGGTAGAATACTGATGTCCTGTGTCCCAGGCACAGTCAGACCTAAAGTAATTACACAAGGGCAGTGCATACCTCTAGTGCTGTATAAGACCACCTGAATTGAGACCAAATCAAGACCAAGACCTAATGGGGTCGAGACCAAAACGAGACAGAGTCAATCACGGACTTGGTCAAGACGAGATCAAGACGAGTCTAGCATCTAGAAGGATCAAGACCAATACCAAAACCAACAAGACCAATACCAAGACCAACAAGACCAAGGCCAAGACCAACAAGACCAATACCAAGACCTAGAGGGGTCGGGGTTGGGGTCAAGGGCAAGACCTAGAGAGGTCGAGGCCAAAAAGCCAATGTTTGATTCTTCTGTAGTAATAGCACAACATAACACATTACAGAGACTTACAGTACATTTTAACGGCGGGCAACGTTGGGCGATGGACAAGCATCGTCGGCCGATTTGCTCGAAAAGCTCCGCATTTGTTATCTTCCCGGCCGACGCCGGAACGGAACATCGCCCGTTCTACTGCTGTTGCCCGAATCGGCGGCTCCCATAGAAAATAATGGATGTCGGGCGACGTCGCTTTATCATCGCCGGCGTTCCCCGCCGTTAAAACGTAGGGTAAAGTTGTTACTGTACTATACTAACTGTCGGTTGACAGACTGCTAACGATATGCACGTCAACCAGGGCTGCGCTCTCTATAAGACAGCTGTCTTTATGAATGGGTCCACAACTCCGCACATTGCCTCGAGGCGAGACAATGTCTCGAGAACTACAAAACTACACACCACAAACACTTAAAATTGAATGTAGAGTATATTCTTACCTGTTGAGATGGAGGATGACAGAGGTTGGTCCACATCATCAGCAAACATGCAAGAGAACAGAGAGGATTTCATTAGATTAGCTGGAATTTCAGAAACCGCATATCCGATTCCCTACAGTCCTGTTGGTTCTATTAGGACGAGATTCCACTGCACTATACGTAGAGGTTCCAAGTCAGAGGACAGTTCATTATGCATACTCACATACTGCACATGCACGCTAGATATATCACTGCTAGACTTCACATGTTTTCATGTTTACATGTTGCACAATATAGGAGAGAACGTTAGATAGGAGTTTGAACCTTGTACACTGACCCTCCAGGCACCTTAAGACAGTCTGGGTCAGGGGCAGATCTATGCATGGTCATGGGAGGGGGGAATGCCCCCCTAAATACCCAGCCCCCCCCCCCCCCCCCCCCCAACCCCCCCCCCCCCCCCCCCCCCCCCCCCCCCCCCCCCCCCCCCCCAACATGATGCCATGCAAAACAACCCAAGATATTTCAAATTAAAGTGCTTATATTTAAGATTATTTGAAACACTACTACTGCTACTAACTAACTACAGCTGTGTCACCACTAAACCAACAGCATTTCATCATTGAAAACAGAAAACTCTCTGAGTCAGACCTTTAGCTTTATGCATGCTGCGTGTCTGTTGCAACTTCAACAACAATGGATGTTATTATTGATGCTTTACTTGACTAATAAAAGTCCTGTAACCGAAAATGGTATGGGTGCGGCTTCATCGCCCGTGGCGCGAAGCGACACGGGCGATGAAGCCGCCCCCATACCATTTTCTCCTGCCCCTCCAACATGTTCTCTTGCCCCCCGCCCCCCAAACGGGATATGTTACATCCGCCCCTGGTCTGGGTCATTATATATTGAGGTCTCAAATAGAGGCCAGTGTGTTTCTGAAGCAACCAGAGCTCCACATCTACAGTATATATATACTGTATTAAAAAAACGAGTAATACACTGGATGTCATCTTGAAAGAGTTTAAAAGTGAGTACCGGTAGTTCTATAATCAAAATCAGCTGTGTTTGGAGAAACGTGCAGCAACGGGAATCGAACGAACGCAAATTAACTCAAGATTCGCTGTGCTGTGTTGCATCACCACGCAGCACAATTTTCATTCAATTGGTGCTCTTTTTTGTACACAGAACACGTAATAAACCAACCATTTGGCTACAGTTATAAATGTATAATTGAATAGAGGATATATATATATATATATATATATATATATATATATATATATATATATATATATATATATATATATATATATATACTGTATATTACGTGGTGGTGTGTAGCACAGAACACCACAGAGTCTTTTGCTCTAATATGTTTGGTGTGTATGTGTTGCCAACATGTGGTGTGTGTGTGTGTGTGTGTGTGTGTGTGTGTGTGTGTGTGTGTGTGTGTGTGTGTGTGTGTGTGTGTGTGTGTGTGTGTGTGTAATTTCCAAACAGTTTCCACATGAAGGCCATGACAGGTTCAAATCTTCGCTCTTTAGCATTCCTTTAACACATGCTGAATCTTGTTCACGCATCCACACACGCTCTTTAAATCGATAATTCTCTCTCAGTTGCATGCTTGTGCACCACACACACACACAGACACGCACACGCACACACACACGCACACAATTTTGCTTTTATTTTTTCATCCCGTGATTTTGTAACCCATTTTTCACCCAGTGCCAATTCCTAATGTGATCCTGGGCTCTACACACCCTCCAACCTGGGGAGGCTGGCCTCATGCTTCCTTCAATGCATGAGGAGTCCAAGCTGCCTTCTTTCCACCTGACAGGGGGGAGTTTCCCTGGTTGAACGTAGCGCATGGAAAGAACACGTTATTCCCCGACCAGTTCCTGTCCCCTCCATCAGGCGCCCCGGCTGGCCAGGGGGAGGCAGTTTAGAGCACACGATTACTGATTGTTTTAAAGGGGGTTCCTACCCTAGGAGACACATGGAGAACATGCACACAACTCCACACAGCATTTTATAATGCCTATTTTATGAATGGCATTAAAATGTGTTTTTTTGTTGTGTGTAATTAAACCGGAAATTGCAGATATATATCCCATACGGTGAATGAAAAGACCAAAGAATCCATTTCTCCAGGCATCCCCCCCTCCCCCGAACACACGCACGAACGCGCACACGCACACGCACACGCACACGCACACGCACACGCACACGCACACACACGCACACACCACACACACACACACACGTCACTCTCCGTGGAAAGATAAGAGATCATATGGGATGAATCAACAGGCTGCTTTATTGCTCTCTAAATGAGCACCCAGTGGCACACAGCTGCAGCGTTACAGCTTTTACAGTCAACACTGTGTGAATACATCAACACGCACATCAGGGACGGATCTAGAGGGGGGGCAGGGGTGGGAGGGCAGGGCTCACCCAAACGTGCATCCTGCCCACCCAATGAAAGGTAATATCAGTGGTTTTCAACCAGTGCTCTGGGGACCACTAGTGGTCCTTGAAGTTGGTCAACCAGATGTAACTCTTTGAGAGCGTAAACATGAAACCAAATGGACCCTTGCGGGTCCATTTGGTTTCATGTTTACGCTCTCAAGAGTTAAAATATTCACTATCTGGATTAGCCTAAGTCTACACAACTAGAGAATGTAGAAGATTAATGGTGATTTTGATCTGTATGTTTGACTGTTTTGTTTACTAAATCCAACCTAGTATTTTGGTGAAAAGCAAAATAAATCTTTACTTTTGGGGTCTGTGGGGATAAAATGTCCTCAAATGGTGGTCCTCCATGGCTCAAATGGCGAATAAATAGTGGGCCCTGGTGTCAAAAAGAGAGAAAAAACCCCTGCCATTCTTCCAGCCCACCCTAGTAGGGCTGGCTAGATCCGGCCCTGCTGTGTGTGTGTATGTGTGTGTGTGTGTGTGTGTGTGTGTGTGTGTGTGTGTGTGTGTGTGTGTGTGTGTGTACACTGTTGTGCATGCATGCAGGTTTCATGGAGCGTCTTGTGTTTTATGTTTTTTCCCTGGCCCTGTGGGCTCCACTGTGGAGGAGATGCACAGCAACAGAGGAGCTGTGCTAGCTGCTCATAAACATGCATGGATGCTGCTCTGGGGTGACCAGATCTAAACTTGTCATTTTAGGAGGGACAGAAGCATTGCCAAGTGTGGGGACAAGTGGGAAAACGGGTTGCCAATGTGGTATAGAAAACTATTACCTCACGTAGATCTACGTCTCTCTTACCATTATCAAATAATAGTTATGACTGGTGCCGTTGAAGTTGATCTACGTCGCTCTACGTTGCTGGTTTGCAGTGTTGTTTGTTTGAGAATATTTTGACTTAGTCTTAGTCTTTTGAGTAACACACATTTAGTCTTTTAGTCCCATTTAGTCTTCTGAAATTCATTTTTTTAGTCTTAGTCTAGTCGACGAAATATCAACATTGATTTAGTCTTAGTCTCAGTCTTAGTCTTTTTTTAGTCTTAGTCTTTCAGTCTTAGTCTTAGTAGTTTAGTCTTACATACACATGCATTGTAGGTTTATATATGTTATACAGATTTATAGTTTTTAGTATGAAAGATGTCTCGTTTTATTTCTTTGTATAAAACTACTGCATTAGTAATAAGTCCCTTTCCTGAAAACGTATGCAATCTATACTGCAGATATGTTCACATACTTAAAAAGAACGAAAAAAAAAAAAAAAAAGTTAAAAATGTTTCCTATTTCCATTAGTCTTAGGTTATGATTTAGTCTTAGTCTTAGTCTTTTGAAAACACACATCTTTTAGTCCCAATTAGTCTTTTGAAATTCATTTTTGTTAGTCTAGTCTTAGTCGACTAAATATCAAAAACCTTAGTCGACTTAGTCTTTAGTCTTAGTCGACAAAAACAACACTGCTGGTTTGATACGAGCCCAATGCTAGCGGCAGCGAGCAGCGATCGCCTCCTGCCAGCTGAGGGAGCCAAATAAGAGACGGACCGGAACTAACCGGAACTGTGTGCGCCAACAAACTTGTCCGAACATGGGAAACATGGACCAAAATATGAACTATGACTTTTAGATGAAAATTTCTGGCACTAGCTACCTAAAAAAATATGTAAAAGTGCTGGCATTCTAATTGTTAAGATTTTTGCAACATATTAAAAAAAAAAAATCAGGATTTCAATTCAAATATAGCACAAATAGCTGATCTACAAGCTCAAAATGTGTCGCACTGCGACACGTTTTGAGCTTATATATCAACTATTTTTGATATGATAGTACATGCAATGTGGCCTCTTTGGAGTGAGTTTGTAAATATATAGTGGCACCAGGAGAATACTGAAGGTATTTTAACGGACTGAAAAACACATCTATAGCAGGAAAAGAGACAACAGAAAGCCAAATATTAGGGAATTGGAACTCTTAACTCTGTCAGTCACAATGTGGGACAGACAGACAGACAGACAGACAGACAGACAGACAGACAGACAGACAGACAGACAGACAGACAGACAGACAGACAGACAGACAGACAGGCAGACAGGCAGACAGGCAGACAGGCAGACAGACAGGAGTCTCAATTTGTGGGACACCTGAAAAGTCTTGGAAATGAGGACTGTCCCACGCAAAGAGGGAAATCTGGTCACCCTATGATGCTCACATGCGTTTGCATGTACCCTGCGCACACACACACACACACACACACACACACACACACACACACACACACACACACACACACACACACACACACAACACACACACACACACACACACACACACACACACACCAATGCATATACTGTATGTACACTCTCAATGTTTGTAAAATATTACGCTGTATGTTCATCATAAATATGGATGGATAGATGGTTCGTGTGTGCGCATGTGTGTGTGCGTATGTGTTTTGAACATCTCAAAGGCACTCGTGTGTGTGTGAGTGTGTGTGTGTGTGTGTGTGTCAGGGGAAGATGTGAAGACATCCTTCCAACGTGTGAGATGAGTGTGTAAACGTACTTTAATACACTGTAGACCGTACACACACCTTTGATCTTTAACGGGGTCACGACAAGATGCATATGAAAGCATTTATACTAGACGTCAGCTTGTGAACACACACACACACACACACACACACACACACACACACACACACACACACACACACACACACACACACACACACACACACACACACACACACACACACACACACACACACACACACACACACACACACACACACACACACTTTTACTATACTTGTGAGAACATCAACGTTTTTTAGATGGATATTGTAACAATGTGTTCATTTTACTCTTTCTCGTGAGCCATTTTCAAATGCAGCCCCATAATTCCAAATTCCACACAACAATCTGTAGTCTACTGTATAACATTGTTATGACCATTGAACTAGCCCAAGTGGTCCAGGTTGCATGTTGCCACATGCAGGCATATTTGCCACATTGTGTGTTTCAGTCCCGTTTATGGCGACCCTTGCTGGTAAATGTTGCATTCATGTAGCGTCTTTGAGCATAATATGTACATTATATCAATATGATCATGATTCTTCTACACCAGCGGTGGGCAATTATTTTTCCCAAAGGGCCAAATGAGATACCTAAAATAGTTGGAGGGCCATCGCTAAAGGCTGAACTAAAGTCCGCGTAATATTAATTTAATTTCAAGATAAAAGTAAGCATAAGAACAACCGTTTTGACACCAGGGACCTCTATTTATTCGGTATTTGTGCCACAGAGTCACCATTGGATGACATTTTAGCCCCACAGACAGCAAAAGTAAAGATTTCTTTTGCTTTTGTTCACAATTCCAGGCTGGATCTCACAAACGAAAACAGGCAAACAGATCGAAATGACCATTAATCTTCTCTAGTTGTGTAGACTTGCGGCTAATTCAGATGATAAAAATTGTAACTCTTGAGAGTGTAAAAATGAAACCAAATTGACCCGCAAGGGTTCGTTTGGTTTCATTTTTACACTCTCAAAGAGTTACATCTGGTTAACCAATGTTCTATATTTAACTGGAACTCTCTCAAGGGCCACTGGTGGTCCCCGGACCAATGGTTGAAAACCACGGTACCCTTTCACAGGCCGGTCAGAGTCAGCCAAAGGGCCGCATTTGGACCCCGGGCCGCATAATGCCCAGGTATGTTCCACACTCTTTAGTTGTGTCGACTTAACCCTTGAGAGTGTAAACATGAAACCAAATGGGATTATTCCAATAAAGACTTTCCAACTGGTATACATCCAAATGTAGAGGTCTTAGGTACTATAGCGTCTTTATCCAAGGCACTAGTGCATTACCTTCACCCATTCACACATGTTCATACTACAAACAGCGCGTCGGGAGCAATTTGGGGTTCATTGTCTTCCTCAAGGACACATTGACATGTAGACAGGAGGAGCCATTGGACCTACAGCTTTACATCCTAAGCCACGAAGTCTCCCATAGTTGCACATCTCTCTCTCCCTTCTCTTTCTCCCTCTCCCCCTCTATGAGTCTTCAATTGCTACTATCAAATAAAGGCAAACACTCCAGGGGTTGACACTAAGGTCTCTGAGGCTCTTGCCCATCGGGCAAGTGGAAGTCAGGTTCTACTTGCCCTCAGGTCATGGTCACTTGCCCCCCAAAAATATATCGTAAATTTTGCATTTAAGTTTACTTCCTACTTGGGTGCTTTAAACCAGGGGTTTTCAACAGGTGGTCCAGGGACCAACAGTGGTCCCTGAGAGGGTTCCAGGTGGTCCCCAGTTAAGTTTGTTAACCAGGTGTAACTCTTGAGAACGTAAAAATGAAACCAAATGGACCCTTGCGGGTCCATTTGGTTTCATTTTTACACTCTCAAGAGTTAAAATTCATCATCTTAATTAGCCCAGGTCTACACAACCAGAGAATGTAGAAGATTAGGTCATTTTGATGTGTATGTTAATTTGCCTGTTTTGTTTCCCAAATCCAGTTTTTCAAGTTGCGCATATGCCCGATCAGGCAACCAGGTAGCAGTCTTCACTTGCCCCACCATTTTTTTTTTTACTTGCCCCGGGCAAGCGGGCAATAAGTGTTAGTGTCAAGCCCTGCACTCTATATATGCCTTCATTAACCAACACATCTTGCTGCTGTGGACTGGAGGCTCAGCAGTACAGCCTAACGTCCACATGGCCAGAAAACCTGTATCTACACTGACCCCCGCTGGTCTGCAGAGTACACTGCTGCTACTGATAAAGGGTAAGGAGAGTAAGAGAGTACAGTATTTAGTTGAGTTTTGTGTGTTTGTAGTTATCTGGCCAAGAGGTAATTACAAATGTGGACATTATAAACACATGCTCTAGTGAAAAGAAAGAAATGGATAATTCAAAATATGTTTCCTATTTTGACTTACACTTTACACTAAAACAGCTTTCAAAGTCACTCTTTTAGTATATAAACAAACACAAACAAAGTTGATCCAGACACTCTGTACGTAGGTGTAGAGAGGGGAAAGGGTGGTATTGTATATATAGTAGTAGTAGGCTACTGTATAATATAGGGTTTAGGTAGTCGAGAGAGCCTCAGAACAAACCCCACATCATTAAGGCACATGGTCCAAAATACCATAAATGACAAGTGGTGGAATTATACAGTATACAATGGCGCCTTTATCCAGCATGCTTTACATTCACCTATTCACACAGCAAAACCATGCAGTGCATCAACCAGAACATCACATTCAGTCTGTTTTGACTCAAGTCAAACATGTTTTTGTGTTTGTTTGTTTTTTTTCAACTGGTCATGTACAGTACTGTACAATTCCCATTCCTACTGACTCATTTACTAACTGAGTTCATTGTGTGAAATCATAGCGTTGAAAATCCAAGGTACAATGACGATTGTGCTTCTGTCCAAACAATAAGGCCAGCATGAGGAGTGATTGGAGTGACTAAGCTTCCCCACACACAATTGAAGTGTACCAGAGAACATGACATGCTGAGGATTCCAGACAATGCTTCTATGTTTCTGTTTCTATGTAAGAATATAACAAGCAGCAGCAGGTGTCATTATCAAGGCCAAGGGGTGATTAAATGCACTAAATGCAGGGGTCACTACATGGACAACTACAGTGAAAATGCACTCTACCAGTAAGTTGACCAGGGGTCAATTAAGGGGGCTGGGGGGGGGGGGGGGGGGTTGGTCTGGGCCCTGGGGGGCAGAGCACATGGAAACATGCAACTGCTACACAGCCCTGTGCAAAGTGGACAAACCATGTTTAAAAATAACACTGCACTGTTGCATATGGTTGTGAATACGCAACTGCCATCCTAATGGGCCATTCACACACCTAGCAGGATAACGATGACAATAGCCATGTTCATGACAAAGTTGTTCCACACTCAAATGGACGCCAGCACGCACGCACGCGCACACACACGCACGCACGCACACACACACACACACACACACACACACACACACACACACACCACACACACACACACACACACACACACACACACACACACACACACACACACACACACACACACACACACACACACACACACACACACACACACACACACACACACACACACACCACAAGGTATAATAAACACGGCCAAGGTCGAGGACGACATCGTTTGGATAACTTCCATCGTACTTATGAACCACATTCAAAATCCATCGGACATCTGGGAGGCAATCTGTGTGATCTCTCAGACAGACAGCTGCTCTGGTGTGTTTGGTGCCACTGTTGACACAACATATTGTACACCGGTGTTAGAATAGTTTGGTATTTTACATTTTAGTTTCGTTTTAGTCAGTTTACATTTGATTTTCTAATTAAGTTAGTTTTAGTTATGTGTCTGGTGGGTGGTGATTGGTCCACCTGAACTGAAGCCACACCCACAGCTTTAGCTCTATGGTAAAGGGGAGGAGTTAAGGGAGGGGCTGATGACTGATGACAGTATATTAAAGGTAATATAGGCAACTTTAGTGTGTACAAACACTGTGTTTGTAAACAGATTTGTTTAAAGGTAGGGGAAGTGATTTCACTTTTGTCAGATATCACCAAAATAAAAGATATCACCATCAAAAAATAAAATAAAAATCTGTTAGAATGCTCCGTTACAAGGTGTGCAGACCATACAGTATATGGAGTTTCCCCCTCCCCCATGTTAGCAGAGGAGCTAATAAAAGTTCCCCAGGTGGAGGCTGAATTCTCCTCCAATCAGGATTGAGCAGCAGGTTTACATAGTGTAGCTACTCTTGGGGAGCCCTATAGTGCACCAGGCTAGTGCTACACGATTAATTTCAAATCACTTACCCTACCTTTAAAACAGAATCTAACTCACCTCACCTCCACTCTATTGGCTCATTATGAAACTGCTGGGGACTGCTGTGCTGTGATTGACTAAAACACTGTCTCACCCCACACAACCCCCCCAAAAAATAGCACCGCCTTTCCTGAGCCCAACAAGTGTTCCGTTTTCATGATTTGTTGACAACAAATTTTATATTTTAAATCTTGGATAAAAACTCTAGCCTCTATCTAGCCTCTATTACCTTTTATTTGTTAAGTAATGGTCTCATCACTGACCCTAGGCTGTACCATCGAAAGTGACATGCAGCAAATGGGAGTAATAAGACCTAGGGAAGAAGGAAAGAAGGAAAAGAAACAAAGAAAAAAAAAACAAATGAAGGGTAGATTTATAGGCCATTGCAGGTCCCAGGCTGCTAATTAACGGAGGGATTTCCCAGCATCATGGTATTGTGAGTTATAGTTCATATGAGCCCTGGGGGGGATGCGATGCGTTGGAGGGATTTATGTTAATTTAATCATCTATTTTTTATGCACAGTACTTGTAGTTTGAGGGGAAACTATGAGAGATATTATTATGGAGCCGTGACTCATTTGGAGCACAACCGAAGCAAACAGCGTGACCAATAACAGTTCACAGCATGTTATGGACTCTTATGACCAAAATCATTGTTTTGTTTTTAATTATGTGTCCTGATCAGATTCTATTTTCTGATGCTAGATTCTAGTTCAACTTCACAGCGCTAGATTCTAGTTTCCGACGCTAGATTCTAGTTCCTCATGCTAGATTCTAGTTCCTCATGCTAGATTCTAGTCCCCCACGGTCTAGTTCCTCTCAGATTGTAGTTTCTGAAGTTAGATTCCAGTTTCTGACACTAGATTCTAGTTCCCGACACTAGATTCTAGTCCATGACACTAAATTCTAGTTTGTGACACTAAATTCTAGTCCCTGGCACGAGATTCTAGTTTTTCTGGAAAAATCTCTTTCTGTGTCAGTGATGCTTGACATATTTCATAGGAAGGACCCCCAGAAATAACTATTATTTAGCTGCAGAACCTCATCTAAAAACATGTTGTTCTAGGGATCCCCCAGAAGCAAAGATTTGAGTTAAAAATGTTTGCTTCCGAAATAATGTATTCAAAGATTTGCACCACATTTTCACAATTTTTCAAAAATAGCAGAACTACAAGCTCATATCGCGCCACCCTAGTGGCGCGATATGAGCTTGTAGATCTGCTATTTTTCAACAGCTAAAACACCAAAACGCGCTCAGTACACAAAGGGTTGATTATCTTTTTTCCTAAATACACAAAATAGCCTATCTATAGAGCTGTGCAGTCCCGCCCCTTTCATGATGTCGCCCGTGTTCCAGAAACGGAATCCTCATCCTAATTTTCCTCATAGACTTTTCGAAAATGCTTAATAAAAACACAATTGCGCCACGACCAAAGCCAACTCGGGTCGTGACAAATCATGGCAACAAACACAATCTTCATGAAATATCTAATTAGCAAGAAGTAGAAAACAGCAGGATACAACACTTTTTGTTTCTTAGAAATGATTTGATTGTCCCAAAAGATTGTGTGTGTGTCGTCATGATTTGTCACGACCCGAGTTGGCTTTGTCTGCGGCGTAATCGTCAATAGATGAATCATTTTCGAAAAGTCTATGAGAAAAATGAATGGGGAATCCGTTTCTTGAACAGGGGAGACGTCACAAGTGAGCGGGACTGTGCAGCTCTATGAGCTTGGGGTTAAAGATCTCAACGGGCCTGAAAATTAAGGCCCGGTCCTAACTGGCCCTAACAGTTCAGGCCCTACCCGGCCCAACTAAATGGAATGGATTTTAGGCCCTACCCGGCCCTAAACTGTCAGGTTTGGGCAAAAATTGAGAATTCGCCACAGATTAAAATTGAAATGGCAATCAGCACCATCTTCATAATAGGTAAATACAGAAAATAACTATTATTCTTACTATAATAAAATAATTCAATATATATTATTTTTTCATGGGGCCCGAGGCCCTACCCGGCCCTATTGATTAGGATAGATTTTCGGCCCGACCCGGCCCTAAATGTCAGGTCGGGCCTGTTCGGGTTCGGTCCTGGTCGAGTTCGGGCAGAGTTTGAGAACTCTACTTGGGGTATCCTCAATGGTCCTGCTGGACCATTGAGGATACCTGGTGATTGTTCTTGATTCTGTCTGCCTGCCTGTCTGTCTGTCTGTCTGTCTGCAGGGGCGGATCTAGGCATGGGCATGGGGGGGGGGGGGCAATGCCCCCCTAAATGCCCAGTCTGCCCCACCAAACACGATGGCATGCAAAACAACCCAAGATATTTCAAATTAAAGTGCCTATATTTAAAGTGATATGAAGCACTACTACTGCTACTAACTAACTACAGCTGTGTCACCACTAAACCAACAGCATTTCATCATTGAAAACAGAAAACTCTCTGAGTCAGACCTTTAGCTTTATGCATGCTGCGTGTCTGTTGCAACTTCAACAACAACTGATGTCATTATTGATGCTTATACATGGCTAATATAAGTCTTGTAACTGAAAATGGTATGGGTGCGGCTTCGCGCCACGGGCGATGAAGCTGCCCCCTTACCATTTTCTTCTGCCCCCCCAATTATGAAATGTTACATCCGCCCCTGCATACAGACAGACAGGCAGACGCCTGTCTGTCTGTATCTCTTATTCTATCCAACAGTGACTCTCCTCTCTACTACCTGTCATGTCCATGTGGTACCACCAGGTGGAGCCATCAGTAGTAATAGAGAAATAGAGTATAAGAGAAGACTTTACAAACACACACAAAACAACATTAAATGGGAACAGTACAGTGCATATGTTAGACTCTAAGATATGGATGATGCATAGGCCATGGTGCTGTAGTGTCTAGGATAATGCATATTATGGAAATGTGGATAAATAAAAATGATTATCAAAAGCCTAAAGAGTTGTCAGTTATTAACACCACATTGTGACTGTTTGGATCTGACTGGCATTCATGTTTGATCAACCTGAGGGCGAGGATTACAGAAAGAGAGAGAGCGTGTGTGTGTGTGTGTGTGTGTGTGCGTGTGTGTGTGTGTGCGTGTGTGTGTGCGTGCTTCTAGTCATATTTGTCCTTGTTTAATTACAAGGTAATCCCTTTTTGAAAAAAAGGTAATTACACAGATAGGGTTTCATGTAAGGATACAGATACAGTAAATATGTGGTAGTTGGTTGGAACGATACTGAAACATGATTGTCTGGCTGGACTCAATTATGATACAATCTCCATATTCAAACTTGCGTTGATTTGTCAATTCAACTTAATTTCATTGAGAGAGTACAGGGGCGGATGAAACATGTCCCGTTTGGGGGGGCAAGAGAACATGTTGGAGGGGCAAGAGAAAATGGTAGGGGGGCGGCTTCGCACCCATACCATTTTCGGTTACAGGACTTTTATTAGTCAAGTAAAGCATGAATAATAACATCAGTTGTTGCAACAGACACGCAGCATGCATAAAGCTAAAGGTCTGACTCAGAGAGTTTTCTGTTTTCAATGATGAAATGCTGTTGGTTTAGTGGTGACACAGCTGTAGTTAGTTAGTAGCTGTAGTAGTAGTGTTTCAAATCATTTTAAATATAAGCACTTTAATTTGAAATATCTTGGGTTGTTTTGCATTGTGTTTGGGGGGGCAGACTGGGTATTTAGGGGGCCATTGCCCCCCCCCCCCATGCACATGCCTAGATCCGCCCCTGAGTATATTAATGATTGTGTTGGCACAAAAATCCAGTTTGCTGAGAGAATTCTCCTTTCATCTCTCTAGGCAAGCCATCCATCCTCGCATTGTCCTATCCACAACTTTCCTACAACCTAAAAGTCTTGGCGTTGGTGTGTGCATACGTTCCTGTTATCTCTTGTTTTGTTGCCAGATTTGCAAGAGAAACAGGTGGCCAGGTTTATTAAACCAAGCACAAATGAAAATACCTGATCTACAAGCTCACAGCGACGCAGTGAATTTTGTTCATCTGTAATTTAAAAACACATTGAGAATAAATCAATTTAGAAAGAAGCCCAAAAAACAGCAACCAGCAACTATTTGCAAGTGACTTTACAGAAAAATGTTGCATATAATAAGCAGACATGGTCTGAATAGAAGGTAAGCACACACAAGGAGCCCCAATAGCTTTGGTTGGGAAAACTGTCAATATTCATTATGAGTGGCAAATGTGACAGTTATGACAGAAAAAGCTGTGTATAGAAGGTGCTAACACCCCTCAATCAGGCAAAGAAGTTCAGGTACAGTACATGGGGCATATCATGACGAAAATAGGGCCCTTCGGCTCAGCTGGTAAAAGCACATACCACGTATTCCTTCCTGCAGCTATAGCCTGGAGATACAGTATATCCAACCAAAGGCACTTTGCTATCATCCACCCCCTCCCTCCTCCCCAGGGGTGGATTGGCACATATTTTCCCACCGGGACAATTTTGCCTTTGCAAAATTGAGAGCGTAAAAATGAAACCAAATGGACCCTTGCGGGTCCATTTGGTTTCATTTTTACACCCTCAAGAGTTAAAATATTCATCATGTGAATTAGCCCAACTTAGTCTACACAACTAGAGAATGTAGAAGATTAATGGTCATTTTGATCTGTATGTTCCAGGCGAGCATCTAGCACATTCTAGTGCATTTTGGAAGTGCCACTAGTGCATTTTGGATTTTGTCCAGGCCACTAGGTGGCGCAGGCCACCGGGAAAACTCCCTATACTCCAGATGGCCAATCCGCCCCTGCTCCTCCCTCCTCCCTCTCTCTCTCTCTGCACTTGCTTTTCTCTTTCATAACAAAGCAGAACTGCTGAAACTAATAATACCTAAAACAGAAGGAAAATGAAAGTATTGCCGTTCCGTTGATAATACAGGAGAAATTACATTTTTCGGAGGGGCTGTTCTGAGACTTTATTCGTGTTCTTGTCTCTCAGCACCGTATCCATCAAATAAAGTAGGTGAACGTGCTCCAGCTCGCCTGGGAATCGAACCAGGGACTTGCCGACGTGGTATTATGCGGTACATGCACCCTATACACCCACCCGGTTGCCGCAATGATTAATTAAAACAAGGGGCGGAAAAGAATGCAGATAAAAGTATTGTAGTTCCCAGGCCAACAGTGACTAAGGAGGGATTTCCCAGCAGTAAGACATTGTGTTATCGTTCGCCTTGGGGAACGCGTCGGTGGGGAGATTCATGGTAATTTACTCCTCTATTCTTATGCACAGGAGGCTTGTATTTGAGGTTAACCATGAGTGATATAAGTAAGTAGTGGTGTTCTGCACACCCTTCTTGTTTTGTAGCGTTTGTAGCAGGGGTGGACTGGGAGCTCAAAACGTACCGGGCAATTTTGTCTCAGAGCGGCCCTCAGAGCGGCCCTCTGAATCTTTGTGGGGGCTCCGGGGCCTGAGCCCCCATGGGAATTTAAGACATAAGGGGCTCTGGGGCTCGGGCTAACTAAAATTAGTTAGTTAGTTTTAGTTAACTATAAAAACCCTGCAATAGGCAGTCTCATTTGAAGAGGACAGAGGGCCGCCAGCTCTGATTCGTGGGCCGGTTTTGTGCAGATTTTTTTTTTTTTAATTAAAACACGACATTAACGGCCCCGGGGGGGTCGGCCCACCGGGAAAATGCCCTGTATGCCAGACTGTCAGTCCACCCCTGGTTTGTAGGCATTTAATTTGACTTGGTTCCAGTGTCGGATTGACCATTGGGCGTACAGGGAGGTCTCCCGGTGGGCCACGGCCCGTAGGGGGGGCAGTGGTATCACGGTATGAATAAAAGGACTGGTCTTCAACCTTTTTGATACCAGGGCCCACTATTCATTCAGAATTTTGAGCCACGGAGGACCACCGTTTGATGACATTTTAACCCCAACAGACGCCCAAAACTAAAGATTTATTTTGCTTTTTGGTCCACAATTCCAGGCTGGATTTTGGGAAACAAACCAGTCAAACATACAGATCAAAATGAGCATTAATCTTCTACATTTTCTAATTACACTTGGGCCAATTTAGATGAATATTTTAACTCTTGAGAGTGTTAACATGAAACCAAATGGACCCGCAAGGGTCCATTTGGTTTCATCTTTACACTCTCAAAGAGTTACACCTGGTTAACCAATTATACCAGGTAGAATAGGTCCATCACATGCTGGTTGTGGTTGGGCCGGTCTAGCCCAAATCACGCTAAAAATGTCCGGGGCCGATTTTTTTCGCCCAGTCCAGCACTGCTTGGTTCCACGTGTTTGAATGTTGCCTTGTGCTGCGTGAGTGTGAGGTGTCATGAATTTAGTGATGTCTTGATTGTGTCCAGATCAAGGCGATCCAAGACTAGTCAAATCTGCCCCAGAATGTCACCTGATTTCAACCTAAAAAGAAAAATGCCAATGCACACCTCAAAATGTTGGCAACAGGTGTGTAGGGCAGCGGAACGACCAATGTAAAAAGGAAAAAAAAGGTCCCGCACACTGTCAAGTACTTGCCAAAATGTTGCTCTTTACTTCATCGTATCAATGTTTCGGTCACACAGACCTTCTACAGCTGCCCTGAACAGTGTTGGGAATATTACTTTACCTTGTTAATATATTACTGATTAATTATTAATTATTACCTTCATTTCAAAGCAATATATATATTACAATATTACTGTCTGAGCAAGTGTAATATATTCATATTACTATTACATATTACTTAAAAAAACTTTTTACAAAATATATATTTCAATATTTAGTGTCACTATTAATCAAACATTACATAGGCCAGTGGCATACCTACAATGAAGCAAGCACACTTGGCTTTCTGGCCAAATCCATATAAAATCAACTTGAAAAAAGTCACTCCTGAATAAATAATTTGATGACAAATTATAGAAAATAAGTAATTACTTAACTTCTGCAGTTGTCAAGATAATTTCACAAGAACTTTTGCAATGAAACAGATTGATAGAAAGTAATATTGAAAGTAATGCAGTAATGCAGAAAGAAAAGTATAATATATTAGATTGTTTTTGTTAAAGGTAGGGGAAGTGATTTGAAATTCATGGTGTAGTACCAGCCTGGTGCACTAGGGGCCCCCAAAAGTAGCTACACTATGTGAACCTGCTGCTCTCTCCTGATTGGAGGAGAATTGTGGTGACCTGGGGAACTTTTATTAGCTCCTCTGCTAACGTGGGGGAGGGGGAAACTCCATATATGGTTTCCACACCTTATAATAGAGCATTTTAACAGAAAAAAATATTTTTTGGGTGATATCTGACAAAAGTGAAATCACTTCCCCTACCTTTAAGTAATATATTTATATTACAAGTTACTGCATTTTGGTAATATATTATGTAATATATTAAGTTACGTAGTGCACATGTCCCAACACTGGTCCTGAAGTAGGACTGTGGCAAGTACTTGACAGTGTGCGGGACCTTTTTTCCTTTTTACCTGATTTCAACCAACATAAATCTTGTCCACTAAAAAACGACTTCCCCGCCATTTGGGGTTACCGTAAGTGTCTTGTCCAAGCTCACTACGACATGTAGATTTGGACGACCTGCTCGACCTCCTGACCCACAACTGCCCACCCTAATAAAAGTGCATACCTTGTATTAATGCATACTGTATGTCGTCTCGGTTACTGAAAAATGTTCATGTCCTATGCCAGGGGTTTTCAACCTTTTTGATACCAGGGCCCACAATTTATTCAGCATTTGAGCCATGGACCACCATTTGGGGACATTTTTAGCCCCACAGACCCCAAAACTAAAGATATCTTTTGCTTTTGTCCACAATACAGTACCAGGCTGGATTTGGAAAACAAAACAGGCAAAACATACAGATCAAAATGACCATTAATCTTCTACATTCTCTAGTTGTCTAGACTTGGGCTAATTAAGATGAATAATTTAACTCTTGAGAGCGTAAAAATGAAACCAAATGGACCCGCAAGGGTCCATTTGGTTTCATTTTTACGCTCTCAAGAGTTACATCTGATTAACCAACAGTGTTGGGAATATTACTTTACCTTGTTAATACATTACTTATTACTTATTACCTTCATTTTAAAGCAATATGTTATATTACAATATTACTGTCTGAGCAAGTGTAATATATTAGTATTACTATTACATATTACTTTAAAAAAAAAACTTTTTACAAAATTTATAATTAAATATTTAGTGTCACTATTAATCAAATAGTGCGTAGGGCAGTGGCATACCTACAATAAAGCAAGCACACTTGGCTATCTGGACAAATCCATATGAAATCAACTTGAAAATAGTCACTCCTGAATAAATAATTTGATGACAAATGATAGAAAATAAGTAATTATTTCAGTTCTGCAGTTGTCAAGATAATTTCACAAGAACACTTGCAACGAGACAGTTGGACAGAAAGTAATATTGAAAGTAATGCAGTAATTCAGAAAGAAAAGTATAATATACTAGATTTTTTTTAAAGATTTTTTAAAGTAATATATTTATATTACAAGTTACTGCATTTTCGTAATATATTATGTAATATATTAAGTTATGTAGTGCACATGTCCCAACACTGTTAACCAACTTAGCTGGGGACCACCTGGAACCCTCTCAAGGACCACTGGTGGTCCCCTCTGCCCTATGCAAATGCATCGTATGAACCAAGTCACAGTAATTACATTGATGAAGTATCATTGGAGCTACTCTATATACTGTACACTACGGTCACATTATTAAAGAGAGATTACACAGGACACTAGGGAGAGCGTTAATTAAACTATACAGTATATAGTGTAAAATAGGAGATAATGAGGTTGTAAGCAGTTAACCAGGTCTGTCAACACTACAGCATACTGTTAAGTGTCAACTCTCTCTCTCCCCACTGAGTTGAGTTAATTACGCCAGGCAGTCTATATTTCCCTAGAGGAAAATCAGAAACAGAGGCAAAACAATATTCCCCACCAGCCGTAAAACAAACAAATAAATAATAATGGCCAAAGGGAGGGTATATAAGGTAAGGCTCCCCTCATTCATCAAGCAAATTCCCAGATTGTCCAAAAGTGTGTCCAAATCCAACTCCAGGAGCACCGCCTCTTAGTGGTGGGTTGTCTGTTCACGTCTTGAAATTATTTGGTTCTTTCGTAAATTCGTAGTAGTATAGACAAGTTTGCGCAAAACTCAGCTCACTTCCATGGGCCTGGTCTAATGGCATAGAATTCTTTTAAAGGTATAGTAAGTGATTTCACTTAATTCAAATATTGCTATTTTTTTTCCTTTTTTTGGCTAACCCCCCTACTATTGAGCATGGTGACCAAAGAGTTCCTCCCTTTCCTCCTTTTTGACCCCCTCCTGGGGTCAAAAAAAAAAAAAAAAACTGTAAAAAACAGTTGACATGTTGCACACATGCTTAAAATAGATCTTATTCGCGCCACCCTTGTTGAAAACAAAGCATTTCCAACTCCACTCCAACTGTCACAGTTTCAAGGCTGCATGAATAGTGTGTGAGCGCTCAGTCTATGACCTCTCTATATCACAACTCTTCTACTAAATGGCTCTGGTTCACACCCCAGGCCACATGCAGGCCTGGAGGCGTGCTATAGGCTGCTTCTGAGACTCCCAGGGAAACCCACATGTGTGTAAAATAAACTACTATTAAAATAAACTACTGTTGTGTATTGCTGATTGATGCGTCTGTCTTTGACAAGGCACTAACCAGTCAGCAAATCCTTCAACTATGAAAGACCAACAGATGACAATGTCGCCATGCGTTGGGAAATGAGCTCTTCTCTAAGCCCCACCCTTTTGAGTGGGGTTTGCTCACTGTCCAATGGCAGTCCAAATACTTTAGCAACTGTTGCTATCCAGGTCAAGCTTTCCTCTTCCAACGTGCCTATTGGACAAGGCCGGATTTGGGAGGGGCTTAGTGAAGAGCCACTTGACACGTTTCTGAATGAATAACGGATTCACAAACACACAAAGCTGACCATATACCTTTTCTCACTGAAAAGAAGAAAAAACAGGGGTAACCACCACTTAATCCAATTATTTGTACGATACAGATCCTACATTCACATTGGCTTAAGGTAGGGCAAAAAAGGAAACGTTTAAATCAGTCTGACCGGAACCTTACAGATGATTTTACAATGTAGAGTAGTTAACTTCTCAAACTCCGGATCCTTGAGGGTCCATTTCGTAAACACTGTACATAGTAGACTGTCGTGCCAGAAATATATATTTTGGGGGGGGGGGGGGGGCTACCCCCTCCTATGTCTAGCTTTGAGGGTCTGTGTAAACAGCCATCTAAAGACAGAAGTTTAAAAAAAATAGAAATGAGGACATAAATTATGATTAGTCAGAAAGAGACAATCTACGATGACATATGATGTCTCAAAGCGCCCCTCACTTTCACATGGGTGTGAAGTACAACCTCATACGAAGCGATGACAGCCGGGGGAGCCAGCGAACCGGGACGGGACGGGACGGGGTGGGGATCTGAGGGCTGTCAGCCTAAAACCGCATCCTCATCTTCCTTCCTTCCGAGAGGAGGAGGAGGAAGGAGGAGGAAGGAGCCAAACAAGCTACTGTACAGATTTCCCACAGCCACAATGGGATGACAGTAGGAGGAGACAACCTGACACAGACAGGGCTGAAATGTTGAGACACAGGAACATGAGATAACTGCCCTGAGGAGAACCCAGAGCTGGACTGGGACAAATTCGGCCCGTTACTTTATGTGTGAATTTGACCCAGACCGGCCCATTGTTGCACGAATTTGGCCCAGATTGGCCCACCACAACCAACGTGCATTCGCAGCCATACCATTCTCAGTTACAGGACTTATATTAGGCAAGTAAGCATCAATAATAACATCAGTTGTTGTTGAAGTTGAAACAACAGACACACACACACAGCATGCATAAAGCTAAAGGTCTGACTCTGAAATGATGTTGGTTTAGTGGTGCCAAAATATAAGCACTTTAATTTGAAATGTCTTTGAAATGTGGGTTGTTTTGCATGCCACCAAGTTTGGTGGGGCAGTCTGGGGGCGTTGCCCCCCCCCCATGCCCATGCCTAGATCAGCCACTGGATATGAAAGACTGAAGTTGAATCTCATGTTATTCCACAACCTTGGGACGGGCCTGGAGGTTGTTTGAGAAAGTTCTTCCAGAAAAAAAAAAAAAAAAAAAATAAAAAATAAACAGGAGCAGCCAACAGCTGACTGTCTGGTCTGTCTTGGTCTGTTTGTTCCCTGACTCAGGATAGATGATCAGTACATCAGGCCATGTGTCTGAGCGCCCCCATCGGAAGCATTCTGCTAATTACTGCTAATGATGATGATGATCCTAATAGCTTGTGTTGAGGTGATCTGGTGGACACGTGTGTGTCAGCGCGGTGGCAGATGACCGTCTGACCTTCATCTGGACAGCTGTGCTGTGGACAGTGGTCATTGGCATTCAGTTGGACTCTGATGATTCAACATTCTCGGGCACTGCGGCCACAGTCAAAACTGTCAAAACAGCTGATCTACAAGCATAGTATGGCAATAATACTTAGGGGAGTAATATATTACTCATTAGGAAAGTAATATTATATTACTTTTTCCTTGGGCTCAAGAGTAATATGTAACATTTTAGTTTAATCAATTTCCGACCACGGGGCAGGTGTTGCGAGCATTATGTGTCTCGACAGGTGAACCGTCGTGGCAGTTTTATAACAGTTATGAACCTGTTGATCGTTTTTGGCCATCTGCCACGACCGTTTTGCCAAACTGCCAAGACCATTCGCTACTAACTAAACCTAACCGTAAACATGAACTCATTAAAAGCTATGTCTAAACCTAACCTTAACCCTCGCCTGCTATGCATAACAGTTGCGACCGCTATGCAAAACAGGAGCGCAACGTATGCTGCGGTTGCAAAATGGTGTGACGGAAGTTGTAAAACAACTAGACCTGTCAATCGATTAAAATGTTTAATCGTGATTAATCGCATGATTGCCCATAGTTAATCTTTAATTAATCGCAAGTTAATTGCATATTTTTATGAGTTCTAAATATACCTTAAATGAGTGTTTTTAAAGAATACTCATATCAAGGTCAATGATTTATTCTTCATTTGAGCCACATACCACTATTTGATGACATTTATTTAGACTTCCAGACCTAAATTAAAGAATTTGTCAACATTTTGATGTTGGTATGATTAGGAGTGAACATGCACATGTTGTAGAAAGTTTTCTACATTCTCTAATAGACTTTTAACAATTGTTCACTTAGTTAATTATTCACTTCAGTTAATCTCGCACTAAAAAAAAATAATCGAGTTACCTCACAGCTGAGTTAACTCGCGATTAACTAGTTAATGCTGACAGCCTTAAAAACAACAAAAAGATTTATAGCTGTCGCCACTGTTTTGGCCAACGGTCCGGACAGATTTATAACTGCCGCGACGCCTGCCGCGACGCTTGCCTGCCACAGCCGTTCCTCCTGGACAGGGCTTGACACTAACACTTGCCTGCTTGCCTGGGGCAAGTAAAAAAAATGGTGGGGCAAGTGAAGACTGCTACCTGGTTGCCCGATCGGGCAAGTGTGCAACATAGTGCACTATAACACAACACAAGATAAATTTGTCTTGAAGGCAGTCATTGCACTCTGCCTCTGTGTCTTTCCCTGTTTTCTAGCTATCCACAATTCCAGGCTGGATTTGGGAAAGAAAACAGGCAAATTAACATACACATCAAAATGACCATTAATCTTCTACAGTGTAGACCTGGGCTAATTAAGATGATGAATTTGAACTCTTGAGAGTGTAAAAATGAAACCAAATGGACCCGCGGCCGCAAGGGTCCATTTGGTTTCATTTTTACGTTCTCAAGAGTTACATTTGGTTAACCAACTTAACTAGGGACCACATGGAACCTGGGGGGCAAGTGACCATGACCTGAGGGCAAGTAGAACCTGACTTGCACTTGCCTCGGAGACCTTAGTGTCAACCCCTGCCGGATCTCTGTACCAGGCACAACATGCGGATCAACGCGCCACGTTGTGAGCTCTGCAGACAGGTTGTTTTTGCTCGTGTCATACGACAACGGATATCAAAGGCTTAAGTGGTGAACCGTCTGACAGGAGGAGCCTGTGAAGAAATGTTTCATGTTTGGTCTAGCTGTCCGTTCGGTTCCTTTTCAAAAGATTCCACAGGATCTATTGTGGCGTTGAAAGAAACGGAGCAAAGCGTCACACAGAGAGACAACAACACTGTCCTCTCCCGTTCCGTACGCAAGCATGCAATCACACTGCCGGCAGGGTTAGAGGTTAGTGGCCAAACAACAAAAGGGCGAACAAAAAAAGAACAAAGTGGGGAAAAATAACCTCCAACGATCACAGAGAACTACAAAAAAGGATGTAGTAAATGTCAACTTTTTTGAGTATGCATACAAATCAAGTTTACACCAGGAAAACGCATGAACAACTAGAAATCCTGTTGATGTGCCAACTTCCGCCACGTGCACAAGTAGGCAATTACATGGCCTACTTGCAGAGCACAAGCAGAGCATGCAGGTACTGCTATTAATACCTATGGTGTATTAAAACTGCTGTTCAAAATCCTCTACTGATTATCGATCTGACACCTTAGTTACGTCACCATCTGACAGCAACAACCCTAGGCATTTTATGTCATTCCTTGGCCATTTCATGCCCATGTAAGGAGATCGCTGTATACGTCAGTCTGTATCGCTTTTATGGTCATGCAATGAGATTTGTGCTGTTTTTATTGGGCCGTGTTTCTTCTGAGGCGTTATTCTTATCGTCATAATGGTCGAGATGAGCAGGGAGACCTGTGGCAGACTAGAGCTGGTGCTCCGGGTGGGGAGGTTCCTCGTCCAATGGGGATTCATCCCCACGGTGCTGTACCTGGGCTTTAAGCAGGGGGCCGATCCAGGCATGCCTGAACTCCTCATTCAGAATCTGATCCTTTGAAGTGAATCAGTGGCTTTTAACCAGTAGTCTGGGGACCACCAGTGGTCCGGTCCTTGAGAAAGTTCCAGGTGGTCCCCCAGGCTAAGTGATGGAAGGTTGGTTACCCGGATGTAACTCCTGAGAGCGTAAACATGAAACCAAATGGACCCTTGCGGGTCCATTTGGTTTCATGTTTACACTTTCAAGAGTTAAATGATTCATCATCTGAAGTACCACTTCACTAATAAGTCTACATTATTAGAGAAAGTAGAAGATTAATGGCCGTGTTTTGCCCGTTTTGATTGCGAAATCCTGCCTGGAATTGTGGACAAAGACAAAATCAATCTTTTGTTTTGAGTCTGTGGGGGTGAAAATGTCGTCAAATGGTGGTCCCGTGGCTCAAATGCTGAATAATTTTGGGCCCTGGTATCAAAAGGGTTGAAAACCACTGAAGTAAAAAAGGGCAACTTGTCGTCTTGTATCGGCCAGTAAACACTCAGGATTCTACATTGTCCCAGACCTCTGTGAGATGAGATGTATCGCTGAGGAGGAGGTGCCACACCTATACCATCAGCTCCCAGGACTTGCTGCACAAAGCCCAGCTACTACTTCTGGCTGAGTTGGCCGGTTTCCCCGGGATCAAACCCATGGACTTGTGGTTCGAAGACGAGAGTTCTACCGACAGAGCCACGCTGACACGAATGAGAAACACTTAGTCTACCTCCCTTCAGAGGTAGACTGTATAGAGTCTACCTCATGATCCCTTCGGAGCATGCCTTTTTGGGCTCAGGAGCCAGTCTGGAATGGATGCTAAAAAATCATGACGTTGTAGTCCAGGGGTTTTCAACCTTTTTCATCCCAGGGACCACCATTTATTCAGGATTTGAGCCACGGACCACCATTTGAGGACATTTTAGCCCCACAGACCCCAAATCTAAAGATTTATTTTGCTTTTGTCCACAATAACCGGCTGGTTTTGGGAAACAAAACAGTCAAAAGATACAGACCAAAACGACCACTAATCTTCTAGTTGTGTAGACTTGGGCTAATTAAGATGATGAATATTTTTTAACTCTTGAGAGTGTAAAAATGAAACCAAATGGACCCGCAAGGGTCCATTTGGTTTCATTTTGACGTTCTCAAGAGTTACATCTGGTTAACCAGCTTAGCTGGGGACCACCTGGAACCCTCTCAAGGACCACTGGTGGTCCCCGGACCACCTGTTGAAAACCCCTGTTGTAGTCAAACGGGCCAATCGGAGTACCCCAAGGGACCACTGATCGCTTAACTTGGGATCACTCCACTCACGTAAGCAAAGAGGGACAGAGAGAAGGGGAAAGGCATGCAGCAAAACGTCACCATGAACACAAGACAGCCTATGTTTCAAAAATTGTTCATTGGTATCTCAGACAGAGACTTTACCACCGAAGGTTATCCACTATTCGGCAGATTTGGGGATGGATAAAGGCTGACGTAATGACAAGGTCTCCATGACTAATCCTGTGGGTATTTGGAGGAGAGAGTGTGGCGTAATTATTTCAGAGGAATAAGGGTTTGTTTTTTTGTTCATTCCTGTTTCGCCCGCTCTGCTTGCACAATGTGCAAGTATGGATGGTGGTCTGGTTTATTGGTTGTTGTGTGGTTTTTCATAAATACCATACGTCATGTGCCAAGTGCACTGAGCAAGATGGGGTTGGTCAGTGCCTGGGTGTTAGTAAATACGGCACACAGAATACACCGATGTCTCCTCTCCGCCCACTACACTAAACAAATTGGCTGCATTTTCACTGTGGATATCTGAACACATCCTAAAGCCCAGTTGTGTTTTTTTTCTCTCTCACTTTTTCCTCATCTTTTCAATATTCTTTATTTTGGTGGTGACTATGTCTTACCCCCTGTCCGTCCCTACGTCTGCCCGTACAACTGTTACGTCACAAGCAGGGCGACTTAACAGTTTGCCTGCACCGGTAAAACATAGACGCCACCATACTGGCTGTCACTCGCCATACCGGTGAGTCAGCACTCACCAGTGACCGGTGACTGTTATGTCACCCTCACAGGGTGACGTAACAGTCAGTTTTTATTGTGTGAAGTGAGGGGTGCTCTAATCACTGTGCATCATGATGTAAGATGGATCACTGTTATAACCATAAAATAAGTAGGAGAATACTTATTTCATGGTTATAACAGTGAGTAGTTATAACAGTGGTTATAACAGTGAGGAGGAGAATAATAAGTAGGAGAATACTTATATTCTCCTATGGGGGTGGGGGGAGGGGTCCTTGACAACAATAGTGGCGTAGTGTAGCTCTCTGCATTCATGTTGTGGATGTGGGACTTCATGTGGCCGCAGTCTGTGACGTCAATCCCACTGGGAAAAGGTTTAATCCCCGTGGTGACCGGGCCGCCGTGCACGGTCATAACTGACCTCCTCAATGACATTAAAGTTTTAGAAATGTGTCACAGAAATGCGAAACATGTGTGGCAAAAGAATGTGCCGATCGGTCCAGCGGTTTCGGGGAGATTGACCCGGATAAACAGACGGAGTTCGCCGGGACAATTTGTTATGCATCATTATTATAGGCCACAGACAATTTGTTATGCATCATTATTATAGGCCACAGACCCCTATATAACGCTTACTTGGAATGTATATTTTGGTGCCAATACATTGTACTCAATCAAAACGCTTCTACTAAACCAGGCCTTTTTGTTAAAAGAAACTGAAGAATCTTGAGTACTCCTTGCACAAATGAAACCCTGTCACTGACTTGATCCCCACAATCCCTTGCAATTAAAAAACAATTACAGTGTGAGCTAGCTGCAGAGATGTGGTCTGCTTGCTACAGCACATCACAGAGACATTAGGATTACACCATGAACTGCGTGCTGTTGACATTTCCAACCCCAGCGCTTTACACAAAGACATCTGTCGCCACTCAAGTCAGTCCTCCTCCGAGGGCTGTGATAACTGAAGCGTAGTTCACACTGCAACATATACGTGCGCTGTGATGAGACGAATTACGGGATGCACAGAAAATAAACAATGCTACAGTGGACATGAGAATGTTCAGCAACAGTTTAGTCAAATTGCACACTCATGGCATGGCACTCATGAGTTCCCAGCTGCTTGCATTGATCTTGTATCACTTAGAAGCAAATATTATAACCCTTAACCCTGCAACACTAGGGCATTAACCAAAGATGTTTTCTTTGGTAGTAGAATCAAACACTTTGGTTGTCGAATCATTTTTTACTAGTCTATAGTGATCCAATAAAAACATGCAATTCTCATTGAAACAGTGCATACCTATTACACTACTGTAAAACTCAGCTAAAGTATGAGATGAAGAATAAGCAATAAACCAACAAACACTACCAACACCACAGCACAGATCCATAATGTCTGCTGTAGAAAATGTAAAAATATATTTTAAATATTACTGACGAATTAATTTAATTAACAAATTAAGTTTTACTAGTCGAGCGATCAAATAGTCAAACATTTAGTTAATGCCCTATGTACCACTTCACTTGCTTGCTCATGTCATTGTGCAGGTACAACTACTACTGTAGGCTAGCCAACAGTGCCACACAATTTGGGATCTCACTGGAATGGTTGGCATACCATTCGGGGTGCATGCAGCAGAGGTCGCCGGACCCGGGACTCGAACCCGCAACACACTGTCAGGCTCTATTACAAGCTGAACTCTTGTTTTGTTTCTGTAGACAAACAGGAGGTCTACGGCACTGTAATGTACAGTATGCATCCAGACAGATGGGTTTCCTTTGAAGTGTCTGGTTAGCACTTTTGATTTGTTGACCCTGACAGTCACGACCATATAAGGGGGGGGGGGGGGGGGGTAGACAGGAGAGGAAAGGGAGAGGAAGATGACTTTATAGGTAGGAGAACAACATGTCATTATGGCATCTACTGTAGGCTGCTGGCTGAGCTGACACACTTCAATTACCCTGCCCTGCTCTGTAACAGGCCCCATTCCACAACCTGTCTGTCTGTCTGTCTGTCTGTCTGTCTGTCTGTCTGTCTGTCTGTCTGTCTGTCTGCTCTGTAACAGGCCCCATTACACAGTCTGTCTGTCTGTCTGTCTGTCTGTCTGTCTGTCTGTCTGTCTGTCTGTCCTGCTCTGTAACAGGCCCCATTCCACTGTCTGTCTGTCTGTCTGTCTGTCTGTCTGTCTGTCTGTCTGTCTGTCCTGCTCTGTAACAGGCCCCATTCCACTGTCTGTCTGTCTGCTCTGTAACAGGCCCCATTCCACAGTCTGTCTGTCTGTCTGTCTGTCTGTCTGTCTGTCTGTCTGTCTGTCTGTCTGTCTGTCTGTCTGTCTGTCTGTCTGTCTGTCCTGCTCTGTAACAGGCCCCATTCCACAGCCTGTCTCTCTGTCTGTCTGTCTGCTCTGTAACAGTCCCCATTCCACTGTCTGTCTGTCTGTCTGTCTGTCTGTCTGTCTGTCTGTCTGTCTGTCTGTAACAGCCCCCATTCCAGTTTGTCTGTCTGTCTGTCTGTCTGTCTGTCTGTCTGTCTGTCTGTCTGTCTGTCTGTCTGTCTGTCTGTAACAGCCCCCATTCCAGTTTGTCTGTCTGTCTGTCTGTCTGTCTGTCTGTCTGTCTGTCTGTCTGTCTGTCTGTCTGTCTGTCTGTCTGTCTGTCTGTCTGTCTGTCTGTCTGTCTGTCCTGCTCTGTAACGGCCCCATTCCACAACCTACCTACCTGTCTGTCTGTCTGTCTGCCTGCCTGCCTGCCTGCCTGCCTTTCTGTCTGTAACAGCCCCCATTCCACTGTCTGTCTGTCTGTCTGTCTGTCTGTTTGTCTGTGTGCCTGCCTGCCTGTCTGTCTGCTCTGTAACAGCCCCCATTCCACAGTCTGTCTGTCTGTCTGTCTGTCTGTCTGTCTGTCTGTCTGCTCTGTAACAGCCTCCATTCCACAGCACAACACTTTACTGCTGCCAAGTTTAACTCTGCTACCGCTACGTTTATCTGTCTGTCTGTCTGTCTGTCTGTACATCTGTCTGTCTGTTTACACCAGGGCTAGGCAACCTTAGACACGGGTGACATAATCACTTGTCTTATTACATGGTCTATAGCGCCACCAGGAGGCCACAGCCTGACCTGGCGGAGACCTGTGCCCGGAGGGGCACGTTTTCTAGTTCAAACTGAACTCTGCCTGGGGAGATACTGCAGGTGCTTTTCCTCCTAATGATGATTACAGTGTCCTGATGTGAAAGAAAAAACAGTCCAGAAGAAGAAAGAGATGTTATATTATGTTTTTGTCTTCTGTACACGTTCTCAGAATTCAACCTAATGTTGGATTGGCAAACTGACTATCAGGGAAATGAAAACATGGCACTTCATGTCCAAAAGGTTGCAGACCTCTGGTCTACGCTACCAAGGTCCTCAAGTTATACCCCTAAAAATATGTGTCAAACTTCATCCAAAACAGTACTAGTGCCTCGGAGCCAATACTTGTTGGTCAGAGGTACAATTCCTTCCCTGGCCCAGGGGGGAAGGCCCCTTTAGGCTAGACTAGAAGGATTAGATGTTTGAGATTTCACGGGGGCGAGGTACCGCCCAAGCGTTGCACAAACTGCCTCCATGCGTTGTGAATGCATGCATGAAATGTATGGCTTATAGGCCTAAGTGGTTACGGTATGGTTTGTACATGTACAGTATGTTTTGTAATGATAATGATAATCTGCAAAGTTACAACAGGTGTAGTAATTAAACAACAAATATTACTTCCAGGAGGGGCTGTTGTTCAGCAACAAACATGTACTGTACTGTTGCGTTGTTACTTTGTTTTTTGTACTTGCCGACAGAGTACCAATACACATACATTTATTTTATGTTTTTGTTTGAGAAACCACTTGTTTTACTCTCTTACACATGCAAATGGATATCCGATCATGGGTTGGTATGAACCAATCATCGCCAAGACTGCTGCTATGATAACGCCCATCCCAGAAACTGCTGTGGTGGAGAGGGACTTCAGTCTGAATTATGAAGTGAAACGAAATGTCAATTCAGACTGAGGTCAGGCTATATCGGATCTACACTTGTCAGTTGTCATCGGCTCTTCTGAAAGACTTGCTGTTGTGTTCAGTCATGGCATACCTGGGCATTATGCGGCTCGGGGGCCAAATGCGGCCCTTTGGCTGACTCTGACCGGCCCGGGGACCACCAGTGGTGCTTGAGAGAGTTCCAGTAAAATATGGAAAGTTGGTTAACCAGATGTAACTCTTTGAGAGTGTAAAAATGAAACCAAATGGACCCTTGCGGGTCCATTTGGTTTCATTTTTACACCCTCAAAAGTTAAAATATTCATCTGGATTAGCCAGAGAATGTAAAAGAATGGTCATTTTTGATCTATGTGTGCCTGTTTTGTTTGTGAAATCCAGCCTGGAATTGTGGACAAAAGCAAAATAAATAAAATGTCATAAAATCGTGGTCCTCTGTGGCTCAAATACTGAATAAATTGAGGGCCCTGGTGTCAAAATGGTTGGTCTTACTCTTACTTTTAGAAAAGAGAGGATGTCCGCACACTGTTCTTGAGCTCCATTAAATTTATTCTGTTTAGGTTTCAACGTTTCGACCCCATTCGGGTCTTCTTCATTCCTGAAGAAGACCCGAATGGGGTCGAAACGCTCTAAGTATGTACATATATTGTCCAGCACCTGTCACCATTTTTTGAGATGTGCGTACTACCCAATCCATTTTTTTCTTACTCTTACTTTTAACTTGAAATTAAATTAATATCATAATATTACGCAGAGTGTAGTTCAGCCTTTAGTCTTGGCCCTCCACAATATTTTATGTATCTCATTTGGCCCCTTGGGAAAAACAATTGCCCACCCCTGAGTTATAGGGATCATACTCATTCTGCATTCATTCAGCCTAGTGTCAATTGGATGTTTTGGTACTCAGGTCAGTATCAGGGCTGGTTCAGAGTAAACGTAGCTTGAATCAAGCCTAAACGGAAAAAAAACATCAGGTCTGGCACTCCACTCCTCAGTTTGAATGGTATTTCCCTCAGTGATGGAGCAATCAGAGTTTACTATTCAAAGTGAGACTTTGGAATATGTTTGGAAAATTGTAGCAAGCTATACTATACAACATACCTGGGAATTATGCGGCCCGGGGCCAAATGTGGTCCCCGGCCCGGGGACCACCAGTGGTCCTTGAGAGAGTTCCAAGTTAAATATGGGAAGTTGGTTAACCAGATGTAACTCTTTGAGAGTGTATAAATGAAACCAAATGGACCCGCAAGGGTCCATTTGGTTTCATTTTTACACTCTCAAGAGTTAAAATATTCATCATCTGAATTAGCCCAAAGTCTACACATTCAGTCAGAGAATGTAAGAGAATGGTCATTTTTGTTATCCTATTTTGGGATCTGTGGGGCTAAAACGTCATCAAATGGTGGTCCATATGGCTCAAATACTGAATAAATAGTGGGCCCTGGTGTCAAAATGGTTGGTCTTACTCTTACTTTTATCTTGAAATTAAATTAATATTACGAAGACTTTAGTTCAGCCTTTAGTCTTGGCCCTCCACAATATTTTATGTATCTCATTTGGCCCTTTGGGAAAAATAATTGCCAACTATACTATACAAGCTACACGACAAAAGTAGCTTGCTACATCAACAATACATATATAATAATATATATAGCTCAACTTCATGTACAAACAACATAATATTATGTTGGTTGTTTTGTCTTGCTTTTTTTCCTTCTTGTTTTATCCATTGGTCTGCAAAGCACTTTGAGCTGCATTTTCTGCCCATTGAAAATGGATGGAATTCGAACATGTAGGTGGGAAAGTGCAGTAAACTACACTACTTGTTACTCTCGAAACCAGTTACACTACAAGCTATATTCAGAAAAAAAAAATGTAGTAAGCTACACTACAAGCTACGGGAAAATGTAGCTATGTAGCTTATAGCTACTTGCAACAAGTCACTGCCCATCACTTCTGACTACCACTCAGCTCTCACTTTCTTCCAAAATGCGTGGAGAAAAGTCAGCCAATTGTGCAATCCAGTTAATTGCGCAGACGGCTTTAAATGCCAGGAGGAGAAGAGTGTCTCCCAAACCAGAGAGCTCATTTTCACAAGCACGGAGGATTAAATTAGGCACTTTACACAAACACACACAACTCTGCACTTTGTGCTACGCCTTTGTTCCCTCCGGCGCTGCAAGGCTGTCTGTCTGTCTGTCTGTGTCCACTTTACTTTTTGAGTGTGTTGCAGGGGCGGATGTAACATGTCCCATTTGGGGGGGGGGGCAAGATAACATGTTGGAGGGGCAACATGTTATCTTGCCTGTGTCGCTTCGCGCCACGGGCGATGACGCCGCCCCCATACCATTTTCGGTTACAGGACTTTTATTAGTCAAGTAAAGCATCAAAAAATAACATCAGTTGTTGTTGCAACAGTTGCAACAGACACGCAGCATGCATAAAGCTAAAGGTCTGACTCAGAGAGTTTTCTGTTTTCAATGATGACACAGCTGTAGTTAGTCAGTAGCAGTAGTAGTGTTTCAAATCATTTTAAATATAAGCACTTTAATTTGAAATATCTTGGGTTGTTTTGCATGGCATCGTGTTTGGGGGGGCAGACTGGGTATTTAGGGGGGGGCACTGCTCCCCCCATGCCCATGCCTAGATCCGCCCCTGGTGTGTTGTTGTTTTCTGCTTGACGACACACAGAGAGAGAGAGAGAGCAGACAACACGGAGACGTAAACACAACCAGTCGTTACTTCTCAAACGTTTTGATGTTAAGGAGCCCCAGAAAAACGATCCGGCATTTTGCCGACTCTTCTTTCATTTATTTATTTATTTACTTTTTGTATCATGTTAAAAAGCCCAAAAACAAAACAAAATGGTGACATACTAAACAATGTGAATGCAGTGTGTGCCGTCCACATGTCTACAGTAATGCATGGGAGTGTATAGTAGTGACACACAGGAGCAAATCTTATGCAACATTCTGCAGCAATGCAGACAAGTTCACTTGGCATTCTTATACATACATACTTATACATTGTTTGTCTCGTCTATTGTCTCGACCTTGTCTTATTGCACTGTCTATTGTCTTGACTATTGTCTTATTGCACTGTCTTGTCTATTGCACTGTGGAAAATGGAAACGCTATTTCATCCCTGTATATGTCCTGACATACACTGGAGTGACAAATAAAAAAAACCTTGAAACCTTGAAACCATACAGTATGCATAGTGTCACTGCTGGTAGGAAACATGCAAAGGGAATGTCCTAAACATTCCCTTTGTATACTATTTTAAACATAAGCTGAAATTGTTTTTAGCTGAACGTTTGCTTATTTGCAGAGAATGTCCACAATGTTAACATGAGGTTCACTTATTATTATGACATGACCTCACTCAGGTATGTTCATGTACTATCACCAAATGTTGGCCTATGCCAGGGGTCAGCAACCTGCGGCTCAGGAGCCGCATGCGGCTCCAGAACACAGCCCTAGTGGCTCAGTGGCTGTAGCATTATTACATACACACACTGGGGTGATCCACACCAAAATAATATAAACATTTCAGTCACCCAAAATGCGTTGCGCTGTCTGACAGTTAGGGTTAGTTAGCCAGTTAAAGTAGCACATGTTGGCCATGTCAAAACAGCCCAGCAGTTATCAGAGGTGGAGCTTTCAATCTGAACCACCCATTTTCAATGGTTTACTCAGTTTACTATGTCAATAATATACTGTAGTGTCCCAGTGGGACACTGGCATTATTATTTGTTTAAGACTGTTGATTTATGTGTCCCTTTAAGTTGGAGAAGTATTTCCGGGGGATAACAGCATTTCCGGTGGTTAGAGCGGGAGTTTAGCGCGTTTTTCAGTTACAGTGCGCTCAGAGCTATTGTGTATGTGTGTGTTGAGCAGCAAGCGCTAGTGAAGTGCTTCGTAGTAACATTTGTTCATTGCAGTGTTGTTACACGGCTATTTTCTTATTAAATCCATTAAAAGCAAGAAGTTGTCATGTCGTACATCGAGGAGGACCCCTCACGCCATTACATTGGAGTCAGAAGTGTGGAGGAGGACGACATGGCTTTCCCGCGGTGGTGGGTGACAGACGAGCCGGCATCGGAGATGCCTAGCGCGCACCGGGGAGTAGGAGGCCGGGTGGCGGCGCCGGATTACGCCGCCGAAGATGGGGATGGCTTCGCGCAAACGGCCCCACGCGACCGCGGCGCGAGCGGCGCCGAGTACCGGGTGACGGCACCGGTTTATGCCGCCGAAGGGACGGATGAGCCAGTGCGTTGGCAAACTCGCGGTGCGGACAGCGGGAGACTCCGGGTGGCGGCTCCGGGATATGCCGTTGAAGAGGAGGATGACTCCGCGATGGGGGCCATGCTGCGGACCCCAGCGTTTTACAGCCGTGCTGCCCACCACTCGGGCCCGGCTGGGCGGGACGCTCTGAGCGGGGACTTCTACAGCCCTCGGAGAGTTATGGCTGACCGCACCTCGACGCACTGTCTGGCTGATATGGATACGCCACCGCGGGCGGGGAGGGACACCGCCAACCACCCCACACCGCTGTGCACCCCCGCCAGCACCGCACGTGCGCCGCCCAAAGGACATGTGAAGTTGCCGCAGTACAGTGGAGAGGAGCCGATTGAAAGTTACCGCATTCAGGTGGAATTAGCGGCTCAGCTCAATGGCTGGTCTGATGCTGAAACAGCTATGGGACTGGCGGTGGCGTTGAAGGGACGAGCAGCACAGGTACTGACGAGCCTACGCAAGGAGGAACGACTGGACTATAATGTGCTGATGGGAGCTCTAGAACAGAGATTTGGCCGCCCAGTGTCCATGGATGAAGCCATGTCTAAGTTGTTCGCCAGAGTGAGAGGTGAGAGAGAGAGCATCGGAGCTTATGCTGCAGAGATTCAAGAATTAACCCTACGCAGCTACCCCGGTTATCCACGTGAGCTCCAGGAAGATTTGGCGCGCACCGCCTTTGTGCGTGGGCTCCGCCCTTCTCGTCTGAAAGAGCACATCAGCGTGTTTGGGCCGCGGACGTTCCAGGAGGCGCTGCGAGAGGCAGAACGAGTGGAGTCCATGCTGTGCGCCCCCAACCGAGCCCCACCCGCACAAGCCTTCGTGAGACAAGCAGAATGGGTGGATCAGAGTGATGAGGAGGCGGCCGTGCAGAGTGTAGCCCCAGCCCCCCCTCGCCAGGAAAAGAAGACAGCAAAACGGCGTCAGCCAGGTGAGCGTCCCCCAGCCACCTGCTTCCGCTGTGGTGAACCGGGTCACGTGGCCCGTAATTGCTTGGCCCCTGCACCACTAAACCCTCCCCCTGTACCAGCGTTAAACGAGAGAAGGACGACACAGTGAGGGAACTGTCGTCCTGTCTCACCTTCCCCTCTGAACATCGCCTTGGCCGTGTTGGCCAAACCAAGGGGCTGTATTTGGACTGTAAGCTGAATGGCGTCCGTTGCCAAGCGCTGGTCGACACTGGAGCTTCTCTGTCCCTGGTGCGAAGAGGAATACTGCCGGGTGGCCACAAAGCATCCCCCGCACTGTGGTCACCTACAGCTATGCAGGTCAGGACAGTGACAGGAGAACGAGCACCGATGCAGGGCCACGGACAGCTCCAAATATCGATATCCAGTAAAAGTCTACGCCATGAGTTTTGGCTGGCGGACATTCAGGAAGACTGCATTGTCGGTGTGGACTTACTGGAAGAGCTTGGGGCTGTGGTTGACATTCCACGGGCCCGTCTCCACATGGGGCGCCTGACCATAGCCCTTCACCAGCGCAAGACCAGAGATACAGCCAGCACCATTACCGGGGAGAAGGTGACCACCAGCGCCGCCGGAGAGACCGCCGCCGCCGGAGAGACAGCCGCCGCAGCCGTCGGAGAGACCGCCGCCGCAGCCGTCGGAGAGACCGCCGCCGCAGCCGTCGGAGAGACAGCCGCCGGAGAGACCGCCGCCGCAGCCGCCGGAGAGACCGCCGCCGCAGCCGCCGGAGAGACCGCCGCCGCAGCCGCCGGAGAGACCGCCGCCGCAGCCGCCGTAGAGACCGCCGCCGCAGCCGCCGTAGAGACCGCCGCCGCAGCCGCCGGAGAGACCGCCGCCGGAGAGACCGCCGCCGCAGCCGCCGGAGAGACCGCCGCCGCAGCCGCCGGAGAGACCGCCGCCGCAGCCGCCGGAGAGACCGCCGCCGCAGCCGCCGTAGAGACCGCCGCAGCCGCCATAGAGACCGCCACCGCAGCCGCCGTAGAGACCGCCGCAGCCGCCGGAGAGACCGCCGCCGCAGCCGCCGGAGAGACCGCCGCCGCAGCCGCCGGAGAGACCGCCGCCGCAGCCGCCGGAGAGACCGCCGCCGCAGCCGCCGGAGAGACCGCCGCCGCTGGAGGAGAGACTGCTTCACCACCGCTGGTCCTGGCGCCGTCAGAGGAGACCCGTGCAGCAGTGGGGGAGCTCTACCAGCGCAGCAAAAATAAGCTTTCTCCCTCACAACAACATCTACTGTGGGGCCTGCTGGAGGAGTCCTTCGACATCTTTGCTGCTCGTGACGAGGACTGTACGCAGACCACCCTGGTCCAGCATAAGATTGACACGGGACAGAACCAGGCCATTCGCATCCGGCCTCGGAGACTGCCCTTGGCCAAGAGAGCCGCAGCAGAGCAAAAGCTGCAGGAGATGGCACAGGCAGGTATTATCGAACCGTCTAGCAGCCCCTGGTCCGCACCAGTCGTCTTAGTCCCCAAGAAGGACGGCACCTGGCGTTTCTGCGTGGATTATCGGCGACTGAATGATGTGACTCTCAAGGACTCGTACCCCATCCCCAGAATCGACGTGGCCCTGGACCACATCTCCGGCTCCAGCTGGTTCAGTTCCTTGGACCTTCGGTGTGGGTACTGGCAGGTGGAGCTGGCGGCTGACTCCAGACCCAAGACCGCATTCTCCATTGGGGAGGGGTTATGGCAGTTTCGTGTTATGCCCTTCGGACTGTGCAACGCCCCGGCTACGTTCGAGCGCTTAATGGAGAGAGTGCTGTCCGGGATCCCTCGGAGCCGCTGTGTTGTATTTCTAGACGACCTTCTGTCCCACGCGGTGGACTTCGAGGCGGCATTAACTGGCCTTCGGGAGGTGTTCCAAGCCATCCGCAAAGCGGGTCTCCGTCTGAATCCAGCTAAATGCAATCTTCTGCAACGAGAGACTACATTCCTGGGCCACGTGATCAGTGGCGAGGGTGTTGCTACTGACCCACAAAAGATCGCCGCAGTGGAGAGCTGGCCGACACCCCGCAACGTTGAGGAGTTAAGGAGCTTCTTGGGCCTGGCATCTTACTACAGGCGTTATGTACGAGGCTTTGCAGAAATCGCCAGTCCCCTCCATCGCCTCACACAGAATGGACAGACATTCCAATGGGACAAGGCATGTCACGAGGCATTTGAACAGCTGCGTGAGGCACTGACTGTATCCCCGGTTCTGGCCTACCCTGATGCAGACAAGCCGTTTATTGTGGACACGGATGCCAGCAACAGGTGCCTGGGAGCCGTGTTGTCGCAGGAGGGAGAGAATGGAGAACGCGTGGTGGCATACTACAGCCGCTGTCTCGGACGGTCAGAGAAGAACTATTGTGTCACCAGACGGGAACTGCTGGCAGTTGTGAAGGCATTGAAACATTTCCGGCCATACTTGTACGGAAGACGGTTTCTACTGAGAACTGATCATGCTTCACTGACCTGGCTTCTGCACTTCAAAGAGCCAGAGGGACAGCTGGCTCGGTGGCTGGAAATCCTCCAAGAGTACGACTTCGAGGTGCGGCACCGGGCGGGTCGACTGCACACCAACGCTGACAGTCTGTCTCGCCGACCCTGTGAGGAGGTCGGATGCCGTTATTGTCAACGTGCGGAGGAGCGGGACACACCCACTCTGTCGGTGGGCGTTCTTCAGGCCGACCAGGGGACGGCCGCGAACGAGGCCAATGACAATTCCACAGTTGAGGCCATTGATCCACAGACCATGCGCCAGGAGCAAGACAGCGACATCATTCTCAACCGGGTCCGGACTTGGGTTGAGGCGGGTCAACGCCCTGAGTGGCCTGCCATATCAGCCCTAGACAAGGAGAGCAAGGCGTACTACTCCCAGTTCGCCAGCCTGACTGTCATCAACGGGCTGCTGCACAGACGGTGGCAGGCAGCCAATGGAGGTGGGGAGATACATCAGCTCTTGGTGCCCCTCAAGCTCCGTGAAAAGGTGTTGCAGCTTGTCCATGGTTCTGTGGGGGCTGGACATTTCGGTGTCACCAAGACCCTACGTCGACTCCGCTCACGGTTTTATTGGCCGAACTGTCGCTTGGATGTGGAGCTCTATGTGCACCGGTGTGACCTGTGTACCGCACAGAAGGGTCCCACCCGGCGTTCCCATGCCCCATTGCAGCAATACCAGGTGGGGGCGCCCATGGAACGGGTGGGAGTTGACATCTTGGGTCCATTTCCTGTCACGGACAGGGGGAACCGTTACATCATCGTTGCTATGGACTATTTCACCAAGTGGCCCGAAGCATACGCTGTTCCAGACCAGACGGCGGCGACCACTGCAGCAGCGCTGGTGGACGGGATGTTCTGCCGGTTCGGGGCGGCAGAGGAGCTACACAGCGACCAGGGCCGCAACTTTGAGGCTCAGGTGTTCCAGGAGGTGTGTCAACGGCTGGGGGTGAGGAAGACTAGGACCACACCCCTGCATCCCCAGAGTGATGGTCTGGTTGAGAAATTTAACCACACCCTCACCACCCAACTTGCCATCCTGACAGGCCAACGGCAGCGGGACTGGGACGTTCACATACCCCTGATCCTGTGGTCCTACCGGACTGCAGTTCAGGAGTCGACACAGTGCACCCCAGCAGCTCTCATGTTTGGCAGAGAGTTGCGGACCCCAGTGGACCTCGTGTTCGGTCCTCCGCCGGAGCCAGATCTCCCAGGGGAAGCAGGATTGGACTACTACGCGCAGCTGCGGGAGAAGTTGAGAGTGACACACGAACTGACCCGGGGTGTACTTGCAGAGGCGGGGGCTCGCCAGAAGCGGGTCTATGATTCCCGGTGTGCAGGGAGGGACTTTTCTGAGGGAGCTCGCGTGTGGGTGTTTAACCCGTCCCGGAAGAAGGGCGTGTCACCTAAACTTTGCAGCAAGTGGACGGGGCCATGTACTGTTTTGCAGAAGCTGTCTGATGTGGTCTACCGGGTGCAGATGCTGGGGGGCCGCAAGGTGGTCCTTCACCGGGACCGACTGGCACCTTATCAACCACGGGTGGAGACGGATGAAAACCAGGGAGAGGTTGAGGGCCCTTCCGTGTCGGATGTGTCTCTGAGGGGGACACCGGAGGGTCTGAGGCGCGGACAGCGACGGAGGCGGTTGCCTCGACACCTCCAGGACTATGACGTTGGGTTAGGGGTTACTGGGGACAGTTAAACCCCTTAGGTGGGGGCAATGTAGTGTCCCAGTGGGACACTGGCATTATTATTTGTTTAAGACTGTTGATTTATGTGTCCCTTTAAGTTGGAGAAGTATTTCCGGGGGATAACAGCATTTCCGGTGGTTAGAGCGGGAGTTTAGCGCGTTTTTCAGTTACAGTGCGCTCAGAGCTATTGTGTATGTGTGTGTTGAGCAGCAAGCGCTAGTGAAGTGCTTCGTAGTAACATTTTGTTCATTGCAGTGTTGTTACACGGCTATTTTCTTATTAAATCCATTAAAAGCAAGAAGTTGTCATGTCGTACATCGAGGAGGACCCCTCACGCCATTACAATACCTTAGAGATGTTGTGTAGAGTAGAAATGTTGAGAGTTCTGTAATACTCCTTTATTTATTTTTTTAGAAACTCCATTTCTGAAGAAAGGTTATGTTTCACCATGTTAATGATTTTTCTTTGAGGACCTTTTTTTCTGAGTGTGCAAATGAGAACCAAATGGACCCTAGTGGGTCCATTTGGTTCCATTTGCACACTCTCAGGAAAAAAATAATAAAAAAATGCGGCTCCAGACAGATTTTGAATTTAATTTTGGGTCGAAAATGGCTCTTTCAACATCTTGGGTTGCCGACCCCTGGCCTATGCTGACATGTACAGAGCATGGGGTCTAAATGGTAAATGGTGCATTTATAAAGCGCCTTTACCCAATGAAATTTAACTAGATTGAGCTCTTTACCAAGGAACCTTGTGGTCGCCATGCAACTATACTCCTGAACCGGGGATGTTTTAATTCAAAGACGGCCATAATTCTGAGAATGTCAAAAATATCCAATCTGTTTGTTCAATTAAAAACAGTGGCATACTTAGGGTGCCTGGAACATACTTTGAGAACCCGGGAATTATCCCCAAAGAACCAGCAGCACTCTCCTGTGCTTCTTAATCGGGTAGACAGTAAATACCTTAAAAAAGGAGAAGGTTGAATGGTCGAGCACTTCCATGAGCCATTTGATTCTGTCACAAGGTCAGTTACATTGGAATGCGTGGAATTCAATCCCAGCTCATGTAGAAGGCTTTAACTTTCCATTCAGTCAGAGAAAGGTCTTTGTGATGCACACAATGGGGCCTGGTTCTGTCAGTGGAGTGAGGTATAGTCCATGTGAAGAGGCATGAAAAGGCACCAGGCTAAAGAGGGTGAAGTTGACTGTTAATGTGTTAATATTTCACAACAAATGCGTCCCCTTCATCCATTTATACTTTGGCTATCTAAAAAAAATAGTAGATATACAAGCTCACAGTGCATCATCTGTGTGGCGCTGCAAGCTTGTACACCTGCTATTTTTTAAATGATCTGAAAAGATTTTTCAAATGGGCCAAATTAATGATTTTGGGGGGCCTTGGGCTGAAAAAGGGGTCTCTCTAGAAATGAACTCAAAGACTGCCACGTCTTAGGACCACACTACCCTCAAGAAAAAAATTATGTAGTGTTTTGATCTGGTTTGGATAATGCTTATATGACGGACCGGTGCAGCGTGTCAAAAGCTGGACCTATTTGGGTTATATTGGGTTACTTATAATAAAACACGGGTTAGGTAGAGATAATGTTAACCAACTATCATCATTTAGCCTGGGGTCTGGAAAAAAGCTAAATATAGCGACAAATGCGCAAAGTTGGCAACACTGCATGTTAGTTCTGGACAAATTTGAAACAACTAGTCAACTGCCTCGGTTAGTCGCTGAAGGTTAATTAAAGATCAATTTTTGAGATGCACATTCACTCGCTCACTGGGATTCCACACATTTCTAGACAGATATCGTATGCCGTTTGTCCTTATGGATGTGGATGGGTGATATTTGTCCTCCTTGTGAAAGCCCTTGGTAGTCTGAACACTCCAAGAAGCTAAGGCATGCTGCCTCTGATATTTGCTGTATGTATTGTTATGGCTATACTGCCAGGCCCAATGGCACAAGCAAGTCTTTCTTGGCCCGGCTTTGTTAATCACAGTGTTTTTGATTTGGATTACATTAACTCACACAGATTAAAACGACATGAAATCTCCTCTGTGAAACTGAAAATGTTTGTATAGTCACTCATGTCCGAACAAATCTGTTAAGAAATCTTATTGAAGCTCCATAAAAATAATATCAACTAATCATGTTAAGGATGGAAGAAGTTGCTTCTGAACATATTGCTAGATTCAGTAATTCAACCACTTCAAATCTTCAAAATAACCAAAAATAGCCAAGCTACAAGCTTAGTAGATTGTCTATTTTCGCTGTACAATATGCTGACTTCTATGGAATCCAAATGACTGTAATCAGTCTTGAAACTGAGAACAAATCCTGGAAACAATCCACAAGAGCAAATTGGACTGAGCAACTTTAACTTGTTGTTGAATTGTCGTCTTTCCAACACCTGTTTGTCTCAACTGATCGCTACAGAATACCACAACAGAACCCTAACAGGTGCTGTATACACATCCACTTTTATCTTTGAACAGAAACTCTTCAGTGTCTAATCAGCAGCACACAGTGGGTGGTCTGTGTGTTTAAAAAAACAAAATAATTTTATCAAAGAGAAAAACACACATGCCCGCACACTCACAGTACGTGCTCGAATGGTTCCCAACCTTTTTAGCTCAAAGGACCCAAAACAGAAATTAGATGTTTGCCCTGTAAGCAAACTAGTGAAAATAGCAACAAGCTCACAACATAATTACTGTATGTGCTTCACATCACATTGGAAGCTGGAGGATCCACTATTATTTTTCACAACGATTATCTCACACAGAGACGGCTATATAGATAGGCCTACAGTATATCAGATATATATATATTCTAACGTGATGATCGAGTTTAAACCGAGCAATACACTGCCTGGATGCCAGAATGGGTTAACTAAACTAAGCATTTCTGATGGTAATCAAGGCACCTGTTTTTGTGGAGGACATTTTTTGGCATGCATTGACGTGTCGTGTATGTAAAGGATAACACCCAACTTGCCAAAATGCCTAATAATTAACAGAAATAGTACATTACAAGGCTGCTTTTATGTATCTGCAGTTGTGTAGGCTACGTTCGTCCGGACTGTATAGGAGGTCTGTTGGTGAGCGGAACGTTCCGTTATTGTGACATATGTGACCACTCACGTGACCAGAACGCTGGCTTCTGATTGGAGCATTCATTCAAGCCATGTAATAAGTCTATATCATGACCACAGATGTGGTCATAATTTTCAATTCACTGGTCCAATTCACATGAAATTCAACCGATAAAAAAAAAAAAAAACACTTGTCTGGACCCACTGTTTTAGGCCTACTGCTGCCAGGATTTTTTTTTTTTTGCTTTAGCAACAGGTGGTTGAGTTCAACACTCCAGTCAGAGCTCATACAATGCAGCAGGTAGGCCTGCACCGGACAGCTTTATATGGGATCCACCAGACCTGAACAAACAAACAAACACAATTATTGTAGAAATACAAAACTGATGCTGCTGCTGTCGGCTCAATATTCCACAAGCTGTTCCATGGCCATTAATTGGAAGCATCAGTTAACACAAAGATCTCTGCCTGAACCAGGGGCGGCTCTAGGCATGGGCATGGGGGGCAATGCCCCCCTAAATACCCAGTCTGACCCCCCAAACACGATGCAAAACAACCCAAGATATTTCAAATTAAAGTGCTTATATTTAAAATGATTTGAAACACTACTACTGCTACTAACTAACTACAGCTGTGTCACCACTAAACCAACAGCATTTCATCATTGAAAACAGAAAACTCTCTGAGTCAGACCTTTAGCTTTATGCTTGCTGCGTGTCTGTTGCAACTTCAACAACAACTGATGTTATTATTGATGCTTTACTTGACTAAGTCCTGTAACCGAAAATGGTATGTGTGCTTTCGCGCCACGGGCGATGAAGCCGCACCCACACCATTTTCTATTGCCCCTCCAACATGTTATCTTGCTCCCCCCCCCCCCCCCCCCCCCCCCAAATGGTACATGTTAACCCGGCCCTGGCCTGAACTGAACCATGGATGAAAGCCATCATCCTCCTAAACTCGCCTCATGGGTTTGTGCTGGAACAAAACATTTAACAGCACGGTTTGATTTGTGAGCAAAGAAATAAAACACATGGGGGGGCATTTCTATAATCGTTTATAACCTACTACAGGGTCCAAAACAGGATTTTTCAAGATGTAAATTTGAAAATAAAGAAAGTATCAGATCTGCAAGCTCAGAATCTGTTCAGCTTCATGCTGAATGTTGAGCTTGCAGATCTGAGATGTGCTACTTTTGACCCTGCAGTGTGATCTGCAGACAGGCAGAGAGCAGACCGACTATGCACCCACTGCACTGTACCAAGACCTCAGAGACACAATACTGCCCACAGATTACACACACTCAGACTTGAACAAATCAAATGGTCCATAACTCAGTGACCTTCAGCGCACGGCTAGATGTGAAGGTTGTGGCATAGCATTCCTGGAAATGTATTAGCCAAAAGTAGACCAGAGACAACATCACAATCACAATGCGTCACAATTAGGGTGACCAGATGTCCCTCTTTGCGTGGGACAGTCCCTCACTTCCAAGAGTCCCACAAATGGAGACTCTGTCCCACATTGTGACTGACAGACATCAGTGTTTAAAATGCCCTAAAAATTTGTAGTGCCCTAAGTAATACCCCCATGGTAGCACTATATTTCCACACTCACTCTTAGAGAGGCATACTGTCATATCAAAAATAGCTGATCTACAATCTCAAAACGTGTCGCAGTGCGACGCGTTTTGAGATTGTAGATCAGCTATTTTTGATTTTAGATCAGCTGTTTTTGCTATATGTGAAATGAAATCCCGAAGTATTTTTTAGAATGTTAACATCAAGTGGTTAATAATTTGCTAACTACCTTTTGTCCCGTTTCCCCACTCCACTTGTCCCACACATGCAACACTTCTGTCCCTCAAATGAACAATTTGGATCTGGTCACCCTAGTCACAATGCAATGTGTTGTGAACATCTGGTAGTGGAAATTTAGTAGCCAAAAGTAGACCGTATACAAGATCACAATCACGATGCGTCACAATGCAATGTGTTGTGAACGACTATAGCGTCTAGTGATGGGAAATTTAGTCGCCAAATATAGACAACATGCAAGATCACAACTACAATGTGTCACGATACGTCACAATACAACGCGTTGTGATCACGCGCGCGCGCGCACACACACACACACACACACACACACACACACACACACACACACACACACACACACACACACACACACACACACACACACACACACACACACACACACACACACACACACACACACACACACACACACACACACACACACACACACACACACACACACACACACACACACACACACACAGAGCTCTGTGCAATGTGTGGGGGTATAGTGTTCATTAAGGCCTCTTTTGTGTAACTCATGCTTACCCTACTGCGTCTGTCATTTCATGCACAGCCCCGTCATTGTCCTCCTGCACACATACATGTCTGAAGGCTTCTATTGTTCTGATATGAATCAGCATCCAGCAATATCAGCAGCATGAGTCACTGACACACATGACCCGTAATTACACCAATAACACCCTCGATTCATATTCAAGAAAAATGTCCCTCCATTTACCATAGACTAATATGCTAGGTTTTAAATGAGGGAAATTCGTAAATGGTGCATAATCTGCATATATATAGTGCCTTTATCCAAGGCGCTTTAACATAGCTTGTGCATCAACATTAATCCAACATTAATCCATTCACACACACATTCATACACTGATGGTAGTGGAAACAATTAGGGGTTCAGTGTCTTGCTCAAGGACACTTCCACACTAACTCTGGGGGAGCCTGGGATCGAACCGGCAACCTTGTGGTTACCATCCGGTGACTCTATACCCCTGAGCCACTGCCGCCCTAAATTTGTTTATGGCGAGCAAACATGCACACCAGTGATTTTCAACCAGTGGTCTGGTAACCACCAGTGGTCCCTGGGAGGATTCCAGGTGGTCCTAAATGATGGACCTTTGGTAACAAAATGGACCCTTATAGATCTGTAAATCTTCAGAGCGTAAAGTGAAACCAAACGGACCCTCACGGGTCCGTTTGGTTTCATTTTACGCCCTTAAGATTACTGGTTTCATTTTACGCTCTCAAGATTCACGGTTTCATTACACACTCAGGAGTTAAATTGAACATAAACATCAGAATGACTTTCATCTGAATGGTTTTCAAGAACCTACAAAATTTAATTGTTGTTTTGACCAACGTTTTGCCAGTTTATCCTTCCAAAACCGTGGGCTAAAAGTCGAAGATCTTTGGTTTTGGGTCTTTGAGACTAAATTCAACATCGAACGCGGATCCGTGGCTAAAATGCAAAAATAAATAGTGGGCCCTGGGATGAAAATGTTTGAAAAACAACTGATGCACACACCATGCATATACGGTACACGTGCAGGCACACACGCACGCAAACGCACACGTGCCGACCTCTTTCCAGGACAGAGCAATGACATGTTTAAGAAGGTAGAACTGAAAACAGGAAACAGGGGGGAAATGACGTTCACAGCAAAAGGAATCCCCTCCCCTCCTATCTGTATGACCCTTGTCCCAACGTCCCACGCACGCACGCACGCGCACACACACACACACACACACACACTAATGTAATTTTATGTTTCTTTTTGTTTTTTTTTACAATTGCAGCGGATATGAACTGATTCGATATCGCTTCATAACAATGTGATCAAATTAGTCACTCAGCTGAGAGAGCGTTGCGTGGTCTCTGCTTCTCTTTCCATCAGAACAATTCATTTACAGCGGCGGTTTTTCATACCAGGGCCCACTATTTTTCATACCAGGGCCCACTTCAAGAATTCAACCACGGACCACCTTTGATGTTCATTGAGTTTAGTCTCTTGGACCCAAAACCAAGGATTTTTACGCTTCTGTCCACAATTTATGAGCAATAACTGGCAAAGTGTTGGTCAAAATAACAATTGTTCCACATGTTCACTCAGATTCAGATGTTTAAATGTAATTTCGCTCTTGAGAGCTTAAAAGCAAACTAAATGGACCCGCAAGGGTTTCATTTTACAATCTCAAGAGTTACAGATCTATAAGGCTCCACTTGGTTACCAACTGTCCATCATTTAGCTGGGGAACACCTGGAATCCTCTCAGGGACCACTGGTAGTCCCCGGACCACCTGTTGAAAACCCCTCATTTACAGCAGCACTTTTCAACCCCTTACATATCAAGGACTATCATTGCTTTATTCAGTATTTGAGCCACAGATAGGGTGACCAGATGTCCCTCTTTGCGTTGGGACAGTCCCTCGCTTTCAAGACTTTTTACATGTCCAACGAATTCATTCCTTCATGACACGAAGTTCATGAACCAAGTACAGTACTTTCATACATTCAGTATAGACCTGCGCAGTGACGTCACCGCCCCTGTTCCAGAAGTGGATTACTCATTCATTTTTCTCATAGACTTTTCGAAAATTATTTATATAAAAACGATTACAACGTGGACAAAGCCAACTCGAGTCGTGACAATCATGATCATGATGACACACACAATCTTTTGGGACAATCAAATAATTTCTAAGATGAAAAAACAAAAGAAAAAAAGTGTTGTATCCTGCCGTTTTCTACCGCTTCCTAATTAGATATTATATGATAATATTGTGTTCGTTGTCATGATTTGTCACGACCCGAGTTGGCTTTGTCCGAGGCACAATCGTGTTTTTAGCAGGTCTATAACGACTCGGTGTGCTCTCGTTCCAATCGGTGGTATTTTCCCTGCGATGCAGTCAAGAAGTTTTACTGTCTGCAAAAAAAAAAGGTTATCGTGACAAGTCTAATCTTCGGTGCATGACGGTGCACTGAAACCAAACAGGCCTATAACTCAGATTTATAAGACTCTGCACACGGGTAAATAATACAGCTCACACAGCAGGGGCGGATTGGCCATCTGGAGTACAGGGAGTTTTCCCGGTGGCCTGCGCCACCTAATGGCCTGGACAAGATCCAAAATGCACTAGTGGCACTTCCAAAATGCACTAGAATGTGCTAGATGCTCGCCTGGAACATACAGGTCAAAATGACCATTAATCTTCTACATTCTCTAGTTGTGCAGACTACAACGTAAGTTGGGCTAATTCAAATGATGAATATTTTAACTCTTGAGGGTGTAAAAATGAAACCAAATGGACCCGCAAGGGTCCATTTGGTTTCATTTTTACGCTCTCAAAGAGTTACATCTGGTTAACCAGCTGCCACCCCCAGGGTGGCCTGGCAAAGGCAAAATTGTCCCGGTGGGAAAATATGTGCCAATCCGCCCCTGTCACACACCCACACACCAAAATACTGTACACACACATCGCACACTCATACACACATATAGAGGGCAGCGACTCCTGTCAACAGCTTTTATTGTGTTGTTCTAAAGTTAAACCACCCTCCAGTCAAAGCAGACACAACCTCGGACGGAAACGGCTGCAATAAATACTGAAGAATTCTGCAGTCTCTACAGCTAGTGAGTCTATTTATAAGTGGGCGTCTAAAGCACCTCAAGACGCGCATGCATGCTAAACGCTGCATTTACGTAAAACACCTCGCTCCGAGGTGGTTGACAACGGGCTCCACACAAAAGGAGAATTCCACCCCAAAAGGCTTAAAAAAAAGAAAAAAAAAAAAACTTTATTTGCAGTTGATTTATTTCCAAAGAATTGGTCCAGTTGTTATTTTATGAAAAACTACTTTATGGCTGTTTCCCATACCCCAAAATAAGCTTAAGTCGGGCCAATGGGTGTTGTTCAAATTAAAGATCTCAACGGGCCTGAAAATTAACTGAACTGTTAGGCCCTAACCGGCCCTAACAGTTCAGGCCCTAACCCGGCCCTACTAAATGGAATAGATTTGGGCAAAATTTGAGAATTCGCCACAGATTAAAAATTAAATGGCAATCAGCACCATCTTCATAATAGGTATATACAGAAAATAACTATTATTCTTACTATAGTAAAATAATTCAATATATATTATTTTTTCATGGGGCCCTAGGCCCTACCCGGCCCTATTGATTAGGATAGATTTTTGGCCCTACCCGGCCCTAAATTTCGGGTCGGGCCTGTTCGGGTTCGGTCCTGGTCGGGTTCGGGCAGAGTTTGAGAACTCTAGTTCAAATTCACCTATTTACATCGCTCCAAATTGCATTCTCAACCATGTCAGTAGTGCGTTAGCACTCACACTTTCACTTTTGATTCAGCAGTGATGCAGCTATCTTGCATGGATTACTACCAGGGTGCGCGTGTGTGTGTGCGTACGTTCGTGTGTGTGTTTGTGTGTGTGTGTGTGCATGCACAATCTTTTTAAAGCGCCTTGGATAAAAGCCCTATATAAAACCCTTCTAACTTACAGCTCCCTTTCAGCACTCCACATAAACACCAACATATATAGCATCTAAGACCACTTATGTCTAACTGCCTCCACTCACTGCAGAGTGACTGACATGTGAGCCACAGCTCAACAACACAATATGATGTGAGCTGTGACTTTAGATGGTTCTATGTTTGATGGTTTGTGAAGTGGAGATTGACAGGGTAAATGGTGCATCTATAAAGGGTCTCTGCATAGTGCACTACATTCACTCACACTCACGCACACGCGTGCAATGTCAGACTCGAGTAGACTCTGACAATTTCAGACTCAAGCTTCAGGAAGCTGAGCTCGAGTCTGATAATCAGGCTAAGTGTGTAGCATACAGTGATGGGCAATATTGCTTAGGAACTGAATCCAATTGTTTTCAATAATAATATTAAGAAGGATATGATTCCAAGACAATGATTTCAAGACAACATGTAACCAAACAAAAACTAAACAGTAATATGCAATACATTCCATAAGTATTCTATAAGTAACTAGTGGTTTATATAACCGATATGGCAGAGTAATCATCATCATCAATACTATAATTAAGGAGTTGTCTGTCTGAATGTCTGAAGCGAGCATAACTCATCACTGGCTGCACCGATCACTATGATTTTTCACACAGTCATTGACCATAACAATAGGAAGAGACTGAGGAAGCCCTTTTTTCAAATTAACAAATTGTTGATTAATAATGAATTTATTGTTGAATTAAATTTCCCCATTCGCTTAACATTGGCAATTCCCTTTTCGGCCACAGGGGGCAATGCAAATACCAAAACACACACACACACACACACACACACACACACACACACACACACACACACACACACACACACACACACACACACACTTTATGACTAGCCATTGCAGTGTCTGTGCGTGTGCATTAAAGCAATCCTTCATCAAATCCTTCATCACAATGTGATGAAGGATTCACATTACCCACACAGTGAGTACATCATTTGGTGTTCATATATTCACAACGGGTAAGGCCCTAGTATTACTAATATACTAATATTTACTCTGCCACCGATATGGCAGAGTAAATATTACTAATTACTGCCCCACACTGGTAGCATATCAGGTGTATGCAACCTGTAAACAGCATACCAGGTGTATTCTACTAGTGTTGGGCAGTAACCACTAGATCTGCTTTTTTCACTACTTTTGTGACAAAATAAGTCATTACTTTACAACAGGGGTTTTCAACCTATTTCGTCCCAGGGCCCGCCATTTATTCATCATTTGAGCCACGGACCACCATTTGAGGACATTTTAGCCCCACAGACGCCAAATTAAAGATTTCCTTTGCTTCTGTCCATGACCATTAATCTTATAGTTGTGTAGATTAGGACTAATTCACATGATGAAAATTTTAACTCTTGAGAGTGTAAAAATGAAACCAAATGGACCCGCCAGGGTCCATTTAGTTTCATTTTTACGTTCTCAAGAGTTACATCTGGTTAAACAACTTGCCTGGGGACCACCTGGAATCCTCTCAAGGACCACTGGTGGTGCCCGGACCACCTGTTGAAAACCCCTGCTTTGCAAGGTGGGGAAGGGGGGCTAGGTTGTTGGTTTGTAATGCATCCACTCTGAGGCGGTGGTGGTGGCGGCAGCCTCAAAGGGAGGAGGGGTCCAACCCCTTAATCCTGACCCGGTAACCCCTGGAGGGTCCTGGTCAGAAGTTCACCACCGTGTGTCACAAACAAGCACACAATGAGAGCCATTATCCACCGTCCTCATTAGTGGAAAACCTTGACTAACAAGGCAGAACGCAGTGAAACAGCTAGCAAGCTGTTCTTCATGTTAATGAGGAGAGCAGGCGCCCCGGCTTCGCTCCACCGCGTTGTGTTGTGTTGTGTTTGTGTGTGTGTACGTGACTGTGTGTGAGTGTGTGCATGTGCATTAGGGTTTTACATAATTGCAGAGCATGCTGTGCACACTGGGTGTACTATAGTGCTGCACGATATGGACACGATACAGCGATATATCGGCGATATATACCAGCACTGTTGCTTTTTTGCCTGCAGTGGTTTTCAACCTTTTTCATACCAATGCCCATTATGAATTCAGAATTTGAGCCAACATTTGGAGGACATTTTTAGCCCCACAGACCCTAAAACTAAAGATTTCTTTTGCTTTGCAATTCCAGGCTGGATTTCTAGAGAAAACAAAACAGTCAAACAAATGACCATTAATCTTCTACATTCTCTAGTTGTGTATAGATTTGGGCTAATTCAGATGATGGATATTTTAACTCTTGACAGTGTAAACATGGTATCATGGTTACACTCAAAGAGTTACATCTGATTAACCAACTTTCCATCATCTAGCCTGGGGACCTCCTGAAATCCTGTCAGGGACCACTAGTGGTCCCCGACCACCTGCTGAAAACCACTGGCCTACTGATATTACTTAGTTCATACCTAGATGGTGATACAAAAAGGATGGACTGTGATACAAAAAGGATGGACTGTGCAGCATTAGTATGGAGGGATGCACGGATATGACAATTCTGGGTGGATACTGATGGTTAAAATAACAATTTAACCGATAGCGGATATCGATATGGTTATTTACATAATTTTTTGTTGTTTTTATTTGTTCCCTGTGTGTTAGGGGCACTATAAATCGTCAATACAAGACAGAAAGGTTCAGAATCTACAGCTTACCCTCATACCAACATACAAAAGGCAAATTCTAGGCTTATTGGATAAACCAATGCTACTGACAACAGTTAATGTGTATGATAACAGCAAATGGGCCGATATATCGGTGAATCACTATTAGTATGTACCATAATAATAATAATAATAATAATGGATTGCATTTTTATAGCGCTTTTCTATGCACAGCGTGTATACTCAAAGCGCTTACAATGGTCCATTCATTCATACATTGGGAAGTAGAGTGGCGAACGCCAGCGTCCTCACATTCATACACCAGCAGTGGCAACCACTGGAGGCAAGGTGGGGTTCAGTGTCTTGCCCAAGGACACTTCGACATGTAGACAGGAGGAGCCGGGAATCGAACCGCCGACCACTAGATCATTGGCCGACCTGCTCTACCTCCTGAGCCACAGCCACCCATCTGCTTTATAACAATGTTCTCAAACTTTTTCATGGCAAGCCAAAGACGCTCACAATAACAACGTCGTTTTGAGATTTCAGTGTAGAACTGCTGTTTTTTTTCAGAAGAATGTGGTCTAAAAGTCACAACACAGGACTAAGTCTAGACCGGAGGGTTTTAGTGGTTGACGACCTGTGTTAAAGTTAAGTATACAGTATGCACAATATGCTGCTTGAACTTGTAAGCTGGGGAACTGACAAGTTCCCCAGAACAGTGGTCCAACTCTCTTCCTTTAAAATCTGATGATAGTTGCACATGCTCAGTATAGCAGCTGCAAAGCAAAATATACGACACGTAACAATGATAATAGTATCAAGAACAAATCATAAGGTTTAAGGTGAGGATTAGAGATAAGGTTGGTAATGGTCACTCGGACACACATGCACGCAGTGGCGTTTCTAAGCAATTTGGAGCCCTGGGCAAGATTTTCCCTGGAGCCCCCCTTACCAAATGGACCCTTACGGCAGTGGCGTGCACAGAGAGTTTCAAGGGCAGGTGCTCAAATGTAACCAGGAGGGGGGGGTTAAAAACGCATAGAAAACAACATTTCAGCATCTTTTTGCTCTTTTAAAAAGGGCATGTTGGTCCAGAGAGGGCCACTGATGAATATTTTAACTCTTGAGAGTGTAAAAATGAAACCAAATGGACCCTTGCGGGTCCATTTGGTTTCATTTTTACACTCTCAAGAGTTAAATCTGGTTAACAGTTTTAGTGCCAAACCCGCCTTTCCCGCCTTTTTGTGGCCACTAGGGGGCGCCAAAGTTTTTTTTTTTTTTTTTTTTTGGCAAGTGCCTAAAGCAGTGAAAGTGTTAACCAACTTAACTGGGGACCACCTGGAACCCTCTCAAGGACAACTGGTGGTCCCCGGACCACCTGTTGAAAACCCCTGCTTTAAAGCATGTCTGGTGGTCGCCCTAGGCAACTGCCTAGTCTGCCTAATGGCAAAAACGCCCCTGCATGCATGGACCCACACACCTACACGCACGCATGCACCCCCCCCCACCCCCCCCCCCCCCCCCCCACACACACACACACACACAGACCATGCCCCCGGCACAACACCAACACCAACAACCTCCTTTATAGCTGCCAGACATCAATAACCTCACGTATAGCTCTCTGGCGTTTATGACTCTCAGTCGTTACATAGCTTTTGTTGTTAAACAGGCTAGTGTGTGTGTGTGTGTGTGTGTGTGTGTGTGTGTGTGTGTGTGTGTGTGTGTGTGTGTGTGTGTGTGTGTGTGTGTGTGTGTTGTGAAGAACAGGGGCGGATCTAACATTTCCCAATTGGGGGGGCGGGCAGCAGAAAATGGTAGGGCGGCGGCTTCATGGCCCGTGTCGCGATACCATTTTCAGTTACATGACTTTTATTAGTCAAGTAAAGCATCAATAATAACATCAGTTGTTGTTGAAGTTGCAACAGACACGCAGCATGCATAAAGCTAAAGGTCTGACTCAGAGTTAGTTTTCTGTTTTCACTGGTGAAATGCTGTTGGTTTAGTGGTGACACAGTTGTAGTTAGTTGGTAGCAGTATAGAAGTGTTTCAAATACTTTTAAATGTAAGCACTGAAATATCTTGGGTTGTTTTGCATGCCATCGTGTTTGGTGGGGCAGACTGGCCATTTAGGGGGGCATCGCCCCCCCCATGCCCATGCCTAGATCCGCCCCTGGTGAAGAAAAGCTTTAGAAACAGAGTAGCACAGAGGACAGAGACTTGCCTATTCACAGACCTAATGGAGGAGTGTTTTGGGTCTGGGAGTACCGGTGGTAACAGGCACCATACTATGGTCCAGTGTGTCTCTAATTGGGGCAGTTGGAGGGCTAACCACAACACTGGGCTCCTCCGAACTCTGGGCACCATTTGTTTGTTTTTTTGTTTGTGTTTTTTTGTGTGTGTTTTCGGAAGACTGGCTCCATACACCTCAGGAAGCAAATGTCCCCATATAGAGCTGCGCAGTGACGTCACCGCCCCGGTTCCGGAAGTCTTTTCCCCATTCATTTTTCTCATAGACTTTTCGAAAATAATTTATATCAAGACGATTACGCCGCGGCCAAAGCCAACTCAGGTCGTGACAAATCATGACAACAAACACAATATCGTCATATAATATATAATTAGGAAGAAGTAGAAAACGGCATGATACAAGACTTTTTGTTTCGTTTTTCATCTTAGAAATTATTTTATTGTCCCAAAAGTTTGTGTGTGTCATCATGATTCGTCACGACTCGAGTTGGCTTTGTCCGCGGCGTAATCGTCTTGATATAAATTATTTTCGAAAAGTCTATGAGAAAAATGAATTGGGAAAAGACTTCCCGAACCGGGGCGGTGACGTCACTGCGCATCTCTATAAACGTGAATAGTTATGGGTGCAGTTCAGTGAATAGTTGCGGTGACTAGTCCAACTTGGCAATCTACATTGACATAATTGTGAGCAGGTAGATATCAAAAAATGTTTTTCAAAATATAAAAAGTTTTATATACGTGCTATTTATATCAGGAGGGGCGGAATCTATTTGTGACCGGTTTTATAACCATTGTGAGGATTTTGCATAACGTTGTGACGGTTTGCATAACGGTCGATGGGTAAGGTTAGGGTAAGGCATAGGCTATACTGTGGTTATGTTTAGGTTTAGGGGTGAAGGTGAGGTTTATTAGGAACAACTGTCGACTGTAGTGCAAAACGCTCAAACGTTATGCAAAACAGCCGTGACTCTTATGCAGTGTTGTAGTGGTACTTTTAGAAGCGGGGGGACGCCTCTTAAGACACATGCACGCACACATGCATGTGCATTCGCGTGCACCTGCACAACGCAGACAGACACACTATTAAAACATGCATATTGAATAGTATATTGAGAAAGATGGTTTACAATGCTTAATTGTATCCATAAAAGTAAATGACAAGTCAAAAAAACAATTATTGCCCCCAAAAATATTTTAGATGTGAGAGAAGTGGGGGGACTCTGTCCCCCCGCGTCCCCCCTCCACTACACCCCTGCTCTTATGCAAAAACAACCGTGACACTTAAACATAAAACCGTCGCAACAGCTGTCATGGTCGCAAGTGGACTTCGCTGTCTCTCATTTGTATATCTGCATTTTATTATAAACAACACCAACATCTAAAGGGACACGGGACAAAAGCTTTCCCAGTTTTAATAGGTTAAGGCTGGTTCACCGATTACGTCCAATCGTGAGCGAGAACACATTCATCAGCTTCAGTTTTATAGTGTTAACATTCCAATTGTGTCTGCTCATTGGATGTCTGTTCCCTAAGTTGGAATGTTAATTTGTTTATCCTGTATCCTGTGTGAGTTTCGCTCTCCTCACTGGATTAGATTACCGGAGATGAAATAACACACAACAAAGTTGCAAAAACCATCCATCAATCCACCGACCCATCTTCAGCTGCTTATCCATAGTCGGGTCACAAGGGCCAACAGCTCCACCAGAGAGCTCAAGACTTCCCTCTGCCGAGCAAAATCAGTGAATTCCTCCGGGGGGTCCCGAGACATCCCAGCGGGATGTGCATCGAGGACCTACCTAGGGAGACGCTCAAGTGGCATCCTAACCAGATGCCCGAACAACCTAAGCCGGCTGCTTTCCATGCAAAGAACCAGCCTCTCTACCCCGAAACCGGGGTTTCGTTGGCTAAACCGATCAAACCGTTTCAGCTGGCATGAGGGTATTGAGTGCCTGTGATTATTGTTTATGGAAGCAGTAGAGAATGGCAGCATCATAACGCTAGTTCACATGATCCACGCATCTGATTTACGTCTGCTTTGTGTGCAACTGTCTGTCCGTCGTAAACTAAACTATATGCTCCGCAGGGCTTGACACTAACACTTGCCCGCTTGCCCGGGGCAAGTACAAAAAAATGGTGGGGCAAGTGAAGACTGCTACCTGGTTGCCCGATCGGGCAAGTGTGCAACTTAGTGCACTATAACACAACACAAGATGAATTTGTCTTGAAGGCAGTCATTGCACTCTGCCTCTGTGTCTTTCCCTGCTTTCTAGCTATCCACAATTCCAGGCTGGATTTGGGAAACAAAACAGGCAAATTAACATACACATCAAAATGACCTAATCCTCTACATTCTCTAGTTGTGTAGACCTGGGCTAATTAAGATGATGAATTTTAACTCTTGAGAGCGTAAAAATGAAACCAAATGGACCCTTGCGGTCCATTTGGTTTCATTTTTACGCTCTCAAGAGTTACATCTGCAAAATTTACAATATATTTTTGGGGGGCAAGTGACCATGAGCTGAGGGCAAGTAGAACCTGCCTTGCACTTGCCCGATGGGCAAGTGGCTCCGAGACCTTAGTGTCAACCCCTGCTCCGTTCCCAAGTGGGAATGAATTATACCTCATTGTACAGCAAAGCGTGAGCATACAGCACATTGTCGCGTAATGCTTTCATTTTAGGTCTGTTCAAGTTCATTATTAGTTTCGGACACACCATAATATAGTTAAAGCTAAGGAAGTGATTTGAAATTCATGGTGTAGTACCACCCTGGTGCACTAGGGGCGCACCAAGAGTAGCTACACTATGTGAACCTGCTGCTCGATCCTGATTGGAGGAGAATTCACCCACCACCTGGGGAACTTTTATTAGCTCCTCTGCTAACGTGGGGAGGGGGAAACTCCATATATGGTCTGCACACCTTAATACAGCATTTTAACAGAAAAAAAAAAATGGGGAGTGATATCTGACAAAAGTGAAATCACTTCCCCTACCTTTAAAATACATTCACTGAGTATGCGACAGATTAGACCACAGCGCATGGAATCGCTGGTCTATGCTGGGAGCTCATAACACCACGGTAGGAAGAGAGGGACAAGTCAGGCGAAATGATGATACATTACAACGGGGAAAGGCGCCGCGTATGGCGATAGCCTGCAATAGCTCTCTCTCATTGACAAAATGTAATAATGTGAATGCTGGGCCACGTTATCAGACAGTGTTTGTTATGTAGTAAACATGGGGTTTTAAATTTTGCAAACCGTATAATCTTAATTAGACCTACTGTCATTAGACAGACAACCTGCATCAAACCCTAACCTAACTCTACCACAAGCATGGGAGCAGCGACCGCATGTCCGATTGCCGTTTTCCGCATATCGGTCCATGGGTGTGTCTGATCTGAGTGTATATCCTGATCTACAAGTACAGATAGCCCTGGGCGTCTGCAGTCAAGCACGTCATAGGGTTTAATTAAGACATCATGAATTAGACATTAAGACATGAATTAGACATGAAAAGACTCACCACCACCAGTGTGAATACATCAGGAGGAACCGTTGCTCCATAACACACGCATGCAAATACACACAGATATTACATTGATGAATGGAATGAATGGATTGATTATCGCCAACCAACCAACCCCAACTAAACAAGTATGTTCACGACTCAAGTCTGCTCACCCGTGAACATGTACCGTTCCAGTTTTTTTTTTTTTCAACAAAGAACAGTTTCACAATTACTTTACTTTTACTGGCTGCCTTTCACCTGACATGTCTCTGCAAATGCGGTACCGTGCTCAACTCTACGCAACACGTAGTGAAGGGGAATAACATGAAAATCAACTTTTTTGGGGTGGTGCTCCCACAGGGGCGGATTGGCCATCTGGAGTACAGGGAGTTTTCCCGGTGGCCTGTGCCACCTAGTGGCCTGGACAGTTTTTCCAGGGCAGGCCAGGGTGCCAGGCCCAGGCCAGGCAAACTAGTGTTTCTATCCTTCAAAAAAGAAAAGGTGTCCTACACCAGAGCCTTCAAGTAGGAGAGTTGCCATATTCCCGTTCACTCCTGTGCGCCAGGGCACTCGCGCTGCTGGAGGCAGTGTTGCCAACTGCCAAGATCCAAAATGAACTAGTGGCACTTCCAAAATGCACTAGAATGCGCTAGATGCTCGCCTGGAACATACAGATCAAAATGACCATTAATCTTCTACATTCTCTAGTTGTGTAGACTAAGTTGGGCTCATTCACATGATGAATATTTTAACTCTTGAGGGGTCATTTTTATGCTCTCAAAGAGTTACATCTCAAAGAGTTACACCCCCCCCATGTGTGTTTTTGATGGAAATTGCTCTCAGGAACAACACATCTGACTGTGTGCTCACCATGATGTCATCAATGCATTCTACTTTGTATAATTCCTCCTCTCCTTCAGTCTTCAGTTCCAAACCTTCTCAGGACATTGTGGTACAACAGCCAAACTGTTTTCAATGTTCAGAAGCAAATAACACAAGAACTGGTTAGATCAAACCAGATTCAGATGAAAATTAAGAGGCTATGTCTGCTGTATGCAGAACTGCAGACAACATATTAGATTATCTTTACTGTGATATTGCCAACAATTTAATCAACAGTTGCTGGTGTGGACAACTTTGATGATGGAGAAGGCCACTATATTCCCCACTGACTCCAGAGGGCCACAATACAGTAGTCAAAAATATCTGATCTCCAAGCTCAGACTGTGGCGTGTTGCTTGTATGCCACATGTGGCAACAGCCAGAAATCCATAATATTAACCTGTATATAGGCCGCACAAAGTGAAGGTGTGGACCATGTGCTCCCAGGCCACAAGTATAGCCTGTGTATGAAATAGCGGGATACATGAGAAATAAAAACAAAATAAATCCCTGTTACTGGTTGTGGCCCTGAGCGAGAGCTTATATTGCTTCTGCCTAAAAAAAAACCTGTTTCCTCTGTTTGAATGTGTGTCTCTGTGTGTGATATAGGTCAGGGGTTTTCAACCTTTTTGACTCCAGGGACCACCATTTATTCAGCATTTGAGCCACGGACCACCATTTGGCAACACTTTAGCCCCAAAGACCTAAAACTAAAGAATTATTTTCGTTTTATTCACAATTCCAGGCTGGATTTTTCAAACAAAACATTGTAGATTTCTTAATTAAATAGTGCTAATTCAGATTAATATTTTAACTCTTGAGAGTGTGAAAATGAAACCAAATGGACCCGCAAGGGTCCATTTGGTCCATCATTTAGCCTGGGGACCACCTGGAACCCTCTCAAGGACCACTGGTGGTCCCCGGACCACCTGTTGAAAACCCCTGATATAGGTGAACGTATAATGCACAATCTATGTAAAGGGCTTCGGATAAAACCGCTACACAAATGTACCATTTAGTACTGTTATGAATGACAACTGAAATTCCCCTTGGGGTCTGTCTGTCAATTTGTCTGTCTAGTTGTCTGTGTTTGTCTGAGTGACAGTAGAGTATAGTGGCAGAACACAGCACATGCACACGTACACACGTACACACGCACACACACACACACACACACACACACACACACACACACACACACACACACACACACACACACACACACACACACACACACACACACACACACACACACACACACACACACAGGGGCGCTGCTAGCAATTCTGGGCCCCCTGCACAGCTTTTTAACATGGGGCCCCCCTTCCTGGCGGAGCCGGGGGGGGGGGGGGGGGGGGGGGGCATGGCCTATATATATATAGATGAAAATACATGACCTATATTATACCCAATGAAAATATAAAATATATAAATTATACACTGTATTGACAAGTTGTAATTAAAACAATCGCTTGAAAACTGAGTGAGGATGGCAACTTTGTAATCTCAAGTTTTTGGATCGGAGTGGCGCGTCACTGTTTGTTGTACAAACAGGTTTGTACAACAAAGGTACGGGCACACCGAGGAGAGCCATCTAGTAGTAGAGTTCCGACATTGAGGAGTCAGAAACTGAGCGCTCGAGCGCTGTTCCTGCAACCCACGTTAAGCAGGCCTGTATTATAATAATCAATACAAATAAAACCTTATTAATCCAAGCTTTTAGTGGGCCCCCCTGGCTTCGGGCCCCCCTACAACTGTCCCCCTTGTCCCCCGTGTCGGCGCCCGAGTACACACACACAGTGAGTACGCACGGCGTAACAGAGAAAGTGCCATGGGGAAAGAGATAGAAGAGATATGTCCGTCACTCAGAGGTGCCATTATCTGTGCATGAGTCAAATAGCATGGCAGAGCTTTATCAGGGCAGTTAATCAGCCATCCAGCCATCACTATCTGTTACACTCTCAGTGTCTAAAGAGCACTTAGTGAGTTACGGCCCGTATCCAACTCCCTGAGCCGCGGGAGGCCAACCTGTTGCTGTGCAACAGTTTATCTGGAGCAATTTGGCATGTTTGTACTCATCAAACGTGATGTGTGTTCCACTGGTGGTATTTGAGCCTGGTGGCACAGAGGAGTCGCACGGAAAATTACACCCCACTCTTGTTAATAGAAGATTTGAGAACGGATTGATCATGTTGGAAGCAGTGTTGGGCAGTAACTAATTTTAGATTAAATATTACTGTAATATTATTACTTTTGCTCCAAAAAGTAAAGTAACGAGATTACTCTGCAAAAATGGGTAGTAAGTAACGCATTACTTTGCAAGAAACGGCAAGTTACTTGTTTAAAATGAGCTTGTTGTTGCATGCAAAAAAAACAGATTTATGCTATTGACAGATACTGTAACAACAGAGATGTGGACTAGATTGTAGATCCAGTCCACACGCTGCATCCTGCGCACAGTTATGTACACTACAAATCGCTTGCTGCTTTATTTTGTATTTTATTTTTAAATGCAATACAAGACCTCAACTGTCTTTGAAAACAATTGTGGAAAAAGTTTAAAACGTTAAAGAGACAGATTTTGTTGGCTTTGTTTACAGGTGCAGTTTGTGGCATTGGAGACTATTATTATTCCAATAATTTGGATTCAGTTCTAAAAAGAGAGAACAGATTATGTTGTACATCTCTATTTTTTCAAAGGCGGTATTGAGAACTTGGGAAAGTAATAACGTAATATGTAATATATTACTCTTCAATTCCAGTAATAAGTAAAGTAATGATATTACTTTGTCCAAGGGGTAACGACTAAAGTAAAGAAGTTACTTTCCTAAGTAATATTGACCAACACTGGTTGGAAGTATCATCAGTTCAGTCAGGACAACTCAAGAAGGGTTTAATATTCATCTATAGAATATTAAATAAGCAATATATTTATCATGGTTTGGCAGATGAATTGGATCTGCTTTCTGGGTACTCAGATCAAGCGCAACAGTCCTGACCGTAAGGACTCCGAATCCCCCGTACCCAAACGGCAGATCCAAATCTACAGGTGGTAGCTGGGGTGGAGGAGGATAAGCAGCAAAATGATTAAGAAATGATTAAGCATAAGGCAGAGCAGCAGTATCAGAGTGAGCAGCAGCAGCAGTAAGCAAGAAGGAAGAACAATACAAACTTACAGTTTAAATAGCCTGTGAGAGCCTGTGATTGGATGAAGTCAGTCATGCGAATGCGATGCTGAGGCGGCCCTTTAAAGGGCCGGCAGCACCTTCAAAGAGGTTTCCTTACTGAACTTGCTCTGCGCATGTCTGTGACAAGTGCACCGCTCATTTTGTGCTGATTAGCAATTAGTTTCATCAGAGAAGCAGCATTATTGGCTTAGCTATGGAACAAAAGGGGCAGGGGTTTGAACACCAGTTATTATGGTGGTACATGGAGATCCGGTCAGTTGCGACCGTTTCACTGCTGATCGGGACAATAGCCGTGACCGTCATAACCACAGTAAAACCTACACCTAAAAACTGTGTCTATCTAATCACATGTAACACATGTAAGCTACAATATGTAGGGGGAACCAGAAACACAATATCAGACAGACTTAACCCGCATAGATATAATATAAAACGCCAAGGAGATGTCGCTAATAGTACAACATTTTATGGGACATGGAATTGCGGGAATGGAAGTGTGTGGATTAGAATCAGACCAAACGTGGACAGAACGAAGAGAGGAAGTTTGCAGAAAAGCAATGGATTTTAAAACGTAATACAACATTTCCACAGGGTTTAAACCACTATGAAAGATAATTAAGATCAGTTATCTCAGACATAGATAGACTCTTCTTCAACAAAGATGGCGAATGCAAACATTCTCTGTATTGTACTCATACATAATGTTATAAGATACAAAACACTGAAAACTTATACCACAAACCTAACCATAACATAGACTATATCAAATCCACTGCATGTGGATTTATTGATATATGCTTGAAGTAGATCAATGACCAAAAGCTTGCTACATATGATAAAAAAAAAAAAAAAAAAAAATCAAATAGGAAATAGGAATATCATATAGGAAAACTATAGGTAGAGCAAAAAAAAAAAGACATCCTTAAGATTGTGCTTCTAGATTCTAAATTATCGATTGATTAAAAAAGGAAATTAATTGAACAACCAGCACTATAGGACAGGGGATTTCAACAGGTGGTCCGGGGACCACCAGTGGTCCTTGAGAAGGTTCCAGGTGGTCCACAGGCTAAATGGTGGAAATTTGGTTAACCAGATGTAACTCTTGAGAGTGTAAAAATGAAACCAAATGGACCCTTGCGGGTCCATTTGGTTTCATTTTTTGGTGGGCCCTGGTCTCAAAAAGGTTGAAAACCCCAGCTATAAGAAGACGACAGCTTTCAGGCCGCCAGCCTCGCAGCTGAAGCACGCTTCACATGCAATGCAGTGACAACAACTTGAGACAGCGAACCCTTAAAGACACATGACGTAATGCGGTTACTAGTCTCCGACCCGCTAAGCTCCTTTCAAACAGGACAGCAGCTGCCACATGGCGGACTTCAATCCGCGGTACAGATTTAACTCTTTTCCAACTAATCTGCCGACTTATTTGATAAATCTCCATGCACCACGTTTTGTTCTTTATTACAGAGACGTGAAACCGTGCAGTAGCCTTACAGGGGTTGACACTAAGGTCTCCGAGGGCAATTGCCCATCGGGCAAGTGCAAGTCAGGTTCTACTTGCCCTCAGGTCATGGTCACTTGCTCCCCAGGTTCCAGGTGGTCCCCAGTTAAGTTGGTTAACCAGATGTAACTCTTGAGAACGTAAAAATGAAACCAAATGGACCCTGGCGGGTCCATTTGGTTTCATTTTTACACTCTCAAGAGTGAAAATTCATCATCTTAATTAGCCCAGGTCTACACTGTAGAAGATTAATGGTCATTTTGATGTGTGTTAATAATTTGCCTGTTTTGTTTCCCAAATCCAGCCTGGAATTGTGGATAGCTATAAAGCAGGGAAAGACACAGAGGCAGAGTGCAATGACTGCCTTCAAGACAAATTTATCTTGTGTTGTGTTATAGTGCACTAAGTTGCACACTTGCCCGATTGGGCAACCAGGTAGCAGTCTTCACTTGCCCCACCATTTTTTTACTTGCCCCGGGCAAGCGGGCAAGTGTTAGTGTCAAGCCCTGCCTTACATACAAATCCCCCTCCAACCCCCCAGAACTTTTAAGCAAGGATATTATCTGGCCTTCGGGGACAACTAACTGGTGAATGTGTCATCCTCTCTAAGAGCCTGACTCATACTGTACTTCTGGTTGCCCGCGCTGTGCAACCAGAAGTTCGTGAGTAGCCGAAGCCTCACTACTCACAACACGTCACATTTGTGACGTGTTGTGAGGCTTGCGGATCTGCTATTTGCTGACCACAACACTGGTCAATTCAAATGAGATGTATTTGGCATCAGAAAACAAACCCTAACCTGTTTTAGATTGCCAAAGCAAGTGTCACGAATACAACACAATAAAGAACAGTGAAACGGGTAAAGTACAGTTGGAAAGGGGTGCGGCATTTCGTAAAGAGAGTTATGTCACATTGCATTGTTTTATTGCAGCCTGGTTTTTAACTGGTTGTTAGCTTTTTTTGAAGCCAATTATAGCAGCAATCTACTAGCCGTAGAGCTTGTAGATCTGCTATTTACTGAGCACAACACTGGTACAACACTAGTACACGACTATGTACAACTGAAGGTTGTCAGAGAGTGTTTCATCTGCTGCAAAATCCTTTATCAGTGGTTTCAAACTTTTTTGATACCAGGGCCTACTATTTATTTAGCATTTGAGCCACAGACCACCATTTGGGGACATTTTAGCCCCACAGACCCCAAAACTAACTAAGATTCATTTTACTTTTGTCCACAATACCTGGGTTTGGGGAAACAAAACAGTCAAACATACAGATAAAAATGACCATTAATCTCCTACACTCTCTAGTTGTGTAGACTTGGGGCTAATTGAGATGATGAATATTCTAACTCTTGAGAGCGTAAAAATGAAACCAAATGGACCCGAAAGGGTCCATTTGGTTTCATTTTTACGCTCTCAAAGAGTTACACCACGGTTAACCACAACTTTTCATCTGGTTAACCAACCAAGCTGGGGGACCAGCTGGAGGGACAACCTCCCTCTCAAGGGCCACTGGTGGTCCTTGGACCAGTGGTGGTCTCATCCTCATCCCCTCCAGTGACTAAAGGTCTCAACGGGTCTGAAAATTAAGGCCCGGCCCTAACTGGGCCCGACTAAATGGAATAGATTTTAGGCCCTACCCGGCCCTAAACTGTCGGGTTTGGGCTAAATTTGAGAATTCGCCACAGGTTAAAGATAAAATGGCAATCAGCACCATCTTCATAATAGGTAAATACAGGAAATAACTATTATTCTTACTATAATAAAATAATTCAATATATATTATTTTTCATGTAAATGTCGGGTCGGGCCTGTTCGGGTTCGGTCCTCGTCGGGTTCGGGCAGAGTTTGAGAACTCTACCAGTGACACCTTGGGAATGAGTGTCATTCCAACGCGGAGCAGGCCCTCCATAATTCTGCGCTCCGCGCCCCCCCTCAGTAATCCCTGTTCTCCGGCTGTTCTGAGCTTCACTTCCTTCCTCACAGCTGCTGGTCAGGCCCTGCTCCGCTCTGCTCTAATAATAGGACAACAATGCTGCTGCTGCTGCTGCTCGCCCCGCTGTACGCCCAGATACCAGGGGCGGATTGGCCATCTGGAGTACAGGGGGTTTTCCCGGTGGCCTGCGCCACCTAGTGGCCTGCTGGACAAGATCCAAAATGCACTAGTGGCACTTCCAAAATGCACTAGAATGCGCTAGATGCTCGCCTGGAACATACAGATCAAAATGACCATTAATCTTCTACATTCTCTAGTTGTGTAGACTAAGTTGGGCCAATTCACTTGATGATGAATATTTTAACTCTTGAGCGTGTAAAAATGAAACCAAACCATTTGGTTTCATTTTTACGCTCTCAAAGAGTTACATCTGGTTAACCAGCTGCACCCCCCTCCCCAGGGTGGCCTGGCAAAGGCAAAATTGTCCCGGTGGGAAAATACGTGCCAATCCACCCTGCCAGATACACACGCACAACACACACACACACACACACACACACACACACACACACACACACACACACACACACATACACACAAGCGCACACACACACGCACGCACGCACGCAACACACACACACACACACACACCACACACACACACACACACACACACACACACACACACACAACACACACACACACACACACACCACACACACCCACACACGCACACGCACACACGCACACACTCACACAAACACACCAAGAAAACTCCCAACTAACTCTATAAAAACACTCCACACATAAAGTGGACGTCCATTTGTCTAATAGTCGTAAGTTGATGACGAAACAGTTGCAGAATCCCTCGTAAATTAATGTTCAATGGAGCGCAGCATGTGTGAGGCTTTTTGAAAAATGTCCTCCGCTATTAATAGTGACATGTCTTAAGTAAGGAAGGCGAGGGGATATACTGCAAGTCTGTCTGTCTGTCTGTCTGTCTGTGGGGGCGAATCGCTCATTGGAACACAGACAACCAGCCCCCCCAAACACACACACACACACACACACACACACACACACACACACACACACACACACACACACACACACACACACACACACACACACACACACACACACACACACACACACACCACACACACACACACACACACAACACACCAAGGAAAGTAACACACAACTGCTGCAGGGGCGGATGCCCCGTCTGCCCCACCAAACACAATGGCATGCAAAACAACCCAAGATATTTCAAATTAAAGTGCCTATATTTAAAATGATGTGAAACACTACTACTGCCACTTACAGCTGTGGCACCACTAAACCAACAGCATCATTGAAAACAGGAAACTCTCTGAGTCAGACCTTTAGCTTTATGCATGCTGCGTGTCTGTTGCAACTTCAACAACAACTGATGTTATTGTTGATGCTGTACTTGACTAATAAAAGTCCTGTAACTGAAAATGGCATGGGTGCGACTTCATCGCCTGTGGCGCGAAGCGATGAAGTCGCGCCCATACCATTTTCTCCTGCCCCCCCAATGGGGAAATGTTACATCCGTCCCTGAACTGCTGTTCAAGGAACACGGCAAGTCACTTTAATCTAAACATTGTGTTTCTACATGTATTCACCACATTTCTAATGAACTAAACGATTCTCCAATATGTTGATGATTATTGTCTCTGTGGGGTAAAAACCTCACACAGTATGTGCCAAACTGTTGCTTTTTAAGAGATTCAAATAATTGAAAACAGCAAAACAATTGACAGACTCGAAAGACTAGCAGCGGATCTGCTACTTTTGATGCTTTCTTTTAACACTATAGTAATTAAGTAGATCAAGTATAGTGTTTTAATTTACAAATACATCACATCGGTGTGAAACAAATGGTGGAACTATACTGTAATTGTTATGACTGAAGTCATATTGCCCTGTACACACTGTTGAAAGAGACAGGTGTTACAGTAAAAAAAAAAAAAAAACTTCCCATCATGCACTTGTACTTAACACGAAGCTAAACAGTGCCACTATCTCTCATGTTTTTAACCTAAAAGCGTGCATTTACTTAGGGCCTTTATTCAAGCTGCTTTACATACAGTAGATCCAAGTCAAGTTCATGAAGTTCACCCATCCATTCACACCCACACATAGCCCATCAGGAGCAATTAGGGGTTCAGTGTCTTGCTCATGGACACAAAATCTGGGGGAGCCCAGCCCATGGGTTCGAAGTAGCAACCTTGCGGTCAGTTGCCATCCGCTCGACCCCTGAGCTACCACTGCCCTCTATCCCCTCCTAGACTAGCCCCGTTGCCACCTCTCTCATCTTCACTGGCTATGCTGTCTACAGGAGATGTCCCGTGGTGTAGTCCAGCGTCTGTTTGAACGGTTAATGAAAATGGAGAAATAACGGAAATGGAGAAATTTCACTTCCGCAAGAAAGCATCGGGAAAGCCGGGGGAACAAATCGTACTGTCCGACAAACAGCGGCTTCGTGTGCTGTCATTTGATGTCGCAGTTAAACGGTTAAGGGCCGCAGTTGAGTATCTTTTTCTTATCTTGTGATTCTTATCTTTCTCGTTTGAAATGATTACTGCCAAGGAGGGCTGTGATTGGAGGATTCCAAAATGTTGACCAGTAGAGGGCGCTAATGATCTGACTTTTCTGAACAACCAGGAGTTGATCATTTTGTATAGAAAGGTGGAAAGTCAACGTTGATAGTTGACGTTGCTCGTTGATGCTAGGTGTATCAGGGCCCTTAGGATTCGGTGGTCAACCGTGTCGAAGGCAGCGAAGAGGTCAAGCAATACTAAGATGGCGGGGGGTACCGGGGTGGACCGTTAAAACGATGTCTCTTATGATGGATATGCCGTGTCCACCGCTCAAAAGCACAAGTAGTTAAGGCTAAGGACATAAGAGGTTTCTGGGCCGACGGCGACAGTATATACTTGTGTTTAACGTGGGCGAAAAAAGAAGAGTGGCAACATGTAAACACACGTTGCAGACAGGATGGTGCATGACGACTAGACCGGCGACGTGCACAACACGCTGGAATGACTTTACTACTGCTAGTGCAGCATTATGCCTGTAGGAGTGTGTCAGGAACAAACTCTGTAATCACACACTGCGTGATAAATGAAAAGTGCTACGCTGCACACGGGTAGAAACTATTTAAACACCAGCCTGCCTGCGCTGGGACAAAATATGCCGGAATGTTACTGACTGCTGCTATGCACAGCAGTATACACACACACACACGCACGCACGCACGTACGCACGCACGCACGCACACACGCACGCAGGCAGGCGCACACGGCAGATTATAAATAAATGTCACATTGCTGCCGATACCCGCCTCTAAACCAAAAAGTCTCACTCACACACACGCATTGCACATGAGCATGCACGTGCACACACACTATTCAGTGCAAAAAAATGGTCTGGGAGGCTGCATGGTGTGTTCAGCAGCAGTAGAAAGAGAATAGTGCAGTACAGTAGCTACATCACTCTGTCTGTCTGTCTGTCTGTCTGTCTGTCTGTCTGTCTGTCTGTCTGTTAAGGGCTGATAATCACATGTTACAGAGCTTTGTGTCACTGATGTGAACAACATTCCTTTACTTTACTACTGCTGCTGCCGCTGGTTTGGATTTCATGGGATTTGTTTTTCATCCACCAACAATACGTCCCACTAGTTCCCTTCTAGTGTCTGAACTCTCTCTCTGCAGTCTCCCTCTCTCTCTCTCTCTCTGTCTCTCTCTGTCTTTCCAGAAACAAGAAAGAAAAGAGACCCATGTCCCCGTTCTACTCTCCTTGTTGGCACGTGAAACTCTCTTTCTCTCTCCCCCCCTGCACACATACACACACACACACACACACACACACACAGACACAGACACAGACACAGACACAGACACAGACACAGACACAGACACAGACACCCACAACACACACACACACACACACACACCTCCCCCCTTCCTCTTCTCCCTCCCTCCCTTTCCTTCCACTTCCAAGAAGCAGAAGAAGAGAGCAGCATTCCCACACGAAAACCTTTCCCCAAAACTCAAACACAACATTAGCTCTGCTCTGTTGCTTTCCTCTCTCTCTCTCTCTCTCTCTCTCTCTCTCTCTCTCTCTCTCTCTCTCTCTCTCTCTCTCTCTCTCTCTCTCACACACACTCACTCTCTCTCTCTCTCTCTCTCTGAAAGTCACCATCTGATGCAGAAAGCGTGGAAACTTTTGGTAACCTAAACCCGTAACACACAGTCAGCGAACGTACCTTTAGAGCAGTTCCCTCTCCGGCTCCACCACCAGGAATATCATCCTCTCTCAATCCCACCACTGAATGAACGCCAAGAGCAACAAGTAGCGCAAACTATACCCAGGATTCCTCCTCCTCCTCCTCCTCCTCTCTCCCTCTACCTCTCCGTCTCTCTCCCTCACTCCCACACACACACACACACTCTCTCTCTCCCGCACTCGCTCCGTCTCTCTCCCTAACTCTCTGTTCCTCCAGTGGCTCCTGCCTCCGTCCCACTCATTCAGGCTGCAGTTACAGCCAGTCGCTGCAACTGCCAACTGAGCAAGTATGTCTGTGTTACCTTGTGAAAGCATGTGTGTGTGTGTGTGTGAGTAGGGGGTGGGTGGATCGGGGGAGAGAGAGAGAGAGAAGTGTGTATGGTACTGTGGACTCCTGCAGTGATTGGGACTTGGACTATATACAGGGTTCAGGTTCTCCCCTCCTTTCTCAGGCTGAGAGAGGAGAGCAGAGGAGGAAAAAAGGGCAAACACAGGCATGTGCACACGCGTGTATGGCTAGCAGCGCCACACACACACACACACACACACACACCACACACACACACACACACACACACACACACACAAACACACACACACACACCAGGGGTTGACACTAACACTTGCCCGCTTGCCTGGGGCAAGTAAAAGGTTCGTTTGGTTCCAAACTATCATTTTGCTGGGGTCAGGGACCCCTGGGTCTGTGACCACTATGGGCTAATTAAGATGATGAATTTTAACTCTTGAGAGCGTAAAAATGAAACCAAATGGACCCGCAAGGGTCCATTTGGTTTCATTTTTACGTTCTCAAGAGTTACATCTGGTTAACCAACTTAGCTGGGGACCACCTGGAACCCTCTCAGAGACCACTGGTGGTCCCCGGACCACCTGTTGAAAACCCCTGGTTTAAAGCACCCAAGTAGCAAGTAAACTTAAATGCAAAATGTACAATATATTTTCGGGGGGCAAGTGACCAAGACCTGAGGGCAAGTAGAACCTGACTTGCACTAGGAGACCTTAGTGTCAACCCTTGCGCACACACACACACACACGGGCAGACACACATGCACAGTAAGACACACACGGTTCATTTCTCCCATGTGCTTCTTATTGGGACCTTTCCACCCGGACTTCTCTGTCAAATAATCTCTCAGACTAACTCCCTCCAATCCCTTTCATTATCCCCTCCTCTTATCAGAGGGAGAGAGACTGTGCGTGTGTGTGTGTGTGTGTGTGTGTGTGTGTGTGTGTGTGTGTGTGTGTGTGTGTATGTGCACGTGTGCAGACAGGGAATGCCGGTGTGCTGCACATTGCTTGAGGCTGTGAGGAAGGAGGAGGAGGAGGAGGAGGAGGCAGTGTTGCCAACAGCCAAAATCCAAAATGCACTAGTGGCACTTCCAAAATGCACTAGAATGTGCTAGATGCTTGCCTGGAAGGGAATATGACCATTAAATGACCATTAATCTTCTACATTCTCTAGTTGTGTAGACTTGGGCTAATTCACATGATGAATATTTTAACTCTTGAGAGTGTAAAAATGAAACCAAATGGACCCGCAAGGGTCTGTTTGGTTTCATTTTTTACGCTCTCAAAGAGTTACATCTGGTTAACCAACTATCCATCATTTAGCCTGGCGACCACTGGTTGAAAAACACTGTCATAGGAGGAAAAATGGTGAAAAATGAAAAACGGCGCCTGTCAATCAATTTCACGTCAAACTCACCAGCCAACAAGCACTAGATTTTCCACCAGGAGTTTTTCACTAATTTTGGAGCTAGGGGGGTCTGAAAAAGTGCTAAATATAGTGACAAATGCGCCAAGTTGGCAACACTGGGAGGTGGAAGAAGAGGAGGAGGCGGGTCTTTAGACACGTCAGAGTACAGCTGAATAAAATTCCTTGCTGCCAGAGCCACCAATCAGAGGGGTTGTTGTGGCTGAGCAGAAGGCGTGCTTGCCAGAGGCCCGGCCGCCATGCACACAGCACACCAGAGACATTTATTTACCGTAATTTCCGGACTATAAGCCGCCACTTTTTTCACATGCTTTTGACCCTGCGGCTTATACAACGGTGCGGCCAATCTATGGATTTTTACTGGTAACACAGGGGAGAGACTGGTGACACAGGGGAGAGGGTTCCAGGTGGGATCCACAGACTAAATGAAGGAAAGTTGGTTAACCAGATGTAACTCTTTGAGAGCGTAAAAATGAAACCAAATGGACCCTTGCGGGTCCATTTGGTTTCATTTTTACACTCTCAAGAGTTGTGATATTCAACATCTAAATTAGCACCACTTAATTAATAAGTCATGGTCATTTTGGTCTCATTTTGATGTTTTGCCTCTTTTGTTTGTGAAAATCCATCCTGGAATTGTGAACAAAACCAAAAGAAATCTTTAGTTCGGGGGTTTGTGGGGATGTTAAATCATGGTCTCTGGCTCAAATGCTGAATAAATAGTGGGCCCTGGGATCAAAAAAGTTGAAAAACACTGCTCTAACATGAAGCTTGTTGTCTGGTGCGGCTTTTAATCGGGTGCGGCTTATACAAGGAAAAATCAGTATTTTGCCCCAAATTTAGCTGGTGCGGCTTATATTCAGGTGCGGCTTATAGTCCAGAAATTACGGTAAGTAGAAGAGTTGTGACATTGAGGTGTCGGAAACTGAGCTGGTCGAGTTGCTGTCCATGCAGCCTTGAACTGGGAAAAAAGTGAGGCAAATGAAGCAGAGAACCCAGGGCTTGACACTAACACTTGCCCGCTTGCCCGGGGCAAGTAAAAAAAAATTGGGAAACAAAACAGGCAAATTAACATTCACATCAAAATGACCTAATCTTCTACATTCTCTAGTTGTGTAGACCTGGGCTAATTAAGATGATTAATTTTAACTCTTGAGAGTGTAAAAATGAAACCAAATGGACCCGCAAGGGTCCATTTGGTTTCATTTTTACGTTCTCAAGAGTTACATCTGCAAAATTTACAATATATTTTTGGGGGCAAGTGACCATGAGCTGAGGGCAAGTAGAACCTGACTTGCACTTGCCCGATGGGCAAGTGCCTCCGAGACCTTAGTGTCGACCCCTGGAACCCATCTCAAAATGTACCAAACATGCTCTATAATTTTCAGAAAGCTTTACTTGCAGCACGGAACGATCTGTTGAGTTGTAGCGTTTAGTCTTATTTACTGTAATTACCTGTTACAATGATTTAAAGTCAGTGATGTTGATTGCCTGCATCCTGCATTCAAAAAATGAAATTTATACAGGTTTTGGATGCAGTGGATACATTGACGAGTACAGTACTGCATCTTGTGGATGCAGTACTGTATACAATCAATCAATCAACCAAAACCATCCATCCATGTGCTTAGCCGCATGGATAAGCAGATGGCCTGACCCGATCTTAAAATGCTGGGTTCAGGGGTTGACACTAAGGTCTCCGAGGCACTTGCCCATCGGGCAAGTGCAAGTCAGGTTCTACTTGCCCTCAGGTCATGGTCACTTGTCCCCCAAAATATATATTGTAAATTTTGGATTTAAGTTTACTTCCTACTTGGGTGCTTTAAACCAGGGGTTTTCAACAGGTGGTCCCTGAGAGGGTTCCAGGTGGTCCCCAGCTAAGTTGGTTAACCAGATGTAACTCTTGAGAACGTAAAAATGAAACCAAATGGACCCTTACGGGTCCATTTGGTTTCATTTTTACGCTCTCAAGAGTTAAAATTCATCATATTAATTACCCCAGGTCGCAATGACCACCTTAAGACAAATTTATCTTGTGTTGTGTTATAGTGCACTATGTTGCACACTTGCCCGATCGGGCAACCAGGTAGCAGTCTTCACTTGCCCCACCATTTTTTTTACTTGCCCCGGGCAAGTGGGCAAGTGTTAGTGTCAAGCCCTGTGGGTTGGTCGGGTCGGGTTTGGGCAGAACCTTACACAGAGTAAAGTGAAATGCCACTCAGTGCCATCTTCATAATATACTGTATACTTTACACAGACAGACAGAAGTATTATTTTACCATAATAAAAACATTCAGTATATATTAAAGCAATAAGCCACTCGAGGTCGCATGCTACCTGGAGTGGCTTATTGCTTTTCTAAAACTGTTACCATTGCAGCAACATGAAAAGTACCAATTAAAATAATCAACAGTAGCACAATGACGTCTGTAAGTTAGCTAAAGTTAAAGAAAGAGGTTCCCAGCTACAACAAAGTAGTTCCCAGCTAACCTGCTGTAAAAAATACCTCACCTGCGACAAGAATCCATAACAACAACAAAGCCAGGTTCCGGGTGGAGTGATACTACCAAATACTACCAAATGTGATGCGTCAGCAGTAGGTTATTGGTGGGTTTTCTCAACTGTCACATGACGGTGACCAGCCAATCAGAGTTAGTAGTACTGGGACTAGCAGTTTTAGATTTAGTACTGGGACTAGCAGTTTTAGATTTTTTTCCCCCATGGAGCCCTACTGATCTGCATGCATTTTAGACCCGAGCCCAGCCCTGGTTGGGTTCGGGTAGAGTTGGAGAACTCTCTATTGCAAACTTCTTCCAAGTTCCTTCGGTCATGACCCACACTTCATAGGTGAGACAGAGTACAGTAAGACAGAGAGCTCTGCCTTCTGTCTCAACTCTCTCTTTGTCACAACAGACTAGAGTGCCACTGAACCAACCAGCCAAACCCACAGACGTTGGTAAAAACCTCAAGGACCACAACAGAAAATAGAAGATTGACAGGTAGCAGGAAGGATGGTGAAGTCTATATTACTTAGGAAAGTAACTTCTTTACTTTACTCGTTACCCCTTAGACAAAGTAATACCATTACTTTACTTATTACTGGATTTGAAGAGTAATATATTACATATTACGTTATTACTTTCCCAAGTTCTCAACACCGCTTTTGAAAAAATAGAGAAGTACAACATAATCCGTTTATTACAAAATAAAGCAGCAAGCGATTTGTAGTGTACATAACTGCGCAGGATGCAGCATGTGGACTGGATCTACAATCTACTGCACATCTCTGTTGTTACAGTACCTGTCAATAGCTTGTACATCTGTTCTATTTTTGCATGCAACAACAAGCTCATTCTAAAAAAGTAACTTGGCGTTACTTGCAAAGTAATGCGTTACTTATTACCCATTTTTGCAGAGTAATCTCGTTACTTTACTTTTTGGAGCAAAAGTAATAATATTACAGTAATATGTAATCTAAAATTAGTTACTGCCCAACACGGGTAGCAGGAAGGATGGTGAAGACTCTCCCACGGCTCTGTCTCTCTCTCTCTCTACACACTATTAAAATATTTATTGCAAATATACTCTGACTGTCACTGTTTACAGCCCTATGTATTCTCCAGGGTGGATAAAGCACTATCTGGAGGATCACTGGTGTATGAGAAGGCTTACAAGGGATGTGTGTGTGCGTGTGCGTGTGTGTGTGTGTGTGTGTGTGTGTGTGTGTGTGTGTGTGTGTGTGTGTGTGTGTGTGTGTGTGTGTGTGTGTGTGTGTGTATAGATGGGTTTATTAAATCTGAGCGTTTCATTGAGCCGTCTTGCACAACGCAAATAAACAGCGTTGCCGTGTTTTATTTGAATGCATGAAAACGTTAAGTAGGGGTTCTGACACGGACCTTTGGCTGGTCTCTAACTCGGTCCAACTGCTGTATTAATAAACATAGTCAGAACAGTGTTTATGGTCCGTCTTGCCAAAAGCTAATAAACAGGGTAGCTAGTGTTTTATTAGATGCCTGCCAGTGGTTCAATAACCGTTTTTTAATACATAATAACTCATAGTTTACAAATGGGTCCCATTTGTACACTCTCAGAACCCCTTTTCCTCCGGTTGGGAACCAGGGGCGGATATAACGTTACCCAATTCCACCAATACAATAGGACCACCGATCGAAGGGGTACCCCCGATATGAACCACGGTATGATATACTGATACCATCGGTCCGGCTCTGATCTTGCATACGGGTGCTGGTGCATGAGTAAAACTTATTTGTGTTTGGTTTCCATACAGACAATGTCGCAGCATAGATAGTATATAAAATATATGCTTTGTTCTATCCAGCACAGATGCTAAGAGACAAGTTCGGAAAGAAAGGAGTGAGCAGAGCAGTGGTTCTCAAACCTTGGCCCTGACCCTGATAAGCACATGGAATGTAGTGCAGTAGTTGAGACGTATATATTCTGTTTGACTCTCTTCCATACTGTAGATCAATATGGTGAAGATAGCAGAACGACGACCTCACAATTTCACAATGTTTGACTTCTTTATTATATACTTTGAAAAGTTGGCCTACAGTATATGTATAAATTGTTGATTACTTTTGGTGCAGTATACGCCTATACTGGTCTTTTTAATTGGGGTATGGGAATGGGAAATCTTAAAAAAAAGTCCTTCCCGCTCCATCCATTTTTAACATTTTACTATGCCATAAATATACCCGTGTTTTGTGGACATAATAAAAAAAGTTCCCCCATCCCGTGTTACCTGAAATCATTAATATGGTGAAACACAACTTGACATCATCAAGTTGTGTTTCACCATGTTAATGTTTTTTTTTTTTTTAGGATCTATTTTTCTGAGAGTGTACAAATGGAACCCGTTCATTTGGTTCCATTTGCACACTCTCGTTGCTCCAGACCAGGGGTTTTTTTTCAACCTTTTTCATACCAGGGACCACCATTTATTCAGAATTTGAGCCACGGACCACAATTTGAGGACATTTTAGCCACAAGGCCCCCTAAACTAAACATTTCTTTTGCTTTTGTCCACAATTCCAGGCTGTATTTAGGAAACAAATCAGGCAAAACATACAGATCAAAATGACCATTAATCTTCTAGTTGTGTAGAATAGGGGTTATTCAGATGATGAATATTCTAACTAATTCATTTTTACGTTCTCAGGAGTTACATCTGTTAACCAACTTAGCTGGGGACCACCTGGAACCCTCTCAGGGACCACTGGTGGTCCCCGGACCACCTGTTGAAAACCCCTGCTCCAGACTGTTTGATGTGAAGCATGGCAAAGCAAGACTATCTGGAGACTAAAGACCGATCAGGTTTTGCGGCCCATGCTCCCAATCACAGATTATTGGCACGTCAAAAAGACTGATAGCTGATATGATTATGATTATATATATATATATATATATTTTTTTTTTTATAAAATGGAAGTGCAAGAAGCAGCAAAATTGTTTCAGTTTCACCTCCATCCAATGCATCTTTTTTTTTTTTTTTTTTTTTTTTTTTTTTTAGAAATGCAAGTGCAAACATGTGTTGTAGCAGCATTAGAAACATTTTGCTGTATGAATTACAGGCATGGGGCTTAAAAAACATAAAAGAAAATTTGGGTAATTTGAGTAATTCTATGAAAGCATGAGGTCAGAGTCAGAGAGACACAGTTCTACAGTACATCTCCTTACCACAACAATCTATCGGATTTCAATGAGAGTGGTTGTTCTACTATTGTTGCACATTTATAAGGAATAATATAATTAATCGGCTGCTATTTTTTTCGATTATTCATTTTTTTTTGCACCAATACCGATTTTTAATAAAATCATGAATATCCAAGTTGATAATCGTCTGCGACCGGCTGCGAATTGGTCACTACTACTGGACACTTCCCCAATTTACAATTACAATTTAGGCATTTAGCAGATGCTCTTAATCCAGAGCGACTTACAATGGTGAAAAGTTTACAATTTAATCTGGATTTACAATACATTTTACAACATACAATGAAGCGCTAAAAACATTGTAATACATTAGGCAACCTATATAAGTCATTGCAGCAAGTACTGTGGGTTGGTATATAATACCAGTGCTATGGGTTGAGATGGAGTCTGAAGAGGTGTGTTTTCAGACTGCGGCGGAAGATACGGAGTGAGTCTGTGGTTCTGATTGCAGGGGGAAGTTCATTCCATAGTTTTGGGGCCAGGAGGGAGAAGAGCTTGGGGCGCGTGGAGCGTTGTCCAGGCGTTTTTAGTGGGGCTTCCCCTCACTAAAGTCATCGGAGCCCCAATTGGGTCCCAACCCATGGGTAGAGAACCATCACGGTGACGGAGAGGAGTGTGGTATGTGAGCTATAGAGTTACAGCAGGACTACAAAGGGATGTGGTGAAGTCCACAGGCCTCTGACTGGGACACACCTCTCCTTTTATCTGGATCATCTAACTCTGGCACTATAATCCCTCATCCCCCCTCACCTCCATTCACAAGTTCACAAGCCTCTTTTGTTTTGTCCAGGGTTCCATTTGTACAAAGAAAGAGGGGAGGGGGGTGGGGGCGTGTTCCCCCCCACCAAAAAATAGTAGACCTGGACCGGATGGTAGGGAATCGGGATAGCCATAGCATGGGCGCACCTATAGGCTGTTGTAAAGCTGTCTGACAGCGCATCGCGGGTTCGACTCCCGCAACACACGCAGACCACTTGATGGCTTTTTCATCCCACAGACCCAAAACGAAAGATTTTCTTTTTGTCCACAATTCCAGGCTGGATTTTTTTTTTTTTTTTTTTTTAAAGGCAAACGCAAATCAAAATGACCAAAATGACGCAAATCACAATTCTGGACTTAAATAATAAATGGACCCACAAGGGTCCATTTGGTTTACACTCTCAAGAGTTAAAATATTCATCATCGGAATTAGCACCAGTAGTTACATCTAGTTAACCAGCTTTCTAACATTTAGCTGGGGACCACCTGAAACCCTTTCAAGGACCACTGGTGGTCCCCGGATCACTGGTTGAAAATCACTGGCCTAGACAGTTGAGTGGCCCAAATCAAAAAGCTTGATGCCTTCATATATTTTTTTAAATTTTTCATTATTATTTAATGAAACCGAAATAAAATGTATATCATAGTATGCAACATAATACATAATATGTATTATGTTGCATACTATGATATGCATTTTATTTCGGCTTCATATAGTATTATATAAAGTGTGTAAAATATTAGTAACAATTAAAAATAAGAATATCCATCAGAAAACAGCCTGAGCTCCACAAACTAAAATTCTGGGGATTCTTCTTTTGGATGAAAAAGTTTGAGAACTACTGATTTATTAAACCATTTCTGTACTGAACGCGTTTTGGTGTTTTAGCTGTTGAAAAATAGCAGATCTACAAGCTCATATCGCGCCACCGAGTGGCGCGATATGAGCTTGTAGTTCTGCTATTTTTGAAAAATTGTGAAAATGTGGTGCAAATCTTTGAATACATTATTTCGGAAGCAAGCATTTTTTAACTGAAATCTTTGCTTCTGGGGGGATCCCTACAACATGTTTTTAGATGAGGTTCTGCAGCTAAATAATAGATATTTCTGGGGGGGCCAGAAATATCTAGAATCTCACACCAGGGACTAGAATTTAGTGTCACAAACCAGAATTTAGTGTCACAAACTATAATTTAGTGTCATGGACTAGAATCTAGTGTCGGGAACTAGAATCTAGTGTCAGACACTGGAATCTAACTTCAGAAACTAGAATCTAGTGTCAGACACTGGAATCTAACTTCAGAAACTACAATCTACTGAGAGGAACTAGAATCCACCGTGGGGCACTAAAATCTAGCATGAGGATCTAGTACTGTATCTAGCGTCAGAAACTAGAATCTAGTGCTGTGAACTAGCATCTAGCATCAGAAACTACAATCTGATCAGGACACAATGGGTTACAAAAAATAATAAATCAATAAAAACAAAACCAGCTGCAACAAGAAAATGGTTGCAAGCCCTCGTTGCAAGCCCTGCTATATCCTCAGATGAACACAGATCATACATCCATTCTGAAGAGCCGAGAGAACAGTGAAGGTTCTGTGCAAATGGTGTCACATGGGAGACCAGAGAGAAAGAGAGAGACCTCAGATAGCTCCAAAAAACCTCTCATGTCTCACTTTACAGTCAGACAGTAAATCTAACAGCCATGTTACCCCCAGGCTGAAAGTCAGAGACTGACAAAGAAGAATGCATCGTTACTCTGACATGAAGTGAGGAGAGAGGGAGATGGAGAGAGAGAGAGAGAGAGAGAGAGAGAGAGAGAGAGAGAGAGAGAGAGAGAGAGAGAGAGAGAGAGAGAGAGAGAGAGAGAGAGAGAGAGGGAGATAGAGAGAGAGAGAGGGGGAAACAAAAACATGATACAGAGACATCCACAGAGAGACAGAGTGAGAGACGGGGGAACTATTTCAAACAGATTATTTAACCGTCTTTGCGCCTAACGCGAGGATTACGTATACACGTCTATGCCGCGACTTTCAATGTTTGAAACCCTTATTTTGAAGCGGCAGGAACTGCGAAAACGGATGTATGTTGATGACGTTATCGTGTTTCTGGTGTCCTGACCTCTAACCCTGTGGTACAAAAATATCTGGGTTGAAGCTAGTCCCGGATGGATTGCTGTCTCTCGTTCGAAATGCCTGGTTTGCCGGAAAAAAAAACAGACATTGAGGGGTAGAATCTGAGATGATGCCTGGCATAAAATGGGTGCGGGGGCATTTTATTTTATTCAAAATGGCCGCACCCATGTGAAATGCATCAAAACGATGATCGGCCAAAGGTGGGTTTGTATCAAAGGATAGATTAAAGAATGGAATCAATTAATCTTTGTGTTGTCCGAATCCGGCGCAGGAGGCTGCAGGGAGGGAGCGGTTAATGTATTAATATACACTGCAGAATCTTGTGTCTCTCTCATGATGTTCGCAGTCTCAGGGCATAAAATAAACATCTTAGCAAACAAGACGTATTGTTTGAATGTCGCATTTCAAGCGTGCAAACTCCAATCAAACGCTGCAGTTAATTGACATTGCCTCAGTCACAACACGGCGTCAGGCTTGTCGTATTTGTTTGCGTTATTTTTGCATGGCCGGCGATTTCCCAAAGTTACATACGGTGCATTGCTCACCGAAAAGCCTTTGATCATCAAACTCTCCTTCTTGATATGATTCACATCTGTTGTGTTCAGGTTTGCAGTTTGCACATCCATTCAGACATGACTGCATCCATGCACACATTCAAAGCGCATGCACATGCACACACGCACAGGTATCGGAATAACGATTTTACAACCGATGTTCTGTTATTTTTGACTGGAATTTTCGCACCGATATGGTCATGCAAAGGTACAATCAAAGTGAGGGGCCATATTGTTACACACACACACACACACACAGCTGATCTGCTGCGTCTGGTTGTGTCCTGTGACGAGTGCTAGAATGACGCAAAACAACAGTTTGCAAAAAGGTTCAACAGAATGACAGCGTTGTCCAGCGGGTGTGTGTGTGTGTGTGTGTGTGTGTGTGTGTGTGTGTGTGTGTGTGTGTGTGTGTGTGTGTGTGTGTGTGTGTGTGTGTGTGTGTGTGTGTGTGTGTGTGTGTTTGTGTGCGTGTGTAATGAATGGGTTGAGCTGATTCGGAGCAAAAGTATAGTCACAAAGCAACCAAATAAACTGTTTTTTTTTTAACCAGGGCTGGTTTTAAACACTACTGCTGCTACTAACTAACTTCAATTGTGGCGCCAACACTGTGTCATAATTCAAAACAGAAAACTCTCTGAGTCAGACCTTTAGCTTTATGCATGCTGCGTGTCTGTTGCAACTTCAACAACAGCTGACTGTGGGTGATGAAGCCGTCCATGGCATTGAAGCCATGGCGATGAAGCCGTCCATGGCATTTTCACCGCCCCCATACTATTTCCACTTTTTCACCTGCCCCCCTAATTGGAAATGTTTACATCCAGGCCTGTTTTTAACTACAACTTTTTTTTTTTTACTTTCCCTGTTGTGATGGGTCCCATCACCAGTTATCTGTTAAAGCAGGGGTTTTCAACAGGTGGTCCGGGGACCACCAGTGGTCCCTGAGAGGGTTCCAGGTGGTCCCCAGCTAAGTTGGTTAACCAGATGTAACTCTTGACAACGTAAAAATGAAATCAAATGGACCCTTGCGGGTCCATTTGGTTTCATTTTTACACTCTCAAGTGTTAAAATATTCATCATCTGAATTAGCCCAAGTCTGCAGAACTAGAAGATGGACAAAAGCAAAAGAAATCTTTTAGTTTTGGGCTCTGTGGGGCTAAAAGTGTCCTCAAATGGTGGTCCGTGGCTCAAATGCTGAATAAATGGTGGGCCCTGGCATCAAAAAGTTTGAAAACCCCTGCGTTTTGTGGCATTAAATTTCTTTTTTTTCTGTTTAAATGTCTGCTAAACAGTTCTCTGAATAAACCTATATTTCCATCCATGTCAGTGGTTCTTCTCAAACATTTTCATGTCAGGGACACCCTCCAGATTTAGCCAGATCATTGCCTGAAGGGAACAGTCCACTCAGAGAGTGGTTGTGGTCGGGGTCTATGGGCTGGATCCAGGCAACCCCAAATTACATGGATCTGGCCGCAGACCTGCACGAGCATCTCAAAATACTTTGTTCCATAGACCCCCAGAGGCAATGAAGTGAGTAGTTAAGAGAGATGTAGTAGGGTAGAATAACCGGAGAAAACAACTAGGAAACCACGCGAGGCAGCAACCAGCACATTGGGAGCAATTAGGGCTTGGTTGTCTTGCTCAAGGGCACCACCTCTGGAGGCGCGAGTTCTAACGCCCACTCTCTCTTCCCTCTGAGACACTCTGTTAGTAGTTAGTTATAGTTTACACTCCTACCACTTGCTTCAGGTCAATTTGTGAAAAACGATACAGCTGACAGATGATTCTATACCAGGGGTCGGCAACCCGAGATGTTGAAAGAGTCATTTTCGACCAAAAATTAAATTCAAAATCTGTCTGGAGCCGCAAAAAAAATGTAAGCCTAATAAGCCCTTAAAGGGGAATTCCACCCATTTTCTTTTTTTTTTCCTGAGAGTGTACAAATGTGAACCAAATGGACCCTGGCGGGTCCATTTGGTTCCATTTGTACACTCTCAGAAAAAAAGGTCCTAAAAGAAAAATCATTAACATGGTCAAACACAACTTGACAATGTCATTAAGTTGCGTTTCACCATGTTAATGATGTTTTTTTTTTTTTTTTTTTTTCAGACCTTAATTTCTGGGAAACACAGAATGGGGGGGGGACTTTTTTTTATTAATGATATAGTAAACTGCTGAAAATGGGTGGTTCAGATTAAAGCTTGATCTCTGATACCTGCTGGGCATGCATGGCCAACAAACGCAACGTTAACGAGCAACGTAACTGTCTCACATGTTGGGTGCTGTCAGTGACTGAAATGTTTATATTATGTTGGTGGATCACCCCAGTGTGTATGTAATAATGCTACAGCCAGGGAGCCACTAGGTGTGTGTTCTAGAGCCGCGTGCGGCTCCTGAGCCGCACGTTGCTGACCCCCGTTCTATACAATGTGCAGCAGTGCAGCGGCTTTCAACCTTTGTCATACCAGGGCCCATATTTATTCTGCATTTTAGCCACGGAGGACCCAAGAGTAAGGATTTTTGGACAACAAGTTGGTGTCCACAGTTTAGGAGAGATAACTGGCAAAAACGTTGGTCAAAATAATTCTTCTACATTTTCTAATTGTGTAGATTATATTATTTAAAATTAATTATTTCAGATGTTTAAATGTTTGAGTGTCAAATGAAACCAAAAGAACCATTTGGTTTCGTTTTACCGATCTCAAGAGTTACAGATCTACAGTATAAGGGTCCATTTGGTTACCAACTGTCCCACATTTAGCTCTTAGGGATCACAGGTGGTCCCCGGACCACCTGTTGAAAGCTGCTCTACACTACTGCCACTTTCTTCAGGTCAATTTGTTGAAAACGATACAGCTGACAGATGATTCTATACAACATGCAGTAGTAGTGGAATCCTCCTGCACTAATGGCTCTGCTGACAACTTGATGGTTCCACTGTGATTGATCACCTGAGCAGTGTGACTAATTGCACCTTTATGTGATTATGTAATGATGTAGTGTGTGTGCAGTGTGTGTTCGCCCCTTCAGTCATCTGAGGACACGGCGATAAAGGAGGACCCCCCCAGGGGGACCACCGTGAATCAGTCAGTCAGCGTTGAGTGATGATTGCCCATGCCAAAGAATTGTCTCCCTTCCATTTCTTTGTGTCATCATCACCTCCTATTTCATTTCTTTGTTGTGCAAATGGTAAATGGCCATAAATGCCACTATTTATTCAGAATTTGAGCCACAGAGGACCAACATTTGATGACATTTCAGTGCCACACAGACCCCAAAAATAAATTTTGTGTTTGTCCACAATTCCAGGCTGGATTTGGGAAACAAAACAGTCAAACCTACAGATCTAAATGACCATTCATCTTCTACATTCTCTAGTGGTGTAGACTTGGGCTAATTCACACGGTTAATATTTTAACTCTTTCATTTATTTTAATTCTTAAACCAAATGGACCCTTGCGGGTCATTTGGTTTCATTTTACACTCTCAAAGAAATACACCTGGTTAATCAACTGTCCATCATTTAGCTGGGGACCACCTGGAACCCTCTCAAGGACCACTGGTGGTCCCCGGACCACTGGTTGAAAACCACTGGTAAATGGTGCGTTTATATTAAAGCAATAAGCCATGAGAGGGAGCAGGTTACCGTGGAGTATGTGCGGAGTGTAGGCTAAATCCATGGTAACCTGCGACCTGCGAGTGGTTTATTGCTTTTCTAAAACGGTTACAATTACAGCAACATGAAAAGTACCAATTAAAATAATTCACAGCCGCACAATGTCGTATGTAAGTTACCCAGTTAAAGAAAGTAGTTCCCCGCTAAAGACAGTAGTTGGACACATTAAGGTCTGTTTCGTTCCATTTGTACACTATCTCAAGAGTTAGACCCACGAGGGTCAATTGGCTCCAAACTATAATTTAGCATGCCTGGGGTCCCCCTAAAATTCCCCCAAGGACCCCCAGGTGTTCCCAGACCACACTTTGGGAAGCAATGCATGGTGTAAGAGCTCCCTCTCCCTTTCTCTCATAACATTATCATAATCATTCCAAGCACTTTGTGTTTTTTTTTTTTACTTCATGAAGGCATTTTTCTATTTTTTTTATCCATACGAACAAAGTCTCTAATTGTTGTCTTGGTCCAGTCCATCTTCTCAGCAGCATAATAACCAGGGGCGGATTTAGGCATGGGCATGGGGGGGTGGGGGGGGGCAATGCCCCCCTAAATACCCAGTCTGCCCCCCCAAACACGATGCAAGATTAAAGTGCTTATATTTAAAATGATGTGAACCACTACTACTGCTACTAACTAACTACAGTTGTGTCACCACTAAACCAAGAGCATTTCATCATTGAAAACAGAAAACTCTCTGAGTCAGACCGTTAGCTTTATGCATGCTGCGTGTCTGTTGCAACTTCAACAACAACTGATGTTATTATTGATGCTTTACTTGACTAATAGAAGTCCCGTAACCGAAAATGGTATGGGTGTGACTTCCATGAAGCCGCCCCCATAGCATTTTCTCTTGGTCCTCCAAAATGTTCTCTTGCCCCCCCCCCCCCCCCCCCCCCCCCCCCCCCCTAAACGGACATGTTTCATCCACCCCTGATAATAACATCCTCAGAGGGAGGTATTTGATCCTCTAGCCATGGGTAAACCACACAACAATAAGACAGGGTAAACACCACACTGATTAAGTGTCTCTGACTACCACTTCTTCCCACATCTCATTTTGATTAGAAATCTCCCAGGGAATGGTGTAGAGCAGCGGTTCTCAACCCCGTTCAGGTCCTCACTCTCCCATGCTCCCCCTACACACACATTTAATAAGGACTTTTGTTTGACTCGGCTTCACAAATAAATGTTTAAATAGCAGGTTTACAAGCTCTGGCTATTTTCATAATGTTATGTAATGGTGCTGGTGAGTGAGTGTGTTGACCATATAAGGAGTTCCTCTCTGTCACCAATGTTTAAGTCACATTTGATTTGTCCTTGTAATCAAGGACCAATCACTTAGGCCAGGGGTTTTCAACAGGTGGTCTGGGGACCACCAGTGGTCCCTGAGAGAGTTCAAGGTGGTCCCCAGCTAAATGGAAAGTTGGTTAACCAGATGTAACTCTTTGAGAGCGTAAAAATGAAACGCTAAAATGCGTTTCATCTTTACGCATTTTAGCCCCATAATTTACCCCATCACTTTTCAAAATAAAACATATTTTAGAATTAGAACAGGCTGGAATCCAGGGAACACCTTATGTGACACATATGCCAGTCATAATGGATATCAAACGTAAGATTCTTATAATGAAAAAGTTACCTAGAGTACCTTTAAACGGGGCTTACTTGGTAAAAAGTTAAATAGTAGAAAAGTAGAAGTAGTAACAGCAGAAATATTCATGGTAAGTGTGTTAAAATTGTACTCAGACGGGCCGCAGGAGTCACTGTGTGCAGTAACTATACACACGCGCGCGCGCACACACACACGCACACGCACACACACACACACACACACACACACACACACACACGCACACGCACACGCACACACACACACACACACACACACACACACACACACACACACACCCCTAAATCAGGTAAATGCCCAGTGTTGTTGCCAAACAACCGCAACCAATTAGTGACTTAACATTGTGGTGTGTCATAATAGTGCAGTAACAACAGCTAATGCCAGCCAGACACCTGAAGACAGCCAGGGAGAGCAGGACTTACAGTAAATAGCTGGCGGCTGAAGAGCTTCTGTTGTTGCTGAGTCATCAGAAAAACAACGGCGTAACAATGGACGACGATATGAATTAAAGAAAACAACAACACCGCCGGGGAAGAAACAGTAGGACACCACAATGGTAGCCATACAGAAACAACGATGAATCTACAAGCTTAGACTTCAATACGACCTTGTAGGTCAGGGGTGCCCAAAAGGTAGATTGTGATCCACCAGTAGATCACACAGACCGTGCAGGTTTTCGATTGTCTGCCTTTTGACTTTGGCCAAGCCCCGCCAAGCCTCCTCTATAGCTGGGGATCGAACCAGGGGCTCTGATCAGGGGGCATGTACACTAGTATTGCCCCTGCAGTGCCCCCGCCTCTAACCGCTTGGCAATCAGACTTTCAATAGCAAGGCATCCTAAAGTACAACTTGTTCAAGGTTTTGGCCAACTACAGAGTACAGCATTGGAAACAGCTGTAATTAATCAGTCAGAAACATCCAGAGTCACTTCCAACACACCACCACAAGCATCTGGGTTTGAGGCCAACGGCTGTCCGCTGGATGGTCACTGACAGGCCCACTATGCTGGATTTGTACTAGCATTATACACAGGGGCGGATCTAGGAATGGGTATGGGGGGGGGGGGGGGGGCAGTGCCCCCCTAAATACCCAGTCTGCCCCCCCCCCCCCAAACACGATGCCATGCAAAACAACCCAAGATATTTCAAATTAAAGTGCTTATAATTTAAAATGATTTGAAACACTACTACTGCTACTAACTAACTACAGCTGTGTCACCACCACTAAACCAACAGCATTTCATCATTGAAAACAGAAAACTCTCTGAGTCAGACCTTTGGCTTTTTGCAACGCATGCTGCGTGTCTGTTGCAACTCCAACAACAACTGATGTTATTATTGATGCTTTACTTGACTAATAAAAGTCCTGTAACCGAGAATGGCATGGGTGCGACTTCATCGCCTGTGGCGCGAAGCGACATGGGCGATGAAGCCGCACCCATAACATTTTCTCTTGCCCCTCCAACATGTTCTCTTGCCCCCCCCCCCCCCCCCTCCCTCAAATGGGACATGTTACATCCGCCCCTGGTTATCCATAATGTCGTTGATATTCGGCAAAAAGCTCTTATCTCCATAATTCTAACTTTGTTTAGCCGATGATTGGCTGATGCTGAACGTCCCATGAAATGTTACAAGGGAGGTCCGTTCCTGCTTGCTTTTGAAGCACGTTTATTCACTTACAAAATATGCTCCGTGCCGTGAATTGTATAAGATTGTTTGTCGTGAAGTTGTTTAGCATTGTTTTGCACTTCATTGCCTAATAAATGGTGTACAGTATACTCTATCTTGAAAAACAACGCCATTTATTGCTTTTTATGTAGAAATATAATGTATGGAGCATGCACGCTGGCAGAGTGGTTTGTGTGCATGCCATGTGGGCTCTGGTGTGACAGGACGCCACGTGTTCGATACCCATTCATGCCGACTTTTGCTGCATGTCTCCATCCCTTCTCTCCCTCCCATCCTTTCCTGTCTCTCTTCACTAATTACTATCAATAAAGGCAAAAATCCAACAACAAATCTTAAATAAGAAGAAATATAATGTATATTATGCAGCAGAATTGAGTCTCGGCTTTTGGCCTGAGCAATATACAGTATACTGTATATATTTTTGTTTCTCATTTGGCACCTTGAGAAAACCAATTGCCCTACCCCTTCATAATACTCATCACAACAACACTGTAAAAAAGTAGGAGTTCCACAAGTTTATAAACACAACGTGAAGCCTTCTGCTTTTACTTTGAATTTAATCCTTGCATATAATGAGGTTTCCAGCCAACAGAGACGATATACTTTTATTTTCTTCACTCCAGCCTGAATGAAATTTTAAATAGTCTGTCTGGTCAGAATGTTGGCATTGCATGACAGAAACGCTGCATGTTTAGGTTTTATGAACCAAAAATACATTCTATATTCTAAGAAGTGTTTCCGAATGTGGACCATGTCCACTCCACCAAATATTCCTACAGCAAGTCAAAAGTACTGTGGCCTATATACAGTATGTGCAATTTCAAAGTAGAATATAGACCATTCCAAATCCTATCGTGTGCAACTCCAGCGGCTGTAGAATCACCCGTGCGGTTCACTGTAGCCAGGGGCGGATGTACCATTTCCCAATACGCGGGGGGGGGGGGGGGGGGGGGGGGGGGGGGGGGGGCGGGGCGCGAAGCGACACGGGCGATGAGGCCCCACCCTTACTACTTTCAGTTACAGGACTTTTATTAGGCAATTAAGCATCAATAATAACATCAGTTGTTGTTGAAGTTGCAACAGACATGCAGCATGCATAAAGCTAAAGGTCTGATCAGAGAGTTTTCTGTTTTCAATGATGAAATGCTGTTGGTTTAGTGGTGACACAGCTGTACATAGTTAGTTAGTAGCAGTAGTAGAGTTTCAAATTCTTTTAAATACAGGCACTTAGTTTGAAATATCTTGGGTTGTTTTGCATGACATGTTTGGTGGGGCAGTCTGGGCATTTTGCACAACCCCCCCCCCCCCCCCCTTGCCCATGCCTAGATCCGCCCCTGGACTGTAGCAGTGCTCAGTGAGGCACTCTGCTCCAGCTGCCACTTTGCTCCGGCATACGCCTCGGGGGACTCAAACCCGCTCCTGACAGCACGCCTGCCTTAACCGCTTGAACCCTAGCATCCCTACTCTGGAGCCAACGTTGGTAGGATAGAACAGAACTAGGACGAAGAATTTAGTGACTCCAGTCAGCAAACTTCCAAACTGCAGGAGATTCGGCAGAAAACTCATAGTAAAGTGCTTGTTTTTTATCTGCGGGCTACTACTAGTCGGGCGGGGGTGAAGCATAGTTTTACTCAGGTTATGTTTAGGGTTAGTACCGCATGACAGCACCGTCTAACCTAACCCTAGCCTAACCCTACCCTAAACATAACCTCGGCAAAAGTAGGCTATGCCTAATCCTAACCAAACCTCAGTAAAACTTCCTTCGCTCCGCCCGACTAGTAGTAGCCGGCAGATAAAACAAGCGCTCTTACTAATGAGTTTTCCGCCGCATTTCGGAAAGTTCGCCTCCAGTCGAGTACGTTCAGTAGGGTTTCACCTTTTTTCTGCCAGTTCCCACTTCCATTGTGCCAGTTCCATCCAATCCATTGTGTGAAGTATGCAGTACGTTTTTTTTTTTTTTAGGCCAATTTCCGTCCTCTCTTCCCCATCAAGAATCAGCTATGCATTACAGGATCAGCCTCAGGGGCGATAATACATTTTGTCATACAACGTACGACCGTGTTGTTTTCTTTTTTCATATACGAACCGAGTTTGAAGTCGTACCGTTGGCCCCGCAGCAATAGAACGAGCCAGCCTGCCTGTGTGAGCTATCCACGGTGACACCAGATAGTTGTCACTGACAAAGCAATTTCATCAGACTCTTACACTCCTTGAACCTACAGGTTGATCTTTAATTTATACGCGGCTGTGTGCCGGTGTGTTGCGTGCTAAGAAGCAGCAGCAGCAGATATACAAGCTCACCTACGCAGTGGACTGCCAGGCGCGGTGAGCTGGCCGATCCGATGCTTTGGTTGCGCGACACGGCGCGTAGTATAAATCGGGGAGCTTTATTTTAGTCTTCATACAGTAGTTAGGAAGACGTGCACTTCATCTTAGCAGAAAGGATCTGGCTTCATGGGCCCCCCGGAGGGCCCAACGTGTGTGTGTGTGTTCCCTCTTTTAGTTTTTCCCCCTTTACTTATTTAAATTAAATTTTAATAGCTGACACTGCAGTAATGAAAGTTACACAACCTGCACTGTTCAGCACCAAAGTCAGAGATAATTCAAGCAGACCGCAGTGATATTCAATAAGAGATTTATATAAATCTTTTTAGTATTATTAAAAGTCAGACAAAGTTAGTTTATAACCCCCTCAACACTGGGACTCAAGGGAAGATGTACAGTATACTGTATTTAAAAGATTTCAGAAGCGAACGGA
>CM076985.1:39689487-39748048 GCA_039105355.1 Benthosema pterotum
CCCCCCCCCCCCCCCCCCCCCCCCCCCCCCCCCCCCCCAAATGGGACATGTTACATCCGCCCCTGGTTTTTCGGTGTTGTGTTTTCTGCAAACCCAATTAACTTAATGGACGGGTCAATGGAAACGCCATCATGTGTGTCGGGCAGAAGACGGGCTGGAGGAACTACATCAGACACGATACGGCGTGGTGCATTTTATACAAATACTATATGCCCAGGGGTGGCCAACCAGTCGTAGACTAAGAGCCACGTTTTTCACTGTGTTACTGCAAAGAGCCACATCAAACGGTCACAACGGTTATAAAACCGTTGCGATGGCCACCATGTCCTGCCATAAGACATGTGTATTTGTGTGCAATTGCGCAATGCAAAGACACACTATTAAAACATATAGACTAGGGGTGGGACTCGATTACATTTTTTGATCTAATTAATTTGAAGCTTTGTAATTAATTAATCTCAATTAATCTCATACCAATATTGTATGTAGTATATTGTGGTGTGGGAGTGAGCGTTGAGCGTTACGGTTAGAGACAGCGTTAGTAATTAATTTCGGACCAATGGGAGGACGAAACAGTGGGAGTTGGGATCAATGGCAGCCCTTATTGGTTACCCTGATTGGCTTTTTCTCCCATTGCGTGCACCGCTATGATCTGTACCATGAAATTTGTCCAATGAAAAAGGTTCTGTGGTGCAAAATCTATGTGTGATTAAAATGAGTTAATTTCTTTAATCGCGTTATAGTTTCTGTAATTAATTAATCTCAATTAATCAGTTAACGTCCCAGCCCTAATATAGAAGATATATAGAAACAGGGTTTACAATCCAAAAAAAGTATATGACACGTCAAAAAACATACACCTACACCTCCGCAGTCGACTAGGAATCAGCCTGTGGTCGAGTGGTTAGGCACCACTGTATAGGGAATGAATGACTGTGCCAGGCTGGGCGTTTTTGACGGTTTCATGTGGAAGCCCTTTAAGAGCAGCATGTAACCAGCTGAAGAGCCACATGTGGCTCGCGAGCCGCGGGTTGGCCACCCCTGCTATATGCTGTCAAATCCCCAGCGTTAACTTGGCTCTGAGAGGTTTTCAAATGGAACGGGGGTGGCAGTCTGTCCAGCCTACGCAGGGAGCTTTAAGTACCTTCACTAATAACACCGGGACGACGCTCCACACGTCACAAACTCTTCTCCGTTCTGACCCAGGGGTTGACACTAAGGTCTCGGAGGCACTTGCCACTCGGGCAAGTGCAAGTCAGGTTCTACTTGCCCTCAGCTCATGGTCACTTGCCCAAGGACACTTTGACATGTACCGTAATTTCTGGACTATAAGGCGCACCTGAATATAAGCCGCACCAGCTAAATTTGGGGCAAAATACAGATTTTTCCTTGTATAAGCCGCACCCGACTATAAGCCGCACCAGACAACAAGCTTCATGTTAGAGCAGTGGTCTTCAACCTTTTTGACCCCAGGGCCCACTATTTATTCAGCATTTGAGCTACAGACCACCATTTGAAAACATTTTCACCCCACAGAACCCCAAAACTAAAGCTTTCTTTTGGTTTTGTCCACGATTCCAGAATTCCACAATTCCATAGAGAACAAAATGACCATGACTTATTGATTAAGTGGTGCTAATTTAGATGGTGAATATCATAACTCTTGAGAGTGTAAACATGAAACCAAATGCACCCGCAAGGGTCCATTTGGTGACCCTTGGCTCACCATGAGCCACAGCTGCACGAGGGATAATAAAGGTATCTACTGTATCCATCTACTTTATGATGTACAGTATATGATGACAAAGTGTAAATTGTAAATGAACTAACGGGCTGGATGAGCTCGCCAAAACAACACAAAACCTTTCCCTTGAGGGGAAGGAAATCAACTATATTATATGTACAGTACTGTACCGGTAATTACAGTACCCGGTCCATATTTCAGTTTAAAATCACCAGCTCAGATTTACAATCCAGCTGAGATTTTTTTTTTCTTCTGGCAAACAGTCAGGGCCGCTGTAAATCTTCCCCATGCAAATATAAACAAGCGTGAAATGAATTATAAAATAATCAAATGGATCTCACGATCCACGTCATCAGGGGGGAAACGGCATGGCTCCACTTTGTTTCTGGGGCCAAACAGCTTTTGACAACAGTCATCATCTCAAATGTGGTATTACAATGACTCCACTGGGCAAGTTTTCAGCCGAATTTGAACCCCACTGGCTTGAAGTATAAAAATAAAGTTATGTTTTTCTTTTAGAGCATACAGTAAATCATCATGTGGAAACACACACGCACACGCACACGCACACGCACACACACACACACACACACACACACACACACGCCAATAAATAATAATATATACTCAGTGAATAAAAAGTGAGTTACATGAGATTCCGATTCACACAGGCTAGGACTAAGCCTAGCCTGTGTGTGTGTGTGTGTGTGCGTGCGTGCGTGCGTGTGTGTGTGTGTGTGTGCCCACGCACGCACGTGTTGATGTGTCCACTTACTCTGTCGATTGAACATAAAACATAAAAAAAAAGAATCTTTCACCACAAGGTCCAATGTCCAGTTTTGCAATACATGGTAAAAGATGGATAAGGAAAAATATAATTGTGACAGTGTATTACTTTATATCTCTGGGGACCCCCTGGACCCCGCTCAAGGACCACTGGGGGTCCCTAGACCCCACTTGAGAACCACAAATGTATTTATCGCTGGACGGCCCAATATCCACCATAAAAAAATAAAATAAAAAAAACGTGTCAATTTAACTCTGGGGGTGTTAACATGGAACCAAAATTGCCCAATCGGTTCCATGTGTACACTCTCAGAGTTTACAGGTATGTAAGGATCGATACAAACCCCAGGCCCAGTCCAGATGTTGTGGTAATTTCTACACAATGTAGTGCAGGGGTTTTCAACAGGTGGTCTGGGGACCAACAGTGGTCCTTGAGAGGGTTCCAGGTGGTCCCCAGCTACGATGGTTAACCAGATGTAACTCTTGAGAAATAGACCCTTGCGGGTCCATTTGGTTTCATTTTTACACTCTCAAGAGTTAAAATATTCATCATCTTAATTAGCCCAAGTCTACACAACTAGAAGATTAATGGTCATTGTTTTGATCTATATGTTTTGCCTGGTATTGTGGACAAAAAACAAATAAACCCTTAGTTTTGAGGGTCTGTGGGGCTGAAATGTTAGCAAATGGTGGTCCGTGGCTCAAATTCTGAACAAATAGTGGGCCCTGGTATCAAAAAGGTTGAAAACCCCTCATGTAGTGTTGTGTCATGTGTTAAGTTTCACTGATCTTGGCCCCCCTCTGCTGGCAGCAATGTGATAATGCATACAATTTGTTGATGAATTGGATGAATTAAATAAAAAAGGCAACCAAACCAGTACCTTTACGCCTGTTAAAGTATAGAAGAAGGAAGAGCAAGAAGAAGAAGACAGGTGTTTTATAGTTTCATGAGAGAAACTAATCAATCGCAGTACAGAAGGTGAGTGTTACATTTTTAATGCTCCCTCAGGCCAGGGGCTGTGAGCCTGCATGTCTGATTCTTTGTAGTTTACCACGATCAGAATCAGTGCAGCCCAAAACTTAAATTCAAGGACAGGCAGTTTGATTATGTATATGATTATGTATGGATTATGTAAGATTCATACTCTTAACTCTGAACATGCCTGTTGACACACAAAAAAGGCAGTCTAAATCTAAGAAAGAAATATGTATATATATTTGAATGCAAAAGTACTAGAAACAAGCAATATAATCTGTCTGTGGGGTAAATGAATTGTACTTGGTAAGAATTCTTGTAATTAGAAATGTGTTCTAAAAAACAAGGTTGATAATCTCATACAATGAATGAGCCTTTAGACTCCCCGTCTTGTTTCATTACGATTCAACTTTTCACCGTGGCCGACTGACTGGTCCTCTATTCTATGGTCTCGATTCACTGGTCATTCTCTTTGTCTTCATCTGATTGTGTTTCACATGATCTCATTCTCCTCTGAAGCTCTCTCTCTCTCCTTCTATCCCTCTCTCTCTCATTCCTCCTCTCCGTCCCCACAATGGGAGCATCGTTTATCTTACGGAGAAGAAGTGTCACTTGGAAAGAAATGTTCTCCCGGAGGGCCTGATTGCTTTTGACCACAAAACTGCCCACAATCATGTAATATACGATGGCAAAGCATTCCGTCTTCAAAGCCCCGCATCAACATCAACATCAACTAGAGAAAGAAAGAAGAAAAAACTCAAGTTTCTAATCAGTGGTGGAAACTGGAAAAGTAACTACACACATGCACTTACTTCTTTCTACTCCACTACCTTTTGGAGAGACAGTGAAATCCATTTACAACCGCGACGGTCGCCGCAACGTTTTTATTAACTCATTGAGCGCGATCGGATTTTCTTTGTTTTCTTTCCACTGCCGCGGCTCAAACCAGTTCGATCGGTAAAAAAGCCCTTATTTTGAAGCTCAGATCTCCTAAACAGGATGTGCTGTTTCTGTTATGCTGTGTCTGTTGTCTTGCCTAATCGATCATCTGGCGATCTGCCCCAAAACATCCGGCTCACAAGTCAGGAAGTGCTGTGTAGCCCTGGCTGCTTAACCCATGCGCCAGCGACATTGAGGGGGCAAACCGGAGGAGAGCCGTTTGAATGCATTGGATTGAATGAATGTCAATGGGACGGGGGAAAAAAAAGTTGTCCCCAATTCTGTCCCAAATGAAAGTCAGCAACGGGATCATTATCAGACGATGCGCACGGACTAATAGTTGGATTAAAGAATGAAATCTACATCTCGTCGTGATACGAGCCGTCCGCGTGACCGGCGGAGGGGTTCTAACGGGATGTCCACGAGCCCCGCGTGGACGGCGCCAAGAGAATTAACCGTCGCAACCGTTTTGCATAACAGTTGACCATTTTCCCTACGAAACCTAACCCTAACCCTAAACATAGCCTCAGTAAAACCTATGTCTAAACCTTTCCCTAAACCCTAACCCTAAACATAGCCTCAGTAAAACCTATGTCTAAACCTAACCGCAACCCTCAGCCGTCAGGCAAACCGCTGCGGCCGATATGCAAAGCGGTCGCGGCTGTTATCCAAAATGGCCGCGACAATTATAAAACCGTTGCGACCGCCGTCGTGGTCACAAATGGATTTGCACCTCCTGGCAGTTTGATTTTTACTTGACATGAAAGTTTGCAATTGTCAGTTATTTTAAGATACAGCGAGATCAAATAGCGACCAATGACCAGGTTGCTACCTGGTCACAAATAATAAACCAACAGGCAAACGAATGGTCCATAAGTTGTAGGCTGGAGCTAAAACCTTATTATTTCCCTACCCCGCTGACAACTTTCCTGGTTCTCACAAGAGTAATGGTTCTTTTTATGTTGACAAATGAGTTTTAGGGTTAGCCTTGCAATTAGGAAAATATTCATGTTTGGTTGGCTAGAGGTTAAATTTAGGGGTTGAGGGTTTTGACTTACAGTATGCCTGATTTATACTTAGTTGCATTGCGGTGTTGCACACTGAAAATAGCTGCTCTACAAGCTCACAGAGCGTGTAGATCAGTTATTTTGTTGGCTTCAAGGTCAGGGTAAAATAAATGGCTAAAAAATGTTATTCAGGAAATCAAGTATAATAATATGATGTGCATGTGTGCACGCATGCATGTGTGTGTGCGCGTGCATGCATGTGTGTGCGCGCGCGCGTGCGTGAGTCTGTGTGGGTGTGTGCATACACGCATGCAGTGCAATCTGTTTTCCTTTTCGTTTTTTTACCCAGATGTTTTTCCACTTCATTTGGCTCACAGACTTGTATACAACAGATGTTTGGAAGGACATTAAGTAGCAGCTTGTGGTCATTTTTGCACACCATGTTGGGGCGCGGAGCTACGTTCCCAGTATTGACCACAGCTATCCAAAATAATAAAGAGCATTGTGAACGAGTTGTGAACTATTGGTGACCGGTGTCCCAGAAAAATACATTTACAGTAATTTCCGGACTATAAGCCGCTACTTTTTCCACATGCTTTTGACCCTGCGGCTTATACAACGGTGCGGCCAATCTATGGATTTTTACAGGTGACACGGTCACGATGTAACTCTTTGAAAGCTGGTTAACCAGATGTAACTCTTTGAGAGCGTAAAAATGAAACCAAATGGACCCTTGCGGGTCCATTTGGTTACATTTTTACGCTCTCAAGAGTTATGGTATTCGATCTAAATTAGTAAGTCATGTTCATTTTGGTCTCATTTTGATGTTTTGCCTTTTGTTTGTGCAAATCCATCCTGGAATTGTGAACAAAACCAAAATAAATCTTTAGTTTGGGGGTCTGTGGGGTGAAGATGTTAAATCGTGGTCTCTGGCTCAAATGCTGAATAAATAGTGGGCCCTGGTATCAAAAGGGTTGAAAACCACTGCTCTAACATGAAGCTTATTGCCTGGTGCGGCTTATAGTCAGGTGCGGCTTATACAAGGAAAAATCTGTATTTTGCCCCAAATTTAGCTGGTGCGGCTTATATTCAGGTGCGGCTTATAGTCCAGAAATTACGGTAGGTAAAGTATGTCAATATCTATAAATGCATTGGGTAAAAGGGACAACGTCAGAGACACACAGCTATACATCATCTTACAACAGTGGTTTTCAACCTATTTACATACCAGGGCCCACTATTTATTCAGAATTTGAGCCACAGAGGACCATCATTTGAAGACGTTTTAGCCCCACAGACCCCAAAACTAAAGATTTATTTTGCTTTTGTCCACAATTCGAGGCTGGATTTTGGGAAACAAAACAGTCAAACATACAGATCAAAATGACCATTAATCTTCTACATTCTCTAGTTGTGTAGACTTGGGCTAATTCAGATGATGAATATTTTAACTCTTGATAGTGTAAACATGAAACCAAATGGACCCGCAAGGGGCCATTTGGTTTCATTTTTACGCACTCAAAGAGTTACATCTGATTAAGCAACTTTCCATCATTTAGCCTGGGGACCACCTGGAATCCTCAAGGACCACTGATGGTCCCCAGCCCACCTGTTGAAAACCCCTGTCTTACAACCATACTCTAATGAGTAGAAACCATGCAAGGTACTGACCGGCACATTAGCAGCAATTAGGGGTTAAGTGTCTTGCTCAAGGGAACACCGACACTAACTCAGTGGGAGCCCGGGTACAAACCGGCAACCTTACGGTTAGCATCCGGTGACCCCTGATCCACAAGCCGATCGAAGCCGATAATCGGCCGTTGCCGATTATCTATAACTACTCATTTTATATTCTATCCATTCTTGAGGTTTCCTGGTTGAATTTTTGTTCCACATTATTTTTCTAGGTCTGCTACTTCTGCTACTTCTGTGTGACCCTCAAGTAGTGTGAATTAATAATAAAAAATGCACAAAAAGTTAAATGAAAAAGTTTCTTTGCACTCCATGCTTCTTGAGATTGTGTGCAAGGCTGTAGATTGTGGAATTCGAAACCAGTTAGAAGTGGAAAAAAACATAATATTTCTCTCTCTCTGCCCGTCTGTCTTTCTATCTTTTTTTCCCCCTCGTGGCAGCTGCGGTGACGGAGCCAGGGCCGGATTTAGCCAGCCTTACTAGGGTGGGCAGGAAGGATGGCAGGGTGGGCAACTCCAAAGTTTTTTAAATGAAGCAGTGGTTTTCAACCTTTTTGGCACCAAGTCCCACTATTTATTCGGCATTTGAGGACATTGAGGACATTTTCACCCCACAGACCCCAAAACTAAAGATTTCTTTTGATTTTGTCCACAATTCCAGGCTGGATTTGGGGAAACAAAACATGCTCAAAATGGCCATTATTCTTCTACATTCTCTAGTTGTGTAGACTTGGGCTAATTCACATGATGAATATTTTAACTCTTTGAGAGCTCTCAAAGAGTTACATCTGGTTAACCAACTTCAAGGACCATTATTGGTTCTCGGACCACTGGTTGAAAACCACTGATATTACCTTTCATTGGGTGGGCAGGGTGCGCGTTTGGCTGGGCCCTGCCCACCCCTACCGCCCTATAGATCCGGCCCTGGACGGAGCTAAAATATCCTCCGGGAAGGATTAGAATAGCTTTCTACTCTGTTGCGTCAGAGGGAAAGAAAAAAACCTAAAAGACGAGTTGTGAGCAATATACTCTTTCTTATTAGGACATCAAAGCAGCCACAGTCCAGAGCACTTTGAACAATAGTTGAGTTATGTGTCCTGTACCCAACTGGGTGCACCACTGGTCATCCAGATACACCAGCACATCAGAGAACACGGCAATCCATCTTCTGTCTACCGCAATCAGACCACTTCTCAAACGTTTACGCGTCAGGCATTCTCAAAATGAAAGAGATATTCCAGATACAGGCACCTATAGAAAATACCAGTCTTATTCTTGTCATCGGCACAACACAAAAGTGGATGTCAGGTCCGGATTTAGCCAGCCCTACTAGGGCCTAAGTTTTCTTAAAAACTTCAGACCATTTGCCAGCCTTATTTAAAAAAATACAGCTCCCAATGCACAGCAACAGCTGATGTTACACGGAGGTGTTCCCAGTAAGAAAGGCACAACAATGTACAGTGTACTGTATGTAGGTGTTCCGAATCCGAATCCTACATATACTTAGGATATATATTTTATATTTATATCGTATTGCAACAATACAAGAAAATCTGAACATTCTGACACAAATATTCTCTTCTGGGGGTTCCTGCCACAAAAAAACAAAAACAAAAAAAAAAACTTTTCAGGTGGCGGTTCTACAACAGAGTTGCCCACACTTTTTTGACTTGAGAGCTACTTTCAAAATGAGCGGCTCAACAAGATCTACACATCAAAAATGTGATTGTTCCATTACTGAAGATCCATATCAAGGTCCCCGAAAAAGTTTGAGCTTTGAAATAGTAGTGATGGTGTTACTTACTGCTGTAGTGTTTAAAAGGTAGGAGAAGTGATTTCACTTTTGCCAGATATCACCCCAAAAAACTTTTTTTTTTTTCTGTTAAACCCTACCTTTAAGAATAATGCGCTTAAAATGGAAGATAGACGGAGAGAATTGGAAAGTCTTCTTGTATCTTGTAGCTGCTACTACTGACGTTTTGTAATGTTGTAGTCTTTTGCACCCAAAACTAAGAACTGAGAGAACTGGCCATTCTCTCCATTTTCTAATTGCGTGGACTCTTGAGAGCGTTAAAACGAAACCAAATGGACCCTTATGGGTCCATTTGGTTTCGTTCTATGGGGACTGTTGTGATCTACCTGCACGGTCTGTGTGATCTACTGGTAGGTCACAATCTACCTTTTGGGCAGCCCTGTTCTACAGCCAAAACCAGCATTATACTGTAGAGTAGGATATAGGGTACATTGTATATATTGTATATCCACATATATGCAGCATCACGGACTGAATCATGGAGCGATGGGAAGTCTGCTAAATCTCCCACATAATCCTCACACACTAATTCCTCCACGTTCTTTTTGATGAGTAAGTATTAGGGGGGCTTTATAATATCTCCTATTTTAATTTCCTCACGAATAAAATTTGGCTTGCTTCCAGACACATTATGCACAGTATACAGGGGCGGATTGGCACATATTTTCCCACCGGGACAATTTTGCCTTTGCCAGGCCACCCTGGGGGGCAGCTGGTGAACAAGATGTAACTCTTTGAGAGCGTAAAAATGAAACCAAATGGACCCTTGCGGGTCCATTTGGTTTCATTTTTACACCCTCAAGAGTTAAAATATTATCATATATATATCATGTGAATTAGCCTAACTTAGTCTACACAACTAGAGAATGTAGAAGATTAATGGTCATTTTGATCTGTATGTTCCAGGCCAGCATCTAGCACATTCTAGTGCCTTTTGGAAGTGCCACTAGTGCATTTTGGATCTTGTCCAGGCCACTAGGTGGTGCAGGCCACCGGGAAAACTCCCTGTACTCCAGATGGCCAATCCGCCCCTGACAGTATATATACTCCACTTGAATAAAACATCAGTACAGTAAACTGCACACAGCAGTGTGTGTGCATGCGCACGTGCATGAGGATCACATGTGTGTGTGGATTTGCATGGAATTCCTTTGTGACAGTATTTCATAATTGTGCAATTATCATTTCCTATAGTAGCTAAGCTGGCTGTCATTGAAATACTAATTATTTTTAATATCTGATCTTTTCAGCATGCATGGGGAAGAAATCCTATTAAAGAGCTCCAAATCGGTGTTAAACCGTCATCATCTCATTCTGTATTGCCTACTCCCCATCATTCAGTGATTTGGAACAGCGGGTTCTTGATTCGTGTTTGATACGTTAAGCACTGTAGAAGGTCTTCAGACCCGAAACGTTTTTTTTTTTTTTTTTTTTTTTTTTTAACCAGCACTTTGAGAACTGAGCACTTTATCATGAGCAGATAAAAGAAACAATGTTTTTTCTCGTCTACGGATCTCTTCCTTCAATTTTATACAGTGAGCGAGTCTTTTTCATTCAAACCCTAGCCTGGACCCAGCCCTGAATAACCACAGGGCTTGACACTAACACTTGCCCGCTTGCCCGGGGCAAGTAAAAAAAATGGTGGGGCAAGTGAAGACTGCTACCTGGTTGCCCTATAACACAACACAAGATAAATTTGTCTTGAAGTCAGTCATTCCATTCTGCCTCTGCGTCTTTCCCTGCTTTCTAGCTATCTCTCCTATCTCTCTCCCAGGTTCATTTGGTTCCAAACTATCATTTTGCTGGGGTCAGGGACCACTGGGTCTGTGACCACTATGGGCTAATTAATTCTTCTGACGCCGTTCTCGAGCTGCTCGTGGATTTCCCGTTAGACTACTCCCGCCCGTCACGCGGACGGCGCGTATCACGACGAAATGTAGATTTCATTCTTTAATCCAACTATTAGTCCGAGCGCATCGTCTGATAATGATCCCGTTGCTGACTTTCATTTGGGACAGAATTGGTGACAACTTGTTTTTTTTTTTTGTCCCATTCACATCCATTCAATCCAATGCATTCAAACGGCTCTCCTCCGGTTTTCCCCCTGAATGTCGTGAGCGCATGGGTAAATCAGCCAGAGCTACGCGGCTCTTCCTGACTTGTGACCCGTTTTTGCTCAGATCGTCAGAAGAGAGGTCAGCCAAGACAACAGAAACAGCATGACAGAAACAGCACATCCTGTTTAGGAGATCTGAGCTTCAAAATAAGGTTTTTTTTTACCGATCTCACTGGTTTGAGCCGTGGCAATGGGGAGAAAACAAAGAAGATACGATCGTGGTAAATGAGTTAAGATGATGAATTTTAACTCTTGAGAGTGTAAAAATGAAACCGTAAAAATGAAACCAATGAAACCAATGAAACCAACCGTAAAAATGAAACCAAATGGACCCTTGCGGGTCCATTTGGTTTCATTTTTACGTTCTCAAGAGTTACATCTGGTTAACCAGCTTAGCTGGGGACCACCTGGAACCCTCTCAGGGACCACCTGTTGAAAACCCCTGGTTTAAAGCACCCAAGTAGGAAGTAAACATAAATGTAAAATTTACAATATATTTTTGGGGGGCAAGTGACCATGACCTGAGGGCAAGTAGAACCTGACTTGCACTTGCCCGATGGGCAAGTGCCTCGGAGACCTTAGTGTCAACCCCTGAACCACCATAAATTATTTTCCCTGTATATTCAGGTCTGGTTACAAGGCCTATGGGGCCGTTAGTATTAGTGGAAAATCCGACTACAACAGCTGATTGGACAACAGAAGCTGTCACTCAACAGTGTCAAACAACAAACAAGGCAGCCCCGCACTGCAGTGAAATGAGACCATATCAACCTGGATATTAAATCGACTTATGGTCAACTTATGGTAAATAAAAAAAGCATCTGGTTTTACCAACATCATCATTTGACATATTTTACTGATTTTGCTCACATGGTAGTAATGGTTTCCCAATATTTTGATGGATAGGTATGAACCAATCAACGAAGACTGCCGTTTTGAGAACCCCCACACAGAAACTGCTGTGTTGCGGAGGGTTTTCAGGGTTTTCAATGAAGTGAAACAAAATGATAATTCAGACTGAGTGTAAGGCAACTTCAACCCTAAACATGTCAACAATTTGGCAAAAAAAAACAAGAGGGGTGAGTGAGCCTACATTCTGTGGCCTGTGGCCTTGTGTGCAATAATATGGCTGAATAAATTATTTTCTTTCAATTTTCTCTCTTCTGAAATTCCCACCACTTTGAGAACCGTCAGACCTGTTATTATTTGTGTGTCTCCGTAGGAACTTGAGCAAGTGAGCGCGCGTGCGTGCGTGCGTGTGTACGTGCGTGTGTACGTGCAGTGTGCATGCGAGTCTGTGTCTGTGCATGATGGAGCCGACCAGAGCGTGAACATTGCAAGGCTACATGTATCATGTAGTATTGATTTTACAGTGCTCCATCTCTGCACTTCAAATGAATTACGGTCGAAGGCATCTGCAACCAGTATCCAAGTAGAGTTTGCGCACGCACACACATACAGTGCGGTGAGCGAGGAGCATGTGTCATGGTGACAGAGTAGAGTGCGAGGCCACATGGCAGCAGCACAGTGACACATGTGATGTGATTAACTGCAAGCTAGTCTGTAGGGAGGCAGGCTAACAGATACTGTACGTCACATACCGGTATGTCAAACTCAAGGCCCGGGGGCCAAATCAGGCCCGTGAATGCATTATCTTTGGCCCGCGGGATGATATTGAATTCGTACTAGAACTGGCACTCTGGCATATTACACACACCATGATAAGAAATTAATACAACTAATTGTTTTACTTCATCAACTCAGCCTCATTTACTGTCTCAATTAACTATGAAAGCAACACATGGTGAGGATCATAGAAGAAAAAAAGAAATCCTGAAAAATAGCAGGTGTTCATGTCTCAACAGTTTTTAATGCAGGCAGTTTCATCTTTACAATTATCTTGCCATTAAGATTTGATTTTTGAAGGGAAATTACTTGTACCAATTTTTCTATTTTGGCCCACTCTGTATTTGGGTTTGACACCCCTGCTGTTCGTCTACTGTATGCTGCACTGTAGCTGCAGGTTCTGAGGTGGAATCCACTGTTGTTCTACACTCAAATCAGCCCAGGTAGTAACCAAAGCTAAAAACGCCTGGCCAACACTCCGCATGCCTCAAACTCTTTCCCCTCCTGGTCTCAAAACTATGGCATGCACTTGCACCTCCCAATGCAATCAGGACCACAAACTCACTATCTATCTTCCACTGCAGTCTGAAAGCACACCTATTCAGACTCCATCTCAGTCCATAGCACTTGCAGTACCAACCTAGTTATTTCAGATAGCAGTTAGCCTAGACACCCAGGCTTTCATTTTCGTCCCCTTTGCGCAACCCACCCCCCCCCCCCCTGGCTCAGCCCTGAATCAGCACCTTAAAAATACTACCTTATTTTTTCTTTGTGATTCAAGGACTGGCTTCCTTGCCTTTGGGGCCGTTTGTCGGTTGGAAATCCATGCCCAGCACCTGATTGGCCAACAGCCCTGTCACTCACTTCGTTTCACTTCAGAAGCGTCAGGCTTTAGGTTTTATAAACAACATCATCCGACATATTTTACTGCTTTTGTTCACATGCTAGTAACGCTCGTCGGCTGTGTTTGTTTAGTTAGCGACGTCATTATTATGCTAATGCTAACGCATTAGCACTGCTTTCCCAATATTGATATGGGTTGGTATGAACCAATCACCGTGAAGACTGCTGCTGTGATCACGCCCATCCCAGAAACTGCTGTAGTAGAGAGGGACTTCAGTCTGAATAATGAAGTGAAACGGAATGACAATTCAGACTGAAGTCAGGCTACTGGTTTAGACCTAGCAGTTAACTATTGTATATAAGATGTCAAATGCATCACCATGTTTTAGTGCTTCAATTGTAAATCATTATATACAGTAAATTGTAAATTCAACAAATCTGTATGTTTCTTTCTTTCTTTCTTTTTTTTTTGCTTCTTTTACTTCATTTAAGTCTGCTAAATTTGCAGTTTAAAAACTGTAAATTGCAGACTGGCCATTGTAACTACTGTAAGAAAAATAACAGCCCTTACTCCAACAATAACAGCCCAGTTTCTGACACCGGTTTTTACATAAAAACGCCTCATCCAAATAAGTGCCCATGGGCATTTATTTGCCAACATATTATTATTAGTAGATTAGTATTCGTTATATTATTATTATTACTAGAAATAGCCCAAAAGGCAGATGTAGAAGCTAACCACATGTCAGGAAGTATTGTATCTCAGTAAGCAGGGGCGGATTGGCACATATTTTCCCACCGGGACAATTTCGCCTATGCCTGGGGGGGGGGGGGGGGGGGGGGGGGGGGGGGGCAGCTGCTTAACCAAATGTAACTCTTTAAGAGCGTAAAAATGAAACCACCCTCAAGAGTTAAAATATTCATCATGTGAATTAGCCCAACTTAGTCTACACAACTAGAGAATGTAGAAGATTAATGGTCATTTTGATCTGTATGTTCCAGGCGAGCATCTAGCACATTCTAGTGCATTTTGGAAGTGCCACTACAAGTGCATTTTGGATCTTGTCCAGGCCACTAGGTGGCACAGGCCACTGGGAAAACTCCCTGTACTCCAGATAGCCAATCCGCCCCTGTCAGTAAGTAAGTAGGCCATAGTGCCAACGAGGGCCATCCATCCCTCATAGACCCCATGCAGGGAGATGGATGATGGCTGGTAGCTGGAGCGCTGCATCTACATCCTGCTACTGATGGAAAACTTCCTTAGCAGGCCGTACAAGGACATATATAAGAAAACAAGTGCATGATGAAGATAGAAGAGAGGCTCAGAGAGACATGTGGCTTTGCAAGGTGCACAGGAAAGTGATAATGCAAGAGAAAGAAAGAACGACAGACGATGAGGAGTGAACAATTGAGCAGTTCTTGGATATAGTAGAGTTTCAACTAGGGATGTCCCGATACCGATACCAAAGTATCGGATCAGCTCTTTTTGTCCCTTTTTTATCATATCGGCATCGGAAAATACTGTATGGGTATCGGAAAAGTATCAGTATTGGCCCTTATTTGTCATTATCGGGTCACATATTGGCAAATATGCCTGTCTAACCAGTGATCAGACACAGGGGTAAGGGGTTGACACCATGGCAGTCAAGTGAAATATTGGGTCATGTGGAGTTTGCTTTGGAGTTTCCCAAGTGCACATTTGAGAGAGGAGTATGCATTTCCCTGTTGGTGACTTCATATAATATTTTATTGTGGTATTGGGATCGGAAATTAATAAGTGGAATCGGGACATCCCTAGTCTCAACTAGAAAAGTGCCCTTCTGGGCACAGGCTAGGCATTCCTTGGAGAAGAGAGATACAGCGACACGGAGAGACAGCAAGAGGATTGTGTTGTTTGGTTACCTCCTCATTGTCCAGTAGCAGCGTCTGGCAGTCGGCGAGGAGGCAGAACTGTGGGTTCCAGTCCGTGCGGTCGTGGTCGTCGTACTGGCGAGCACATAGTGTCCGGTCCTCGTACGGCTGGGCGCATGATGTCCGCTCGTCGTACGTGTAAGGACATAATGTCCGGTCCTCATACCGGGGAGGGCATAAGGGCTGATCTTCGTACTGGTGGGCACACAGCGTCCGGTCGTCATAGGGATGACCGCCGCACGAAGTCCAGTGTCCCGTTGAACCTCTCACATCTTAAAAAACAGAAGGTGCACAAAACCAAGAACAGCAATTTAGTTAAAGGGCAACTCCTCCCATTTTCAACATTTGAATGTGTCATTAGTATACCCTAGAGAAAAAGTTCCCCCATTCTGTGTTTCCTAGAAATGGAGGTCTGAAGAAAACCACTAACATGGTGAAACATCTTGATATCATCAAGATGTATTTTCACCATGTTAATGGATTTCTTTAGACGTTTTTTTTTTTTCTGAGAGCGTACAAATCGAACCAAATGAACCCGTGAAACCCATGAAAACCCCTGGACTATTGTATCTATTGCATAAATATGTAGGAACGGAACAGTGGGCAGTGACAAGATGAGACAATAACGTGAGAATGTGTTTCTTTATGTGTCCTCTCATGCAAAAATAATAACTGTTTTTCTGACTGTTTTTCTAAAGTCATTCAACACAACTCAACACATCTTACATCCTGTTCTTTTCCTTAAAAAAGAAAGTACGAGTGGGCGATGACCCAGTGAAATTAGCACTAAAAGGGGAATTCCACCCATTTTCCTTTTTTTTTTCTGAGAGCGTACAAATGCCATTCCATTTGTACGGTTCCATTTGTACGCTCTCAGAAAAAAAACGTCTAAAGAAATCCATTAACATGGTGAAAATGCATCTTGATGATGTCATCAAGATGTTTCACCATGTTAGTGGTTGTCTTCAGACCTCCATTTTTTGGGAACACAGAACAAAGAACACTGTATACCTTTCCCCCCATGGGGGAAATGTATACTAATGAAAGTGGGCTCGCAACTCACTTTTAGAGTGCTCCAAATTTTATTTATCGACAATAGCAGAACAGCGACGTTTCAACCTATTTCAGGTCTTCATCAGGCATGAGAGCAAAACAGGAAATGACGCAATATATACAACATCTAGACATGCAAATCATTAGTCCCATCTGGTGACCACAAAGTGGCACCAATGAGTGAAAGAACATGATTGGCTACTTGGCAATTTTCAACATGATTCCATTCCATTAAGGGAAATATTTATATTTACAACATGATTAAATGTCTAGTTAAAACATGATTCTATTATGTGAAATGCAACATGATTAAATGTACAACAAATTTATCAAAAGGTTTGGTTTTGCAACATGATTAAATGTACAACATGATTATAGAAAAAAATATATACAAAAGTTTAAAAACAATAGTCAAAAGCTGGGTAATAGTCAGTCTGGTCGTCAGTGCACTGAGTCCCACTCTTGAAAAACAGTATACTATTTTAGAGGTAAGTCAACACATTAAGAGAGGCCTTTTACAGAAACGGACGGATATCAAACTCCTCATTGAGTCCTATAGGTGACATGGTTTTCAGGTAGTGGATCCACCATAGTTCCCTCTGTAACAATATTTTTTCTATATCTCCTCCTCGTCTGGGGTGGTCTACTTTTTCTATACCTAGGTACCTTAATGAAGAGACATTGTGGTGAGCTTCTTTAAAATGTAGTGCCACTGGACTTCTCTCATCTCCATTTCTTATAGTGCTCCTGTGTTCTGCTATACGTGTCTTTAGGGCACGCTTAGTTTTTCCCACATAAGCTTTCCCACAGGGGCACTTTAAAAGGTATATGACATGAGTCGTGCTACATGTTATTTTGCCTCTTATTTTGATGGGTTTCCCCGTTGATGGATGATAGAAGAAATGACATTTTTCCGTGAAGTGACATTGTGCACATGCCCCACATCGTCGATTCCCATCTGGTAGACTGTCTAGGAACGTAAGTGGGCGTTCTGGAGGTAGGTCTGACTTCACCACAATGTCTCTGATACTAGGTGCTCTTTTGTATACCAAACGAGGGGGGATCTGAAAAGATTTGTCTAGGTTGGGATCTGAACTGAGAAGATACCAGTGTTTTTTGATACTCTTTTTAAAAAGGTTACCCAAGGGGGAATACTGTGTCACACACATCAGAGGTTGTGTCGACAGAGTTTTCTTTTTTGCGGGTTGCAAACACTCTTCTTGGGTTTTTTGACTTACTTTACTTATTGCTTTGTCTAAAACATTTTCAGTGTAACCTCTTGTTTTGAACATAGTTTTCAATGTTTTTGTTTGTTCTTTGAATGACTCTTCTGTGCTGCAAATCCTACGGATTCTGTAGAATTGGCTAGTAGGTAGACTGTTTTTTAGGGGGGTGGGATGAAAAGACTCACTTCTCAGTAAAGAGTTTCTGTAACATGGTTTTCTGTAGACATCTGTTTGAAAGTTGTCCAGCTCTTTGTTGATTTTTATGTCCAAGAAGTTTACTTGGTAACGGTCATATTCAATGGTAAATTTTAGATGTTCATTTTTCTGATTTAAGTAGTCAAAAAACTTGAGAAGTGTCTCTTCATTCCCAGTCCACAAAAAGCAAATATCATCAATGTACCTTTTCCACATTTTAATATATGGTAGATATGTGTTGTCTGCATTAAAAACAAAGCTTTCTTCAAACAGTCCCATGTAGATGTTGGCTATGGATGGACTAGCTTTACTACCCATACTCACTCCTTTTATTTGTAAATAGTTCTCGTCTTGGAACATGAAATAGTTGTGAGTGAGTAGGGTCTCTGTCAGTCCTACCAGAACACGGGTCTCTGGTGTAGCATCAGAAGGTCTACGGTCCAAGAACAAGGTGAGAGATTCAAGTGCCCCCGTGTGGGGTACTGAGGTGTACAGGGATTCTACATCCAAGCAGGCCATGAACGTGACATCATTTGGGTCCTGGATCGACTTCAGAGTCTTGAGCAGGTCCGTGGAGTCCTGTGTGAAGGACGGGAGAGATTTCACAATGGGTTGTAGGAAATGATCCACATAGGAGGAAATATTCTCTGTGAGAGATCCTATAGCTGCCACTATAGGTCGGCCTTTAGGTTTCACAGGGTCTTTGTGTACTTTAGGCAGACAATAAAAAACAGGAGTGGTGGGATGGTCAATTTTTAGAAAATTAAATTCTTTTTTAGTTATGAGGCCATTGTCCAATAAAATATTTAATTGACTGTGGACTTCTTTTTTGTAAGTAGATGTAGGGTTCCCAGAAAGTTTTTTGTAGTGTTTCGTGTCACCCAGTTGACGATAGATTTCATTTTCATAATCCTCCTGTTTTGGACCACTATGGCTCCTCCCTTGTCTGCATTCTTTACAATCAACGTGGTGTCTTTTGACAGCATATTTATTGCTTCTCTTTCTTCTTTTGTGAGGTTACTGCGTACTTTGTATTCTCTTCTGTTTTTAAGGATATTTTTTACATCTTGTTCTACTAGTCTGCAGTATGTGTCTATGGACGCATTCCTGTGTTTGGGTGGTATAAAGGTTGATTTTGCACGGAATTTGTCACAAGCTTCTGGACCTGCGTTGTTCACAGGTGTCTGTTCTATTGTAGATTCATTATTCGTAATCTCAACTGTATCCGGTATAACCACCCTCTTGTTTCCAAAAAAACTCCTTCAGTCTTATAGAGCGAAAAAAAATTCTGAAAGTCAATGACAGTATTGAATTCGTTGCAGTCTGTGGTTGGAACAAAAGATAAGCCTTTTTTGAGTGCTGACTCACATGCGGTAGAGAGCGGCTTGTCACTCAAGTTCATGATGTTGACCACTTGGTGGCGTTCCGGGTGTTGTAGGTCCTCTGGCTCCTTCCTCTTCCTCTGCCCCCTGCGGCATTTCTTCCACGTCCTCGTCGTGTTGTCTGTCCTCCTCGGTCTCGCTGGTCGCCCGTTCTAAAAAACTGGGCTCGTTGGATGTAGTTCCACTGGTCTCCGACATTGTGTCGAGATCTGTATTGGAGGAGTAAATCACACCGTTGGCCATGGGTACATTTCCCCTTTTATCCTTAGGTATACTCCATGTATAGACTTCATTTTTTTCATAATCATTAGCATCTCTTTGAAATTTCCACATTTTTTTAGCTTTAGTTTCCTTCTCCACTTTGATCTTATATTCCTCCAATTCATTTTTTATTGTGGTCACAAGTTGTTTGTCCATATTGTCAATGATTTTCATACTTTCTTGTATGGATGCACGCACATTTGTCAGTTGGGTAGTGCATTCTTCAATTGTTAGTGCCATTAAATCAAATGAACATTTGTTTGTAATCTCGCACCACTTTTGGCAGAAAATGTCATTCTCCTTACCGATCATCGGGCTCTTTTCAATTCTCAGTCCTTTTGGGATCCGTTTGGCTCTGAGATAGTCACTGAGCACCACGGCGTGGAGATGTAGTCTGGTTTCCTGACTGTATAGTTTCTTTAGTGACTGACTATTACCCAGCTTTTGACTATTGTTTTTAAACTTTTGTATATATTTTTTTCTATAATCATGTTGTACATTTAATCATGTTGCAAAACCAAACCTTTTGATAAATTTGTTGTACATTTAATCATGTTGCATTTCACATAATAGAATCATGTTTTAACTAGACATTTAATCATGTTGTAAATATAAATATTTCCCTTAATGGAATGGAATCATGTTGAAAATTGCCAAGTAGCCAATCATGTTCTTTCACTCATTGGTGCCACTTTGTGGTCACCAGATGGGACTAATGATTTGCATGTCTAGATGTTGTATATATTGCGTCATTTCCTGTTTTGTTCTCATGCCTGATGAAGACCTGAAATAGGTTGAAACGTCGCTGCTCTGCTATTGTCGATAAATAAAATTTGGAGCACTCTAAAGTGAGTTGCGAGCCCACTCTCCTTTTTTCTACGTTTGCTGTACTTCTGCAGTTTTTGGCTCAGCACCAATTGGGGATGTGCGTTACCTTTTTTAACTTCTCAGTTTAACCGGACTCTGTACCTGTGTTTGCTAACAGCACTCCCTGTGACTCCACTGAAGCGACAAGCAGAAGTAAACAATGAATATGGAAGATACAGCGTATCTCCACAACACACGAGAATACTCCACGGAAGACTACGAGAGGATCCTCCTGAAGGAGTCGTTGTTTACTGGTGGTTTATCTGCACAACTGACGGAAACCAACACAACTACGACAACGAAAAAAGACACTAAAGAAACTATACAGTCAGGAAACCAGACTACATCTCCACGCCGTGGTGCTCAGTGACTATCTCAGAGCCAAACGGATCCCAAAAGGACTGAGAATTGAAAAGAGCCCGATGATCGGTAAGGAGAATGACATTTTCTGCCAAAAGTGGTGCGAGATTACAAACAAATGTTCATTTGATTTAATGGCACTAACAATTGAAGAATGCACTACCCAACTGACAAATGTGCGTGCATCCATACAAGAAAGTATGAAAATCATTGACAATATGGACAAACAACTTGTGACCACAATAAAAAATGAATTGGAGGAATATAAGATCAAAGTGGAGAAGGAAACTAAAGCTAAAAAAATGTGGAAATTTCAAAGAGATGCTAATGATTATGAAAAAATGAAGTCTATACATGGAGGATACCTAAGGATAAAAGGGGAAATGTACCCATGGCCAACGGTGTGATTTACTCCTCCAATACAGATCTCGACACAATGTCGGAGACCAGTGGAACTACATCCAACGAGCCCAGTTTTTTAGAACGGGGCGACCAGCGAGACCGAGGAGGACAGACAACACGACGAGGACGTGGAAGAAATGCCGCAGGGGGCAGAGGAAGAGGAAGGAGCCAGAGGACCTACAACACCCGGAACGCCACCAAGTGGTCAACATCATGAACTTGAGTGACAAGCCGCTCTCTACCGCATGTGAGTCAGCACTCAAAAAAGGCTTATCTTTTGTTCCAACCACAGACTGCAACGAATTCAATACTGTCATTGACTTTCAGAATTTTTTTTCGCTCTATAAGACTGAAGGAGTTTTTTGGAAACAATAGGGTGGTTATACCGGATACAGTTGAGATTACGAATAATGAATCCACAATAGAACAGACACCTGTGAACAATGCAGGTCCAGAAGCTTGTGACAAATTCCGTGCAAAATCAACCTTTATACCACCCAAACACAGGAATGCGTCCATAGACACATACTGCAGACTAGTAGAACAAGATGTAAAAAATATCCTTAAAAACAGAAGAGAATACAAAGTACGCAGTAACCTCACAAAAGAAGAAAGAGAAGCAATAAATATGCGTCAAAAGACACCACGTTGATTGTAAAGAATGCAGACAAGGGAGGAGCCATAGTAGTCCAAAACAGGAGGGATTATGAAAATGAAATCCATCGTCAATTGGGTGACACGAAACACTACAAAAAACTTTCTGGGAACCCTACATCTACTTACAAAAAAGAAGTCCACAGTCAATTAAATATTTTATTGGACAATGGCCTCATAACTAAAAAAGAATTTAATTTTCTAAAAATTGACCATCCCACCACTCCTGTTTTTTATTGTCTGCCTAAAGTACACAAAGACCCTGTGAAACCTAAAGGCCGACCTATAGTGGCAGCTATAGGATCTCTCACAGAGAATATTTCCTCCTATGTGGATCATTTCCTACAACCCATTGTGAAATCTCTCCCGTCCTTCACACAGGACTCCACGGACCTGCTCAAGACTCTGAAGTCGATCCAGGACCCAAATGATGTCACGTTCATGGCCTGCTTGGATGTAGAATCCCTGTACACCTCAGTACCCCACACGGGGGCACTTGAATCTCTCACCTTGTTCTTGGACCGTAGACCTTCTGATGCTACACCAGAGACCCGTGTTCTGGTAGGACTGACAGAGACCCTACTCACTCACAACTATTTCATGTTCCAAGACGAGAACTATTTACAAATAAAAGGAGTGAGTATGGGTAGTAAAGCTAGTCCATCCATAGCCAACATCTACATGGGACTGTTTGAAGAAAGCTTTGTTTTTAATGCAGACAACACATATCTACCATATATTAAAATGTGGTAAAGGTACATTGATGATATTTGCTTTTTGTGGACTGGGAATGAAGAGACACTTCTCAAGTTTTTTGACTACTTGAATCAGAAAAATGAACATCTAAAATTTACATTGAATATGACCGTTACCAAGTAAACTTCTTGGACATAAAAATCAACAAAGAGCTGGACAACTTTCAAACCGATGTCTACAGAAAACCATGTTACAGAAACTCTTTACTGAGAAGTGAGTCTTTTCATCCCACCCCCTAAAAAACAGTCTACCTACTAGCCAATTCTACAGAATCCGTAGGATTTGCAGCACAGAAGAGTCATTCAAAGAACAAACAAAAACATTGAAAACTATGTTCAAAACAAGAGGTTACACTGAAAATGTTTTAGACAAAGCAATAAGTAAAGTAAGTCAAAAAACCCAAGAAGAGTGTTTGCAACCCGCAAAAAAGAAAACTCTGTCGACACAACCTCTGATGTGTGTGACACAGTATTCCCTCTTGGGTAACCTTTTTAAAAAGAGTATCAAAAAACACTGGTATCTTCTCAGTTCAGATCCCAACCTAGACAAATCTTTTCAGATCCCCCCTCGTTTGGTATACAAAAGAGCACCTAGTATCGAGACATTGTGGTGAAGTCAGACCTACCTCCAGAACGCCCACTTACGTTCCTGGACAGTCTACCAGATGGGAATCGACGATGTGGGGCATGTGCACAATGTCACTTCACGGAAAAATGTCATTTCTTCTATCATCCATCAACGGGGAAACCCATCAAAATAAGAGGCAAAATAACATGTAGCACGACTCATGTCATATACCTTTTAAAGTGCCCCTGTGGGAAAGCTTATGTGGGAAAAACTAAGCGTGCCCTAAAGACACGTATAGCAGAACACAGGAGCACTATAAGAAATGGAGATGAGAGAAGTCCAGTGGCACTACATTTTAAAGAAGCTCACCACAATGTCTCTTCATTAAGGTACCTAGGTATAGAAAAAGTAGACCACCCCAGACGAGGAGGAGATATAGAAAAAATATTGTTACAGAGGGAACTATGGTGGATCCACTACCTGAAAACCATGTCACCTATAGGACTCAATGAGGAGTTTGATATCCGTCCGTTTCTGTAAAAGGCCTCTCTTAATGTGTTGACTTACCTCTAAAATAGTATACTGTTTTTCAAGAGTGGGACTCAGTGCACTGACGACCAGACTGACTATTACCCAGCTTTTGACTATTGTTTTTAAACTTTTGTATATATTTTTTTCTATAATCATGTTGTACATTTAATCATGTTGCAAAACCAAACCTTTTGATAAATTTGTTGTACATTTAATCATGTTGCATTTCACATAATAGAATCATGTTTTAACTAGACATTTAATCATGTTGTAAATATAAATATTTCCCTTAATGGAATGGAATCATGTTGAAAATTGCCAAGTAGCCAATCATGTTCTTTCACTCATTGGTGCCACTTTGTGGTCACCAGATGGGACTAATGATTTGCATGTCTAGATGTTGTATATATTGCGTCATTTCCTGCTCTCATGCCTGATGAAGACCTGAAATAGGTTGAAACGTCGCTGTTCTGCTATTGTCGATAAATAAAGTTTGGAGCACTCTAAAAGTGAGTTGCGAGCCCACTCTCCTTTTTTCTACGTTTGCTGTACTTCTGCAGTTTTTGGCTCAGCACCAATTGGGGATGTGCGTTACCTTTTTTAACTTCTCGGAAATGTATACTAATGACATATTAGAATGTTGAAAATGGGTGGAGTTCCCCTTTAATAAGTGAAACATCACAAAGTAACAGTGGAAAATGAAGATGAGATGAGACAAAATGTGAGAACGTAGTTATTTCTTGTATTGATGTTTTTTTCTTGCCACATTCAAAGACTGAAACAAAGCTAACGGAATCTATAAAACCCTGACCGAAAGGGGAGAGAATCACTTAACATATCGTCATTCATGCAAAAACAATAATTGGATTTCTGCGCATGCAACATGATTCAAACTCAGTCAGCACAAACATCTTCCTGCATCCTCCCTCATCTTAATTAGAAATAAGACGTGTATACTGTTCTTTTTTCACTGAGCCAACTCTATTTCTTTATCCACCCTGGCAGAAAGTAACCAATACACCAGGGGTGGGCAATTATTTTTCCCAAGGGGCCAAATGAGATACATGAAATATTGTGGAGAGCCAAGACTAAAGGCTGAACTAAAGTCTGCGTAATATTAATTTAATTTCAAGATAAAAATAAGAATAAGTCCAAGCATTTTGACACCAGGGTCCACTATTTATTTAGTATTTGAGCCACGGACAAGCATTTGATGACATTTTAGCCTCACTGACCCCAAAACGATTTATTTTGTTTTTGTCCACAATTCCAGGCTGGATTTTACAAACAAAACAGGATAACATAGATCAAAAATGACCATTCTTTCACATTGTCTGATTGTGTAGACTTGGGCTAATTCAGATGATGAATATTTTAATCATTAAGAGTGTAAACATGAAACCAAATGGACCCACAAGGGTCCATTTGGTTTCATCTTTACGCTCTCAAAGAGTTACATCTGGTTAACCAACTTTCCATATTTAACTGGAATTCTCTCAAGGACCACTGGTTGAAAACCACAGTACCCTTTCCCGGGGCGGTCAGAGTCAGCTAAGGGGCCGCATTTGCCCCCCGAGCCGCATAATGCCCAGGTATGCAATACACTGTAGTAACTCAGTACTTTTTTCTATTTTCTATGAATGCTCACAAGGGTATATATAAGGCTGCTGTTAGAGAGAGAAGGTCAAATTCAGTTGAGTGTTTCTGGTTCTCAGTTATTCCTGTTCAAAATGGAACCACACAGACAAAGGCGGCCTCAGGAATTTGAAGGTCCTTTTCAAGACCAAATACGAGGCCTCCATATACCGCATTCCTCATGACATAATGATTGTGTTGATACCTGCATATTGCAACCAGTTTTCACTGTTCAATATTGCACACAGTACACAACAACAACAGCAATACTCCTCATCCTGTCGTCCCTTCAAAATAAAGTGTCTGCCCCATTACCTCCCAATGTTGCACATTTTACCTATGGTTATTAACAGGAAATAGTCATAACTTAACAGAAATAGATAGGGCCAAGAATGGCAGGGGTCGACTTTCGCCTGACGCTTGAATGTTAGTTGGAGCTCCGAGGCCCCCCTGAGGGTTTGAGGCCCATTTTAATTGAGCTCAGGCCTCCTATACATACAGTACATGTTTGCAATCGCTTACATAGGACCCTTCCACTAAAGAGAAATCAAAGAAGAAAAAATTACAAGAACCAAATTTACTGTATGCATTACTACTTCAACGCATTCTTCCAGCTCATCCTTTTTAACACACCGATAACTCCCAGCTATATATAAAAGGCGTTTAAGGATGTCAAGTCGCTGAAGAGGATGAACTTCAGACTCAGACAACTGAGACAAGTACAAATGGGATTCATCCTCCCAACCCTGATCCTCCTCCGGCGAGGAACTAACTGACAAGACGTTGAGGAGGGGCAAAAACAGGGGCGGATATAACATGTCCAATCTGGGGTGGGCAAGAAAACATGTTGGAGGGGCAAGAGAAAATGGTATGGGGCGGCTTCATCGCCCGTGGCGCGAAGCGCCACGGGCGATGAAGTCGCACCCATACCATTTTCGGTTACAGGACTTTTATTAGTCAACTAAAGCATCAATCATAACATCAGTTGTTGTTGAAGTTGCAACAGACACGCAGCATGCATAAAGCTTAACACTCCCAGTGCCAGCCCTTTTTCATATTTTTGGAGCTCGCCAGTGCCAGCGATTTTCATCTAAAAGTCATATTTCATATTTCGGTCCATGTTTCCCGACGGACAAGTTAGTGGACGGACACACACTTTTGGTTCCGGGTTAGGCCGTCCCTTGTTATGCTCTAGCAATGGTCGCCGCGGTCGCTGCTAGCTGCTGTTAGCATGGGGATCGTATTGAACCGGCGCCGGTAAGTTACGTCACGTACAGTAGCGTTAACGTCAGCGGCATCAGTTGTTACTGTAAATCATAATGATAACGGATGACGTAGATTCATTTCAACGGCATGAAAACTGTTAAGGTCTGACTCAGAGAGTTTTCTGTTTTTAATGATGAAATGCTGTTGGTTTAGTGGTGCCAAAATTGTAGTTAGTAGCAGTAGTGGTGTTTCAAATCATTTTAAATATAAGCACTTTAATTTGAAATATCTTGGGTTGTTTTGACTGGCATCGTGTTTGGGGGGGGGGGGGGGGCCAGACTGGGTATTTAGGGGTGCACTGCCCCCCCCCCCCCCCCCCCCCCCCCCCCCCCCACTGCCCCCCCATGCCCATGCCTAGATCCGCCCCTGGGGAAAAAGACAATATGGTTGTTGTTCGTGGGAGGGAAGGGAAGTGGGGGGCGAAATGCAATCCATCTTCCATTCTCCTGTATGCATGGTTTACCGTTATAACAGCGCACCATCATGAGTGACCACATCAATCAATAATAGACCGTAATGCCGCGAAGGTTTAATGCCCGGGCCGCAGAGACTGCGGGCCTAAATGTGATTCTGCCAGTGAAACAAATCACATTTGGTCCAGAGTTCGTTCTCTCCCTTCCTCCCTCTGGAGTGTTGCCCCGCTGTACAGTAATAAATGAGTTTTCTGTCGGTAAAATGGAGGATGCGTCTCTCAACAGCCTTCAAACTTGACCAGTGTAGCAGCGGAGGAGAAGGTGTAACGATGCTACTGCCACGGTGAAGCTGTGTCAAAGTTGTACAGAGAGTTAAAGGGATATTTCAGTTTCAAAAAACCTTTGGTCATGCATGGTCTACTCAGGCTCACCTGAATACCCCAAACAGTTTTTAAGTTAGGCCTACTCCATTCAGTAATTTGATATTGTTCATTTTAGCTTCCCCCGCCTCTAGACGAACCCATTATAACTTACTTTTTTTTTTTACAACCAAGGTTCATATTTCAAGTTATTAGAAAAAGTAAAAGGTGGGTGTTAATTGTTTTCCATTCCTTGCTTTCTTTAGTTTTAGGGATTTTAGCTATGGGAGGGGGCATTTGAACTTGGCCCTAAATACAATTTGTTTCTAAACTTTTAAAGCGATTCCTTTTTTATTATCTACTACAGTCCTAACAAACCCCAGGAAATTACATCTGGCCACAAATGATCTACTGAATGTGACAAACTGCCATATTGAGCCTCCGGATCAGGCATGCTTTGACCCATTGTGTACTGACCCTCGATTCGAGTTTCTGACACCAGATTATACAGTAGTTCCTGACACCAGATTATACAGTAGTTCCTGACACCAGATTATAGCTGCAGCAACATTCTAGCTTTTGACGCTAGATTCTACAGTAGTTTCTGACACTAGATTATACAGTAGTTCCTGACACCAGATTATAGCTGCAGCAACATTCTAGCTTTTGACGCTAGATTCTACAGTAGTTTCCGACACTAGATTATACAGTAGTTCCTGACACCAGATTATAGCTGCAGCAACATTCTAGCTTTTGACGCTAGATTCTACAGTAGTTTCTGACACCAGATTATACAGTAGTTCCTGACACCAGATTATACAGTAGTTCCTGACACCAGATTATAGCTGCAGCAACATTCTAGCTTTTGACGCTAGATTCTACAGTAGTTTCCGACACTAGATTATACAGTAGTTCCTGACACCAGATTATAGCTGCAGCAACATTCTAGCTTTTGACGCTAGATTCTACAGTAGTTTCTGACACCAGATTATACAGTAGTTCCTGACACCAGATTATACAGTAGTTCCTGACACCAGATTATAGCTGCAGCAACATTCTAGCTTTTGACGCTAGATTGATACAGTAGTTTCCGACACTAGAAGATTGACACTAGATTCTATAGTTTCTGACACTAGATTCTACTAATCTGTGCTCCTGTGTCAGTGATGATTTCTAGATTATCCATATTTTGCAGACCGCCATCTACATGTTGTTCTCTGAAAAATTGAGATAAAATGTTTGCTTCCAAAATAATTTTCAGAGATTTGCAGCACATTTTCACAATTTTTCAAAAATAGCAGAACAACAAGCTCATGTCGCGCCACTCGGTGGCGCGACATGAGCTTGTTGATCTGCTATTTTTCAACAGATAAAACACCAAAACGTGTTCAGGACACAAAGGTTAATATGGAGTGTTAAAGTGCAGTGCGGTGTGCTGCCTCCTTCACATTCAACAGATCCTGTGAGACTGCGTGGCCAGTTATAATTTCCTGGGGTTTATTAGGACTGTAGTAGATACTAAAAAAACAAATCGCTTTAAAATTTTACAAACAAATATAAGGACAGTGATGGGCAGTAGCTTGTTACAAGTAGCTAAGCTAAATAGCTTAACTACATTTTCCTGTAACTTGTAGTGTAGCTTACTACGTTTGTTCTGGGAATAGCTTATAGTGAAGCTACACTACTTGTTTCGAGTAGCTTGTAGTGAAGCTACACTACTTGTTTTGAGTAACAAGGATTGTAGCTTACTACATTTTCCCACACACCTTTTCAAATTCCACCCATTTTAATGGGTAGAAAACCTCTAATATACATTCCAAAACCTAAACATGCCACCATCCTATGTTCAAACCCACCCCTAGATTATTGTTATCATGATTTTTATTTATATTATTGTATTATTAAGTTGAGATATACATTTATATACGTAGTGTTGATGTAGCAAGCTACATCAAGCTACTTTTGTCATGTAGCTTGTAGTGTAGCTTGCTACAATTTTCTGGGGATAGCTTGTAGTAGGGCATTAACTAAACATCCGACTAGTCGATTATTCGACTAGCAAAACACTATTCGACTATTAATTCACTATTCGTTATTCGGTAATAATCATTTTTGATATATATTTTTCAATTTTCTGCAGCAGGCATTGTGGATGTGTGCTGTGGTGTTAGTAGTAATTGTAGGTTGATTGCTCATTTTTCATGTCATAATGTAACTGAGTTACAGTATTGTAATAGGCACGTATTTTTTCAATGGGAAGTCCAGAATAACACATTTTATTGGCTAAAAAACAAATATATGTATCACTATAGACTAGTCGACAATTATTCGACTACCAAAGTATTCGATTCGACTAGCAAAAAACGTGTTTGGTTAATGCCCTAGCTTGTAGTGTAGCTCAGCTACATTTTTTCGAGAGTAAGTAAGTAGTGTAGCTTACTACATTTTCACAGTAACTTGCCCATCACTGTATAAGGACCATGTTCGAATGCAAGGGATGTAAAAAAATTAACCCCCATCTTTTACTTCCTCTAAAAATCAACCTAAAATGATCTTCCATATATAAATACAATTGTTATTTGCAGCCTGGTAACTACACTAAACTCGCCAGCATCGCTGCCAGCATCCACAGCACCCCTAGCAGGAATCAAACCCCGTACCTTCTAGCGGTGAGGTCGACAGCACCACCACTGTGCCACCGCGTTCCCTTCAGTGAAGCACAGGGGTGTAGTGGAGGGGGGACGCGGGGGGACGCGGGGGGACGCGGGGGGACGGCGTCCCCCCACTTCTCACTAAAATATTTTTGGGTCTGAAAAAAAAAATCATTAGCATGGTGAAATACATCTTGATGACATCATCAAGATGTGTTTCACCATGTTAATGAGTTTCCTTTTTTCTGAGAGTGTACAAATGGAACCAAATGGACCCGCTAGGGTCCATTTGGTTCACATTTGTACACTCACAGAAAAAAAAAAAAAAATGGGGGGAATTCCTCTTTCAGAGGCGCCCCCCCCACTTCTAAAAGTACCACTACAACACTGGTGAAGCATTGTAAAGAGAAGCCACTGAGAGAGCTGTGTGTTGGTGTGTTGAGAGAGGTTGAGCGTCAGGTTAATATACAGAGCTATGTGGGTCAGAGTGTACCGGGGCGGTGGCACTGATGGTGTCGCTTCTGGTTTCTACTGCTGCTGCCTGGATGATGATGATGATGATGATGGTCCTTCTATATTCAGAGCAACACCTCGGCAGGGGGCCACAATAATGTGGCTCATCACCCCCACATCAACAACATGGCCCACATAAAAACAGCACGTATAGAGCAAAGGAAAAGCACAAGGATTCCGCCAATAAAAATAAGGCCGGTTGGAGCTAAAGGCACAGTCGCACAACTCCCAAGTCCTGATTTTGTCAGCACTGACAACAGCAGCCCCGCCCCTTTCATGCCGTGGTCCACAGCCCAGGTAAATTCCCTATACACAGGGGTTGTGTATAGGGAATACAAAAAATGGTGGGGCAAGTGAAGACTGCTACCTGGTTGCCGATCGGGCAAGTGTGCAACTTAGTGCACTATAACACAACACAAGATAATTTTGTCTTGAAGGCAGTCAGATTGCACTCTGCCTCTGTGTCTTTCCCTGCTTTCTAGATATCCACAATTCCAGGCTGGATTTGGGAAACAAAACAGGCGAATTAACACATCAAAATGACCATTAATCTTCTACAGTGTAGACCTGGGCTAATTAAGATGATGAATTTTAACTCTTGAGAGTGTAAAAATGAAACCAAATGGACCCGCAAGGGTCCATTTGGTTTCATTTTTACGTTCTCAAGAGTTACATCTGCTTAACCAACTTAACTGGGGACCACCTGGAACGTGGGGGGCAAGTGACCATGACCTGAGGGCAAGTAGAACCTGACTTGCACTTGCCCGATGGGCAAGTGCCTCGGAGACCTTAGTGTCAACCCCTGATACAGAGTATTTTCATCAGACATTTCAAAGATGATTTTTATATAAAGGTTGGCAAACAGGACTAGCCCTTTAGCCACATGGTAGACAACAACCTCTGATTTGTTTGGTATGAACCAAACCCCTCCCACTTGAAATCTCAAAGACAGTGGACAATTTCAGACTCAAGCTTGAGGAAGCTGAACTCGAGTCCGATAATCAGACTAAGCCGAACCCGCAGCATGCCGTCAGGCCGGCTCTGCAGCCTAGGTGCCCACACGGTTGAGCTAACTACCTTTTTTATTTACCATTCTGAAAAAACATTTTTCAATAGTTAAAAGGCCAGCTTACAAAGTCACGTCAATGTGACCTTGACCAAAGTCAAACATGTTTTTCAAAATAAAAAAAAGAAGAATGAAGTTGAAAATGTAGCCCGGGTAAACTAACAGGTGCAGATGAATACACGCATACAGGTATTGTGTACACGCAGGGATGACAGTGAAGGGATTGTGGCTGCTCAGTGCATCAATGTGACAGGCTTACAGTCGGGGTTGACACTAAGGTCTCCGAGGCACTTGCCCATCGGGCAAGTGCAAGTCAGGTTCTACTTGCCCTCAGGTCATGGTCACTTGCCTCCCCAAAAATATATTGTAAATTTTACATTTAAGTTTACTTCCTACTTGGGTGCTTTAAACCAGGGGTTTTCAACAGGTGGTCCCTGAGAGGGTTCCAGGTGGTCCCCAGCTAAGTTGGTTAACCAGATGTAACTCTTGAGAACGTAAAAATGAAACCAAATGGACCCTTGCGGGTCCATTTGGTTTCATTTTTACACTCTCAAGAGTTAAAATGCATCATCTTAATAGTTTTTCTGCCGTCCACGCGCTGCTCGTGGACATCCCGTTAGAATACCCCCGCCGGTCACGACGACGGCTCGTATCACGCGGAAATGTAGATTTCATTCTTTAATCCAACTATTAGTCCGTGCGCATCGTCTGATGATCATCCCGTTGCTGACTTTCATTTGGGACAGAATTGGGGACAACTTTTTTTTTTTCCGTCCCATTGACATGCATTCACTCCAATGCATTCAAACGGCTCTCCTCCGGTTTGCCCCCTCAATGTCGCTGGCATGGGTTAAGCAGCCAGGGCTACACAGCTCTTCCTGACTTGTGAACCGGATGTTTTTGGGTACATCGCCAGATGATCGATTAGGCAAGACAACAGACACAGCATAACAGAAACAGCACATCCTGTTTAGGAGATCTGAGCTTCAAAATAAGGGCTTTTTTACCGATCGAACTGGTTTGAGCCGCGGCAATGGAGAGGAAACAAAGAAAATCCGATCGCGCTCAATGAGTTAATTAGCCCATAGTGGTCACAGACCCAGTGGTCCCTGACCCCAGCAAAATGATAGTTTGGAACCAAATGGACCTGGGAGAGAGATAGGTAGAGATAGCTAGAAAGCAGGGAAAGACACAGAGGCAGAGTGCAATGACCGCCTTCAAGACAAATTTATCTTGTGTTGTGTTATAGTGGACTAAGTCGCACACTTGCCCGATCGGGCAACCAGGTAGCAGTCTTCACTTGCCCTACCATTTTTTTTTACTTGCCCCGGGCAAGTGGGCAAGTGTTAGTGTCAAGCCCTGCTACTAGACATTTCACTGTGGGGTCCGTGCACAGCATCATCACTACTAGACATTACTAGACACTACTAGAGCAGACCAGTGGCCTTGTGGCTAGAGTGTCCGCCCTGGAACTGGGAGGCCGGGGTTCGATTCCCCGGTCGGGTCATACCAAAGACTGTAAAAACGGGACCCAATGCCTCCCTGCTTGGCACTCAGCATCAAAGGGATGCATTGGGGGTCAAATCAACTAATGATTCCCGAGCGCGGCGCACGCTGCAGCTCACCGCTCCAAGAGATGGGTCAAAAGTGGAGAACTAATTTCACTGCGGTAATGTGAGTGACTAATCTGACGACTTTGATTTCACTGTGGGGTAGGTGCACACAGCATCATCACTACTAGACATTTCACTGTGGGGTAGGTGCACACAGCATCATCACTACTAGACATTTCACTGTGGGGTAGGCGGGGCCGGACCTAGACGGGGGCAGGGGTGGGCACAGCCCACCCAAACGTGCATCCTGCCCACCCAATGAAAGGTAATATCAGTGGTTTTCAACCAGTCAACCAGTGGTCCTTGAGAGGGTTCCAGGTGGTCCCCAGGCTAAATGTTGGAAATTTGGTTAACCAGATGTAACTCTTTGAGAGCGTAAACATGAAACCAAATGGACCCTTGCGGGTCCATTTGGTTTCATGTTTACGCTGGGTTTCATGTTTACGTTTCACGTTTACACTCTCAAGAGTTAAAATATTCATCATGTGAATTATCCCAAGTCTACACACAACTACAGAATGTAGAAGATTAATGGTCATTTTGATCTTTACTTTTGGGGTCTGTGGGGCTAAAATGTCATCAAATGGTGGTCCTCCGTGGCTCAAATGCCGAATAAATATTGGGCCCTGGTGTCAAAAAGGTTGAAAACCACTGCTTCATAGGAAAAACTTTGGAGCTAGGTGCCCATCCTGCCAACCTTCCAGCCCACTCTAGTAGGGCTGGCTATATCAGAGAGCCTGAGCACAGCATCATCACTACTAGACATTTCACTTCCACTCTTGAGGACAGACAGAGATATTTAAAAGCTGCTTTCATGTGGGTCAAGAAGAGACATATGCCGGCAGAATTCAGCTCCACAGGCTTTTTAGAATTGAATGAAAGTGGCAAGAAAGGGAGATGAAAAGGCATGTTGTCTGAGGCAATGGAACGGTCGATAATGTTTTTCTTGAGGCGCCTTCAGGCTGAGCTAGGCAAGGCCAGATTCCACATCATATCGGCAGAAAGCTTTTATCGCCGCGCTTACTTTTTCTATGTTTTCGTAAGGCTCTCACTTGATCTTACTACAGCGTCGCACACACGCAGACGCACACACACACACACACACACACACACACACACACACACACACACACACACACACACACACACACACACACACACACACACACACACACACACACACACACACACACACACACACACACACACACACACACACACACTTTTAATGTTCCTGGAGATCAATTGTATAACTGCTTTCAATTCAGCAAACATGGCATGTATAATTAACAACAATAAAATGAATCTCTTATTTGATAGGATTTTACATTTACCTTCCCCTTATTGTCCTGATAGTTTTTTACAGGCCAATTTAGAAAATGTGGAAACTGATTCCACATTTTTGGTAGCATACAGTGTATAATAAATAGTCCCCCAAATTTGGAACAGTTCATGGTAGCTTCCCCTCCACTAGTGTTGTAACTGTGTGTTGTCACTCACTTTGGAAAAGTGCAGTTAGTCATGTGGTGAGGGTATTAACCCTCTCCTAGCAGAACAGTTAGCTAGCCCTCAATGATTTTGGCCTTGGGGGCGGGGGTGTCGTGGGATCCACACGGCGGAAGTGCTGCGCTCTGATTTGATCTCACTAACGTGTCGTCATCTCCGGCCCCTCCCACGCCCGTCCACTGCTGTTCTACGCCACATCATTTAGAGCGACGCCCACCCGGAAGGTTGACACTCCCCTCAAGGCCACTTTCCAACGTGCGTTAGTCCAGGCTTTCCGTTTTCGCGCAAGGCGGACGAAAATGAAAGCCTGGGTGAGGGTGTTAACCCTCTCCGTGCAGAACAGTTAGCTACCAGTACGTGTTCTGTGTCTATGCCACGGCTCTGGCCTCAACTTTCACGGCCGAAAATCCTTATTTTAAAGCGCCAAATCTCCAAAACCAGATGCATGATGATGTCATGGTGTTTCTGGTGTCCTGGCCATTCTGTCCTCCAACCCCCTGTGCAAGAACACCCGGGTCACGAGTCCCAGAAGTACCGCTCAGTCCCGTTGTATTTACCAAGAACTAGTCTTGGCGATATTGGAAATCAATACCGAGTAATATCGTTGGGTCTATAAAAAATATCGAATACCGAATATCGTCAAATACCGACATTATGTATTCCAGTGGTGTTCAACCAGTGGTCCGAGGACCACCAGTGGTCCTTGAGAGGGTTCCAGGTGGTCCCCAGCTAAGTTGTTTAACCAGATGTAACTCTTGAGAACGACCCTGGCGGGTCCATTTGGTTTCATTTTTACACTCTCAAGAGTTAAAATATTCATCATCTGAATTAGCACCAAGTCTACACAACTAGAAGATTAATGGTCATGGACAGAAGCAAAAATAAATCTTTAGTTTTGGGATCTGTGGGATCAATTCTGAGAACTACTGTAGGTGACTGGTGGAACATGTCCAACTCTGATTGCACGCCATCTATTGGTCAATACCGGTAATATCGAATATCGAGCTAATTAACATGTTATCAATACCGATATTAAAAAATCAATACCGCCCAAGACTACCAAGAACCACGACATTCAGGGGGCCACTCTAAGACTCTAATGCCATTCAAATGCATGTGATAGAATGGGTCACCCACTTTGACTGTTATCAACGAGACATCTTGTTTGGTAGTCAAATGACACGATTGCACTGATACGACGAAAAACCCGGAAATCCTCCATCAGCGTGGCCGGTTGACCGCCTTGTATTAAGCCCTGTGTCAACATGGCAACGAGCGTGCGATTAGGATTAGGATTAGGGCCCCAAAGGCAGGGAAGCCAGTCCTTGAATCACAGCAAAAAAAAAAAAGGTAGTATTTTTAAGGTGCTGATTCAGGGCTGAGCCTAAATACTTGATACTACTTGATTTTTGGTAGAATCTGCAAGGGGTTGATTTTTTTTTTTTTTTCAAAATGGCCACACCCATTTTGTCCCAAATGACAATCGGCAACAAAAGCGACAAACGACGATCTGATCAAAAGATGGATTAAAGAATGGAATCAATTCCTTGCCGTGTTCTTCCTATGTGCCGTGAATGGCGCAGGAAACTGGCAGGTAGTTGCGTGGAAGCGCTTACTGTGTTAACTTAAGGGCACAGTGCCTTTGGCAATCTTAAATGCCATTAGGCGCAGTACAGTTTCAATAAGCCTAACACACATGAGGGGATCCAGCCAGAGATCATGCTGAAACTCAACGCACCCAGCTAGGGACCGACTGACCAACGCTTGCTGATCCTCGCTATCAATTACACTGCCAGAGAGGAATGGGGAAAAATAATAAGACGCACAAATCACCCGCCATGGGAGCGAGGAGCAGGAGGAAGGCCATAAATGCCATATCGCTGGTTTTGCCCCGCGTGCATCCAAGGTGCACGTTGGAGGGGACTCATTGGTGGAATGGCTCCAGGCTCTATGGCCGAGGCGATGCGTTATTAATTTTGTTTTCCACTTGGAAGGATTTATGATTTTATGGATCAACTAAATGGCAGTATAAGCTGACACTGATGTTTTTCCGTAGGTAAAACAGGGGTTCTATTTAAAGACCTAGTTAAACCTGCCGTGGTGGATGTACGATGTAACCCATTAAAACCAGGCAAGCAGTGTCATTTTAGATTAGCTTACAGGATTTAGAAAGCATTTTGTTGCTGCCGGGCAAAAAAAAAAAAAAAAAAAACTCATCTTTTTTTGAGGGGCGCTAGGCCCTCCTACACACAGGTTTTGGTCTGAAGCCTATTCTAAAGAAGTGTCTTTTAAATCAGGGGTTTTCAACCTTTTTCACACCAGGGACCACCATTTATTCAGCATCTGAGCCACGGACCACCATTTGATGACAATCAAATGAGGTCCGTGGGGGGTGATGACCACTTTCACCCCAAAGACCGTCCTAAAATTAAAGAATTCTTTTGATTTTGTCCACAATTACAGGCTGTAAACTTCTTAATTAAGTGGCGATAATTCAGATGATGAATATTTTAACTCTTGAGAGTGAGTTAAAATATATATAAAATGAAACCAAATGGACCCTTGCGGGTCCATTTGGTTTCATTTTTACACTCTCAAGAGTTACATCTGGTTAACCAACTTTCCATCATTTAGCCTGGGGACCACCTGGAGCTCTCTCAAGGACCACTGGTGGTCCCCGGACCACCGGTTGAAAACCACTGTTCTAAACTCTGGTATGGAGGCCAGGCAATTTGGTGTGAAAAATACCCTGCCTACTTCAGGGTGTATGACACCCTGAGCAAGGCATACGTCTGTGAAAATTCAAACACATTTTGGTAGATACTGCGTAGCTCTGGCCACTTGGAAGCTAGCTTGTTTGTTCTCATGGCAACGGAAAGTGTGATGCAACCACTTGGTGGCCACTTGACCAGCTGGCATTCCATCCTGTTGAACACATGTGATGTCCTGCTTGTGTTCTCTACTCTCACAAACTGCAGGGTTCCTACAGGTCTCTTAAAGTAAAATTTAAGTCTTTTTTAAGACCTTTTTAAGTCCATTTATATAAAACGTAATACCCAGGGCGGATGTAACATTTCCCAATTGGAGGGGCAGGAGAAAATGGTATGGGGGCGGCTTCATCACCCGTGGCGCGAAGCGACACGGGTGATGAAGCCGCCCCCATACCATTTTCAGTTACAGGACTTTTATTAGGCAAGTAAAGCATCAATAATAACATCAGTTGTTGTTGAAGTTGCAACAGACACGCAGCATGCATAAAGCTAAAGGTCTGACTCAGAGTTTTCTGTTCTCTCGGTGCGTAATCGAGAAATCAGTTACTTGATGATTGATACGTTTACGCCGCCGTTTTCTGGCTACGTTATTTAAACCAAACACGCGGTTGACAAATGACAATTTTGAGGAGCAAAGTGACACGTAGAAATTACAAACTGCGCAAAATTTAAAACCTAGATATAAAAATTCAAGACTTTTTAAGTATTTTTAAGGTATTATTTTCAAATTCATAACTTCAATGCTTTTAAGACTTTTTAAGATCCCGCGGGAACCCTGAAACTGGGAACCTGTCCATCCACCCATCCACCCATCCATCCATCCATCCATCCATCCATCCATCCAGGGGTGAAAGTGAGGGGGGTCGGGCAGGGACGCAGTCCCGGGAAAAGATTTCATGCCAGGACGCGCAGGGTCTAATAAAATGTTACGTTGAATAACCTCCAATGCATTTTGCATTATACTTTAGCTACTTATTCATTGAATTAACTGAAACTAGGCTATAGTAGGCTATACAGCATAAACTCACTAAAAAAAACACTATATTAATATTCAATCATGCTGTAATGAAGTAGGTATAGCCTAATGTAGCAGGTGTAAGGCAGGCCTGTTGTGTTTTATACTCTGCCAAAAAAGCATTTTCCTGTGATTTTAACTGTGTGTGTTACACACACAGTTGACAAGACAGCTTGTTTGTATGGGACATATTTGTTTGTTTTCTTTTGGGAAGACATGGTGAACTCTTCTTACTGATGTTTGACTATAGCCTACAAAAAAGCTGTTGTGTAAACTGGCATATTTGCACATAATTACACAAACAACAGCTCCATTCATCGGCGTTCCCACTTCCCAGAGTCCTTCAATGTTTATTGCGGACGCAGTGAGCCATATACAGTATTATGAAAGCCAGGCGGAAATGTCTGAGAGTGAGTGAGTGAGTGAGTGAGTGAGTGAGTATGTCACACACTCCATATTTGGAGATGCCCAAACCCAGGCAGACATGACTGTGTGTGTGTGTGTGTGTGTGTGTGTGTGTGTGTGTGTGTGTGTGTGTGTGTGTGTGTGTGTGTGTGTGTGTTTCTGTGAGTGTACTGAGTGCGTCACACACTCCATCATTTTGGGCATGCCCAAATGCCCAGAGTGTGGCGCACAGACAGACAGATACACACATATAGACACACACACAGACAGTCTTTTGCTTGCGTATGCATAGACATTGTGTGACTACATTTGCGTGTGTGTGTGTGTGTGTGTGTGTGTGTGTGTGTGTGTGTGTGTGTGTGTGTGTGTGTGAGAGAGAGAGAGTGCACAGGACAACACCTCTACCACTCCCAATAGTCATAAATATTGTTTCGTTTAGCTTGCATAGACATTGTGCATGTGTGTGCGTGTGCATGGCTGCATGTGTGTGTGTGTGTGTGTGCCTGTGTGTGTGTGTGTGTGTGCAATGTATGCATGCGCTGGTCTGTGAGTAGGAGATAAGCCAGCGTGTCCGCTAATTTATTCAGACAACAATGGTGTCCCGTAGAATAGATAGATTTGCATGCCATTTGGAAGACATGCTCTGCTGCTTGTTCCCTCCTTGACCAGTCTGTACATACTGAATATTGAATGGATCAGTATCTCTGTGTGATATCCATATGCTGTCCTTTGTCAGCGTAACAAAACCATATTGTCGCTGACATGCAGGCCAGAAACCTTGTAAATCCATAGTTCAACTTCAATATGTTGCGTGATACCGTGACAAAGGACAGGATAGATCAGTTGTGGGCAAGTAGTATCAAATCATAACAACAAACATTTTGGACCGAACAAATAATTACAAAGAAAAACAACATAAAAATGTAGTAAACAGATGTTTTTTTTTTTTTTTTTTTTTTTTTACTTCTAATCATATGCCAAACCCCAATAATTGTGTTGGCTTTGTCTGTTACATAAACATCTTTAAATATGTATATATTTTGAGGAAAATTAATGTGGAATTCACTTCTGGGCTACCCATGGGGCGTCAGGACTACGGTGCTCTATGAGTATAGTTTCATTATACAGATATTTATAGTTTCATTACATAGATAGCCCACTGTTAGGTTCTTAGTTTACTATTGTGATGTAAATGATCACATATTACCATGTTTTTGTTGTGTGCTGCTGTGCTCAGTGTAAATCACTCTGGATAAAGAGTGTCTGCCAAATGCCTGAATTGTAAATGCTTGTGTCAATCAAATGTATTGCAAAAATAGCTGATCTGCAGGCTCACTAAGGCATGGATAATATATGTGACGCATGGTGTAGATGTGTCATTTTTGTGTGGATGGAATGAAATAATGAAAAGTGAAAACTCCACAGTTTTCTGTGGGTTCACAGGGGTTGTATTTTTTTTCCTCTCCAATTTCCTGAAAAGCAACCGCTTTGCAACCAAATCGTACAAGAGAACCTTTAACAATATATTGTGCCACAAAAAGGGCTTTCTTCATGCGTGCACAAACTGATATGACCAGACCTTGGGAGTCCACAGAAGTTTGCCACATTTTCAATTTGTAAAGTAAATACGCTGCACTGATGAGTGACAGCACCGATAGGAAGGAGAGCCGAATTAAAATGAGGAAAAACATAAAACCTGTGAGCCAGCCTTGAACACACGGAGCGAGAGAAAAAGAAGAACACCCTGCATGGCCATCCAGCTAGAACTGTAGGCTATGAGGAGGAAGGTCTACTCATGAATTAAGTATTGCCATTTCAGTCTCATTATCTGGTCTTCACATTAGCAAAATGATTTAAACCTCTGTGTACTGAAGACATTTTGGTGTTTTAGCCGTTGAAAAATGGCAGATCTACAAGCTCATATCGCGCCACCGAGTGGCGCGATATGAGCTTGTAGTTCTGCTATTTTTGAAAAATTGTGAAAATGTGGTGCAAATCTCTGAATACATTATTTTGGAAGCAAACATTTTTAACTCAAATCTTTGCTTCTGGGGGATCCCTAGAACAACATGTTTTCAGATGGGGGTCTGCAGCCAAATGTGGATAATTCTGGTGGTCCTTGGCTTGAAATATGTTAGCATCACTGACACAGGAACACCGATTCTTCAGAAAAACTAGAATCTAGTGTCAGAAAGTATAGAATCTGGTGTCAAAAACTTGATTCTAGCATCAGAAACTATAATTTAGTGTCAATAACTAGAATCTAGTGTCGGAAACTACTGTAGAATCGTAGCGTCAAAAAATAGAATCTTGCTACAGCGATAATCTGGTGTCAGGAACTACTGTATAATCTGGTGTAAGGAACTACTGTATAATCTGGTGTAAGGAACTACTGTATAATCTGGTGTCAGAAACTCGAATCGAGGGTCAGGACAAAATTATTTAATGCAAAGAATATGGTTCTTGTTTGCCCCCCACATCCTTGAACACGGGCCAGAGAACCAGTATCACAGTGTCACAGTGTTATAATATAGGGAATAATCCACCCCTCTGGCTCTCACAGTGGAGGCTCAGGGACCCCTGGGGGTCTTTGAGTGGGTGGGAGGGGTTCCAGGAGGTCCCCAGGTAAATGACTTATACTGTAGTTAGGGACCAGTTAATGGACACTGCAGGCTCTAAAAACCTCAGTGTTACACAGAGACTCAGGGGTTGACACTAAGGTCTCTGAGGCACTTGCCCATCGGGCAAGTGCAAGTCAGGTTCTACTTGCCCTCAGGTCATGGTCACTTGCCCCCCAAAAATATATTGTAAATTTTGCATTTAGGTTTAACCAGATGTAACTCTTGAGAACGTAAAAATGAAACCAAATGGACCCTTGCGGGTCCATTTGGTTTCATTTTTACACTCTCAAGAGTTAAAATTCATCATCTTAATTAGCCCAGGTCTACACAACTAGAGAATGTAGAAGATTAATGGTCATTTTTATCTGTATGTTAATTTGCCTGTTTTGTGTCCCAAATCCAGCCTGGAATTGTGGATAGCTAGAAAGCAGGGAAAGACACAGAGGCAGAGCGCAATGACTGCCTTCAGGACGTCATGTTGTGTTATAGTGCACTAAGTTGCACAAATGCCCGATCGGGCAACCAGGTAGCAGTCTTCACTTGCCCCACCATTTTTTTTTTACTTGCCCCGGGCAAGCGAGCAAGTGTTAGTGTCAAGCCCTGACAGAGATACATAGTTTACATTGGTGTCAAATATACATATAGGGATCCATTTTCGTCACCGCTAAACCCCTTATCCCTTAACTTCTTTGCCTTTTTAAACTATGAAAAAATAACATTTTTCAATAGTTTAAATGGTCGGTCTACAAGCTCACAATACAACAGTACAACATAAGTACAACAGACATGGACAAACACTGCCATTGCAAATGCATCACACACACAGACGAAATTTTTTCTTCTTTCCCCCCCACATCTCCCGAGATCTACTTGTGATCAGGCCGAGATCTGCCGGTAGATCCCGATCTACTGGTTGGTGTTTGGTGTTCTAAGTGTTTGGTGTTCTAAGCGATTGTGTTTGGTGTTCTAAGTGTTTGGTGTTCTAAGCGATTGTGTTTGGTGTTCTAAGTGTTTGGTGTTCTAAGCGATTATCTTTCATTTTGTGATAGTCTATGGCAGGGGTTTTCAACCTTTTTCATCCCAAGGACCACCATTTATTTGAGCCAAGCACCACCATTTGAGGACATTTTAGCCCCACAGACCCCAAAACTAAAGATTTATTTTGCTTCTGTTCATGACTATTACTCTTCTAGTTGTGTAGACTTGGGCTAATTCACACGATGAATATTTTAACTCTTGACAGTGTAAACATGAATGGTTTCATGTTTACATTCTCAAGAGTTACATCTGGTTAACCAACTTAGCTGGGGACCACCTGGAACCCTCTCAGGGACCACTGCCACTGGTGGTCCCCGGACCACCTGTTGAAAACCCCTGGTCTATGGCATAGACTATCACAAAATGAAAGATAATCGCTTTCATAATCTACAAGAGGTATTCTGCAAGACTAACAGAAAATGCATTATTATTGCAGGGTAACATACTGTAGATAGAACATGTTACTGCAAAACCAGCACAGGGCCAGAAAGACAGGGCAAATTGGAACTTGTAGTGATATTACTACTAGCAGGGGTTGACACTAAGGTCTCTGAGGCACTTGCCCATCGGGCAAGTGCAAGTCAGGTTCTACTTGCCCTCAGGTCATGGTCACTTGCCCTCCAAAAATATATTGTAAATTTTGCATTTAAGTGTACTTCCTACTTGGGTGCTTTAAACCAGGGGTTTTCAACACGTGGTCCCTGAGAGGGTTCCAGGTGGTCCCCAGCTAAGTTGGTTAACCAGATGTAACTCTTGAGAACGTAAAAATGAAACCAAATGGACCCTTGCGGGTCCATTTGGTTTCATTTTTACGCTCTCAAGAGTTAAATTTTGTCATCTTAATTAGCCCAGGTCGCAATGACCACCTTCAAGACAAATTTATCTTGTGTTGTGTTATTGCGCACTAAGTTGCACACTTGCCCGATCGGGCAACCAGGTAGCAGTCTTCACTTGCCCCACCATTTTTTTTACTTGCCCCGGGCAAGCGGGCAAGTGTTAGTGTCAAGCCCTGACTAGTATACTGAATTCTAAAACGATTACCCAAGCCAGTACAAAACGAGGTGTATTAATGGAAACTGAAACATCTGCAAGCTTTCATTTTCTACAACTGGCTTTGTCTGCGGTGTAATCGTCTTTATATGAATCATACTGCTTTAGTGGCAACAGTCAGGGGGCAGGTACTGTGACATTTACAGTACACAAAACAGTGGCGTTAATGGCAGGGGCGGATGTAACATGTCCTGTTTGGGGGGGGGCAAGAGAACATGTTGGAGGGGCAAGAGAAATTGGTATGGGGGCAGCTTCATCGCCTGTGTTGCTTCGCACCACAGGCGATGAAGCCACAACCATTCCATTTTCGGTTACAGGACTTTTATTAGTCAAGTAAAGCATCAATAATAACATCAGTTGTTGTTGAAGTTGCAACCGACACGCAGCATGCATAAAGCTAAAGGTCTGACTCAGAGAGTTTTCTGTTTTCTATCTGAAATGCTGTTGGTTTAGTGGTGCCAAAATTGTAGTTAGTAGCAGCAGTAGTGTTTCAAATCATTTTAAATATAAGCGCTTTAATTTGAAATATCTTGGGTTGTTTTGCATGGCATCGTGTTTGGGGGGGGGCAGACTGGGTATTTGGGGGGGGGGGGGTATTTGCCCATACCTAGATCCGCCCCTGGTTAACGGCCATTCCGCCACCCCCTAGGTGAGATGGGTCTGAAACGCCTCCGCCGGTGGTACAGTTACAGTGATGCCTTTGTTTTGTCTGAAAAGCAGCAGTCTGGTGGATGAAGACCAGATTGTCAATCAATTCATGTGCGAGGCAGGGTGGCTCGCAGGGGCGGATGTAACATGTCCCATTTGGGGGGCGGCTTCATCGATGAAGCCGCACCCATACCATTTTCAGTTACAGGACTTTTATTAGGCAAGTAAAGCATCAATAATAGCATCAGTTGTTGTTGTTGAAGTTGCAACAGACACGCAGCATGCATAAAGCTAAAGGTCTGACTGCAGAGAGTTTCCTGTTTTCAATGATGAAATGCTGTTGGTTTAGTGGTGCCACAGCTGCAGTTAGTTAGTAGCAGTAGTAGTGTTTCAAATCATTTTAAATATAGATTATTTATTATTTATCATTTTCATTTTAAATATAAATTAATTTGAAATATCTTCTTGGTTATTTCCAGGTTGTTTCGCATGACAAGGTGTTTGGTGGGGCAGTCTGGGCATTTAGGGGGGCATTGCCCCCCCATGCCCATGCCTAGATCCGCCCCTGGCGGCGTGCCTGTCACTTATGCGCCTTCCCAGAGATCGAAAGCCGTAGCGAATGCTGTGTGCGGGGAAATATTGATGTCATATCAACACACAGTGAATAATAACAGCATGTAGCAAGCAGAAATAGGCAATAACTAGGACAGCCAGCTCCAGCTCGAGAGAGAGAGAGAGAGAGAGAGAGAGAGAGAGAGAGAGAGAGAGAGAGAGAGAGAGAGAGAGAGAGAGAGAGAGAGAGAGAGAGAGAGAGAGAGAGAGAGAGAGAGAGAGAGAGCGCTACTGTGGTGTTATTTACTTCAATGCTTCACTCAATTGATTTGATTCACTGGCAGACTTTACCTTGCTATGTTTTTTTTCCCCCCAACTTGGCACATGCATACACAGATGGTTATGCACACGTCCACGTGCCCACATGCACGCACAAACACACACAGAAACACACACACAATGCCATACGCAATAATACGCATGTCGACAACAAACCTTGGGGTAAATTATGATGTTGTTCTCATTAATGCTGAAGAAGCTCTTCCTCATCATAATGCACATCTGTTTTAAAAAAAGAAATACATGAAGGAAAAAAGAACAATGGCAAAGCAAGACGTAAAAAAGCAAACAGCAGCGCTGCTCTCTCTCCTACAATCAGGTTAGATTTATGCTGCTGCCATTGTGCTGTTTTGGGCAGAAACAAGGCGGAGGGGCAGGGGTGGATCTAGGCATGGGCATGGGGGGGGCAATGGCCCCCTAAATGCCCAGTCTGCCCCACCAAACACGATGGCATCCAAAACAACCCAAGATACCCAAGAAGTTAAAGTGCTTATATTTAAAATGATATGAAACACTACTACTGCTACTAACAAACTACAGTTGGTGTCGCCACTAAACCAACAGCATTTCATCATCAAAGCAGAAAACTCTCTGAGTCAGACCTTTAGCTTTATGCATGCTGCATGTCTGTTGCAACTTCAACAACAACTGATGTTACTATTGATGCTTTACTTGAGTAATAAAAGTCCTGTAACTGATGGGTGTAACTGAAAGTCCTGTAACTATGGGTGCGGCTTCATCCATTCCATACCATTTTCTCTTGCCCCTCCAACATGTTCTCTTGCCCCCCCAAATGGGACATGTTACATCCGCCCCTGGCGGGGGGGACAGGGGGCATTGTAAATTGGCCTCCGCTGATAGATTTGCTGATAACTGTTTTTCCACAAGGGCTTCATGGACATAATCAGACCGCTGGTGAGGAGACAGTAAGGTGTGGGTAGTGGATTGGGGGAGGGGGGGGTATGTTTTGTTATGCCTCAGTGAAGTCATGAATAATATAATACAGCTGGCCACAACCATAACATCAGATTCTTTTTTTTTTAATATACTGAATCCAATCATGGAAATGGATTCGTCCATTTTTCCCCCTCACCATTTTCTAACAGCTGACAGTGTTCTTTATTGTGAGTTTGAGTCATCGTAACGGCCAGCCAGCCGTCGTGGTGAGAAAAAAGCTTATAGGTCTCGCTTCGTACAGTAGTTAAGAGGCAGAGCGAGTCGTATTTAAATGCAGGTCGTCAGGCTGACCTTGTCGACTTATTCTCGCTGTATAAAAGCCTCTTAACCCTTTGTGTACTGAACGTGCTTTGGTGTTCAAAGCATTATGTTGCACTTGCAACATAATCAAATTGTGAAAATGTGATGCAAATCTTTGAATATACTGTATATTCTTTCGGAAGCCAATATTTTTAACTAAAATCGTTGCTTCTGGGGGATGACTACGACAAGAGATTTCAGATGGGGGGGTCCTCAGCCAAATATAGATAATTCTGGTGGTCCTTGGCATGAAATATGTTAAGCATCACTGACACAGGAACATATATTTTTTCAGAAAAAATAGAATCTGTCAGAATCTAGCATCAGAAACTAGAAACTAGTCAGAAATTATTGAATCTGGCATCAGAAACTAGAATCTAGTGTCAGAAACTACAATCAGATGTCAAATAGAATATATTCTTTTTCACAATTTTCCAAAAATCAGACCCTACAAGCTCATATGCGTCACTCGGTGGCGCGACATGAGCTTGTAGGTCTGATATTTTTCAATAGCTAAAGTGTACAATGCGTTGAACACCAAAACGCACACACAGGGTTAATAGTCCAAGCTGTCTGTGTATCGGCGGCATAACACACTACCGAGAAGAGCAATGGCTCTCAAACCATTCATGGCAAATTGTTATGCCCATGCTGTTGCGGTCTCTCCATATTTTAACTTTGTGCTGTTGTTTTGTTTTTGTTTTTTCCCCTAGCCTTGCTCCAGTGCGTCAGCGAGTCTCTCACTGACTAAATTTCACACAGTCATGGAGGTTTCAGAATTCCACAAAAATAAACACAAGTATATTCACTCCGAAACAAAGTTTGCTAGACCTATAGGGGGGGAAAAAGTATATTCTCCAAGCTGGAAAGAGTGTCAGGTCCCCAGGTTCTCTCTAAAGCACAGGTTTTCAACCAGTGATCCCGGGGACCACCGGAAAGTTGGTTAACTAGATGTAATAGTAAAAAAAATGTGTTTACACTCTCAAGAGTTCAAAAATGTTTGATTTGTATGTTTGCTTGTTTTGTTTCCCAAACCCAGCCTGTTATTGTGGACAAAAGCAAAATGAAAGAGAATGTAAAAATTAAACCAAAAGGTTTCATTTTACACTCTCAAGAATTAAAATATTCATCATCTTAATTAGCCATACACAACGAGAGAAGGTAGAAGATTAATCGGCATTTTGGTCTGTAGGTTTGCCAGTTTTGTTTCCCAAATCCAGCCTGGAATTGTGGACAAAAGTAAGAGAAATCTTTAATTTTGGGGTCTGTGGTGGCTAAAGTGTCCTCAAATGGTGGTCCGTGGCTCGAATGCCGAATAAATGGTGGTCCCTGGAGTCATAAAGGTTGAAAACCCCCTGCCCTAGAGTAAAGGACTATAAGAAGGATGGCGACACAGCAGTTAATGCCTTGTGTCACTTTCAAATCAGTCTGGGAATCTACTGCCTTGTGTCACTTTTAAATCAGTCTGGGAATCTACTGCCTTGTGTCACTTTCAAATCAGTCTGGGAATCTACTGCCTTGTGTCACTTTCAAATCAGTCTGGGAATCTACTGCCTTGTGTCACTTTCAAATCAGTCTGGGAATCTACTGCCTTGTGTCACTTTCAAATCAGTCTGGGAATCTACAGATAGGAAGGAAGGAAGGAAGATAGGAAGGAAGGAAGGAAGGAAGGAAGATAGGAAGGAAGATAGGAAGATAGGAAGATAGGAAGGAAGGAAGATAGATAGATAGATAGATAGATAGATAGATAGATAGATAGATAGATAGATAGATAGATAGATAGATAGATAGATAGATAGATAGATAGATAGATAGATAGATAGATAGATAGATAGATAGATAGATTTTCTTCCAACTCACACACACACGCAGCAACTTTGAGTTGTGTTAGGGCCCTGATACACTATCAATATTTTGATCAATATCAACTAGCAATGTCAACATCAACGAGGCAACATGATGAGACACACGGCAACAGGCAACACCTCCCGTTAAAAGGGGAATTCCACCCATTTACATTTTTTCCTGAGTGTACACTACACATGTGAACCAAATGGACCCTAGCGGGTCCATTTGGTTCCATTTGTACACTTTCAGAAAAAAGAAGTTTGCATTGAATCATTTTCACCCAACTGCCACCCAACTCAAAATGTTCATTTAGTGGAATAAAAGTTACAAAATCCTTGTTTTTGTCCAGTGCAGTGAAGCAGCAGCAGCCATGGTTTCAGAAAAGTTTATCTGTGGGAGTCTAGGAGAGAGGATCAGGTGACACCAAGGAGGGCTGTGATTGGAGGATTCCGAAATGTTGACCAGTAGAGGGCGCTAAAGATCTGACTTTTCTGACAAACAGGAGTTTTCTATAGAAAGGCGAAAAGTCAACGTTGATAGTTGACGCTGCTTGTTGATATTGATCAAAACATTGCTGCTAGTGTATCAGGGCTAGGGTGGATCAAAAAAGCACAAGTTTTGATTTTCTTGTGTCTCACCCCCTAATTATGTTCCAATGGACAAAAAACTACTTTGTTTAAAATTTGGTTGAATTTGAAGCATATTTAGAGGTAGCTCAATCACCCAGAAGTTTATCACTATTTTGTATTGGAGTACCAGTTCACAGTAGTACCAGTTCACCATAAAAACCTGATTAAAGGGTGTACCAAACTTTTCTCAGTTGTTCTTAACATGATTTTTTAACGAAGAATCCAATTCTGCTTGATATATTTCTGTATCACGCATAGTTAATGAGATAATTAGCATAATTAATCAAATATGCAGATTATCTCATTATTTATGCAAATTACAAAGATGTGCATTGCAGAAATGAATTATACGGGACAAAATACATAAGGATCAACTGAGAAAAGTTTGGTACACCCTTTAATCAGGTTTTTATGGTGAACTGGTACTACTGTGAACTGGTACTCCAATACAAAATAGTGATAAACTTCTGGGTGATTGAGCTACCTCTAAATATGCTTCAAATTCAACCAAATTTTAAACAAAGTAGTTTTTTGTCCATTGGAACATAATTAGGGGGTGAGACACAAGAAAATCAAAACTTGTGCTTTTTTGATCCACCCTAATCAGGGCCCTTAGTCACAGCGGTCGTGTCTATGGTAAAAGAATCCCGACCGATAACCGTAGCTGTCGCAACCGGTGGTCATCGTGGCCGATAGACCTTTGGTCACGACCGATCGCCTGTCAGTTGTTCTTCACCGGTCACTACTAAACCTAATCTGACCCTAAACATACCCGTAAATGTAAACGTAAAACCTAAGCCCAAACCTAACCTTAAAACCCGACCGATAGGATACCTGCCAAGACCAATAGCATACAGGGGTTGACACTAAGGTCTCCGAGGCACTTGCCCATCGGGCAAGTGCAAGTCAGGTTCTACTTGCCCTCATGTCATGGTCACTTGCCCCCAAAAAATATATTGTAAATTTTGCATTTAAGTTTACTTCCTACTTGGGTGCTTTGAACCAGGGGTTTTCAACACGTGGTCCCTGAGAGGGTTCCAGGTGGTCCCCAGCTAAGTTGGTTAACCAGATGTAACTCTTGAGAGTCTAAAAATGAAACCAAATGGACCCTTGCGGGTCCATTGGTTTCATTTTTAGACTCTCAAGAGTTAAAATTCGCAATGACCACCTTCAAGACAAATTTATCTTGTGTTGTGTTATAGTGCACTAAGTTGCACACTTGTGTGTATCAGGTAGCAGTCTTCACTTGCCCCACCATTTTTTTTACTTGCCCCGGGCAAGCGGGCAAGTCTTAGTGTCAAGCCTTGGCATATAATACCTCCTGCGACCGATAGGATACCTGCCGAGACTGATAGGATACCTGCTTAGACCAATAGCACACCTGCTGCGTCCGATAGGATACCTGCCGAGACCAATAGCACACCTGCTGCGACCGATAGGATACCTGCTGAGACCGATAGGATACCTGCTGAGACCGATAGGATACCTGCTGAGACCGATAGGATACCTGCTGAGACCGATAGGATACCTGCTGAGACCGATAGGATACCTGCTGAGACCAATAGCACACCTGCTGCGACCGATAGGATACCTGCTGAGACCGATAGGATACCTGCTGAGACCGATAGGATACCTGCTGAGACCGATAGGATACTTGCTGCAACCGAAAACCATAACCATCGGTCAAGACTGACACATCGCCCGGGTTCGAACCGGAGACTCTACCCCTGAGCCGCCGCCGCCGCCCCATCGGTGGGGTTTACTATGGGTCGCGACTCATTTACTCTCAGCCGCGACTCTTTTGCTAATCAGCCAAGTTGATTTCACCCCTGCTGGAGTAAAAAAGTGAGAACAGAAAAGTGAAGACAGAAAAGTGAAGACGCAAAATACAAATGTGATGCATGATAAACGCAGCACATCAAAATAAGGGACAATTCTTGTTGACAATCTAGAAAAACGCAGGGAATTGAGGCATTGTTCTACGGCTGGCAGCGCAGACAAAGGAAATCACAAGTGCATAAAGCCAGGCAGAGATAAATGAGGCTCTAAAGAGTGACCTAAAAACGTGCTGCCCTGATCTGCTCAGGTACAGGTAGGTCATCCCAAAGACTCCAGGCAGGGGCGTAGCTAGCTATTCTGGGCCCCCTGCAAAGCTTTTCCACATGGGCCCCCCTTTCCCGGCGGCGTCAAAGGAGAATTTCACCCATTTTCAACATTTTTTTCTGAGAGCGTACAAATGCAACCAAATGAACCCTAACGGGTTCATTTGGTTCCATTTGTACGCTCTCAGAAAAAAAGAAGTCTCGATAGAAATCCATTAACATGATGACATACATCTTGATGATGTCATCAAGATGTGTTTCATCATGTTTTTGTGCTTTTTTTCTTCAGATCTCCATTTCCAGGGAACACAGAATGGGGGGGAAACGTTTTTTTTATCATGTCCACCCAGCACCTCTCGGGTATACTAATGACATATTAGAATGTTGAAAATGGGTGGAATTCCCCTTTAAAATGCTTCAATCTGGTGCGAGATCAAATATTTTTCGTAATATAATCAATACAAATAAAACCTTATTAATGCAAGCTTTACAATTGTCCCCCTTTTTCCCACGTGTCTACGCCCGTGACTCCAGGACTCTGATGACTACAGAGGCACAGCCAGTGAGTCACTTCTTATAAACCAGGGGGTTTTCAACCTCTTTCATACATACCAGGGCCCACTATTTTATCCAGAATTTCAGCCATGGACCACCACTTGACGAAACTAAAGATTTATTTTGCTTTCATCTACAATTCCAGGCTGGATTTCGGGGGAAAACAAAACACTCAAACATACAGATCAAAATGACCATTCATCTTCTGCATTCTCTAGTTGTGTAGACTTCTGGTTCACATGATGAATATTTTAACTCTTGAGAGTGTAAACATGGAACCAAATGGACCCGCAAGGGTCCATTTGGTTTCATGTTCACGCTCTGAAAGAGTTACATCTGGCTAACCAATTTTCCATCATTTAGCCTGGGGACCACCTGGAATCCTCTCAGAAACCACTGGTGGTCCCCAGTAAAGTTCTCAAACTCTGCCCGAACCCGACCAGGACCGAACCCGAACAGGCCCGACCCGACATTTAGGGCCGGGTGGGGCCGAAAATCTATCCTAATCAATAGGGCCGGGTAGGGCCTCGGCCCCATGAAAACATAATATATATTGAATTATTTTAATATAGTAAGAATAATAGTTATTTTCTGTATTTACCTATTATGAGATGGTGCTGATTGCCATTTCAATTTTAATCTATGGCGAATTCTCAAACTTTGCCCAAACCCGACAGTTTAGGGCCGGGGGCCTAAAATGTATTCCATTTAGTAGGGCGGGTAGGGCCTCCTAGGGCCTGAACTGTTAGGGCCGGGTAGGGCCGGGCCTTAATTTTCAGGCCGTTGAGATCTTTAGTCCCCAGACCAAATGTTGAAAACCCCCGTCATAAACAGCCTGGGGTTTGGAACAACCAGAAGGGACTGGTCTGGAAATCTGGGCGACAGCCGGAGCTTAGAGAGAGAGGCCGTCTGATAATCACAACGTCTTATAGGGCTGGGCAGAGCTGAGCACAATGTTATCATGCAACATCTATTTAGCAAGAGGAAAACAAGGGCAGCATACCACACTTTCTTCATTTTTTTCTTTCAATTATTTGATTGCATTTGATTTTTTTGTTGTCATGATTTGTCACGATCCTGAGTTGACTTTGTCCGTGGCATAATCATCTTTTTTTTTTTTTTCCCAAAATGAATGGGGAATCCATTTCTGACATCACAAGGGGGCCGGGGGCCGGGACTGCTTAGTTCTATAGGCGAACCTGGCACCCTACTACGTATATACTGTAGGTACAAAATACGCAAATATATATAATTATATGCAACTATATGGAACACGTAATTACTAGTAATGCTATTAGTTGTGATATGTTGTCAAAGAATACCTGGACAAGGAATTACCCCTAACTGTAACCATAAAGTGAACTCTACCATAGGGAGTTGAACCCACTCGAACCATAAATAGACTTCATGTCTACAAGCTCAGAGCAAAACAATGCAACACGTGCGAGGATGATAGATTGGAGGACCTTGTATAGAGAGCCCTTGGAGACCCCATGCAGATTAGAAAGCTGATTAGTACAACTAGGGGCAACAGGGGTTGACACTAAGGTCTCCAAGACACTTGGACACTTGCCCATCGGGCAAGTCAGGTTCTACTTGCCCTCAGGTCATGGTCACTTGCCCCCCAAAAATATATTGTAAATTTTGCATTTAAGTTTACTTCCTACTTGGGTGCTTTAGACCAGGGGTTTTCAACAGGTGGTCCCTGAGAGGGTTCCAGGTGGTCCCCAGTTAAGTTGGTTAACCAGATGTAACTCTTGAGAGCGTAAAAATGAAACCAAATGGACCCTTGCGGGTCGGATAGCTAGAAAGCTATAGCTGTGGATAGCTAGAAAGCAGGGAAAGACACAGAGGTCTTGCCCGATCGGGCAACCAGGTAGCAGCCTTCACTTGCCCCGCCATTTTTTTTACTTGCCCCAGGCAAGCGGGCAAGTGTTAGTGTCAAGCCCTGGGCAAGACAATCCATCAATCGACTGATCGAATGACTTCCATAATCCAAATCTAGCAAGCTGCTAAACGAAGATTCAGCTCCCTCTCATGCAATGAAACCAAATGGAACCTTGCGGGTTCATTTGGTTCCATGTTTACGTTAAAATATCCATCATCATTCCTCATATTCATGTAAATTAGGCCAAGTCTACACAACTAGAGAATGTAGAAGATTATTTGGTTTTTTTTTATGTATATTTTACTGGTTTGCCTGGAATTGTGGACAAAAAGTAAATAGATGTTTAGTTTTGGATCTGAAGGGTTTAAAACCGTATATATAGTGGTAGCAGTATAACAGCATAAACAGTATAAATAGTGGGCCCTGATATGAAAAAGGTTGAAAACCACTGTCTACACTATATGCTCTAGTCCAGGGGTTTTCAACCTTTTTCTTACCAGGGCCCACCATTTATTCAGAATTTGAGCCACGGACCACCATGTGATACATTTTAGCCCCACAGACACCAAAACCCAAAGATTTCTTCTTTTTTTTATCTACAATTCCAGGCTGGATTACGGAAACATAACAGGCAAACCTAGATCTCGAGTTGTGTAGACCTGGGCTAGTTCAGATGATGAATGTTTTAACTCTTGAGAGTGTAAAAATGAAACCAAATGGACCCGCCAGGGTCCATTTGGTTTCATTTTTACGTTCTCAAGAGTTACATCTTGTTAACCCACTTAACTGGGGACCACCTTGAACCCTCTCAAGGACCACTGGTGGTCCCCGGACCACCTGTTGAAAACCCCTGCTCTAGCCCATTCAGGCCTGACCTAAGGTTTTTGAAATACCTGAAATATTTATATTTCAGCAACAAATAAAGTTAATTATGGAATACTGTACATACTGTACAGAATCCAAATATGGATTCCCGGCCTGAAAGGGCTAGTCTACAGTCAGCATCAAACATTGAACCAAACTTCCAAACAAATAAACTTTCACAAAATGTCACAAAAAGGTCCACAGAAATTTACAACAACTGAATTGAACAGCACAACTTACGACATTGCGTCTAAATCACTTCAAAGCAGGTAGAATGTGTTTCAGGGCTCAAACCCAAACTGAGCAGGTTTGCCTTCTCTCAGCAGGGGCGAATCCATTCAAGCCCTCGCCCGCGGGCGCCCGGTTTCAAAACCGGGCGCCCGATTTCGAAGCGGGCGCCCGTTTTCGAAAGCGGGCGCCCCGTTTTCGAAAGCGGGCGCCCGGTTTTTCGAAACCGGGCGCCCGTTTTTCGAAAGCGGGCGCCCGCTTTCACAAAAACGGGCGCCCGGGGGCGCCCGCGGTCGAGGGCGCTTTGGATTTCGCTTCGGTTTTGAAACCGGGCGACAGTTTTTCACAAACGGGCCCTCCTTCCCCTCCCTCTCTCCTTCCCTCCCAGGTGTCTGCTGTTAAGACGCTGTGAATTAAATGAGTTGATGTGTTGAAGAAAACTTTTAAAACGAAATATCTGGTATCATCTGTGATCATCTGTGTTGGTGAGTCATTTAATGTACATAATGACAATAACTATTATAATACACAGACGATTATGCCTACTGTTATGTTGATTTAGAGCTGCTGGCTTTGTGTAGATCATTGAGACATTAACCATCGCGTTTTCTTAGACACCTAAAATTTGCATCACATTACCAAAACAGATTGACCATTATATCGTAAATATCCCACTTGTGAAAACACATTAGGCTATTCATATCCCTAGAAGCTCCAAAAGTTGACACCATTTAGCACCCATTTAAATGTTAATGTAACTCTGAGAAAAAGTCAACTAAATCTATATAATTCCATTTGTACACCCTCAGAGTTAAAGCCATGACAAGGGTCCATTTGGTTCCAAACTATCATTTACTTATAGACTGGACCCCTAACTCAATGTTGGATGGAAGTGTACACGATGGTTAGTTCTTAGGAAGTGAAATTGAGAGACCCTTTAGTTTGAAATCTACCCATACCTGTACTTTTTTTCAACCAAATACTTAAATCAAATCTGTACGTATACACCATAGGAGTTAAATTTGCTGTAGACTACAGACTAAATTCAATGCAAACAGATGGTACAATGATTTGTTCTTCCAATGTACCTGTAGTAAAAATACAATGCAGTATACATCATTTTGGGTGTATTTTGTATCTTTCAGGATTGTGATGACATGACTACATTCAGCATTCGGTGATCTGGATTCCAGCAGCAGTGAGAAGCAGCCGTTCGATTTGGAGAATGCAGCATCAAACTGTTCTCTTCTCTGTTCCTTTTTGAGGGAGGTTGTTGTGGACTATAGCATACTTGTTCATCTCAGTTATGTACCAAGACAATGAGGTGGCATTTAACTTATTGATTTGATTCACCACACACGTTTTACTTGACCTAACTACTGTATGTGTATACTATAATTACATTATTCAGAACATCTCTGTATTCAATTCCAGTCGCATTGTACAAAGAAAATCCACCCAAAATACAACATTCATTCTATTTTCCTCAATACATGGCTAACTATAGATGCAAGAGGATAGTATCTGTATTGTCCAGGTGTATTTGAATAAAGCTGACACTGACAGACATCTATGTGTTTTAATTGAAATGACTGACATGATGGATTACAACATATACTTCAAGTGCATGTAAAAGTTAAAACCATGAAGAGCAGAATTGATTTGTATTGATTTGTATTGATGTACATCTCCTGGAGACCATGGTAACCTGAAAGACAAAGAAACAAAAGAAAGTTATTTTTGTTCCTATGTGGAAAGAATTTTGAACTTTGAGGTAAAATGACTGATATGTTCTGTTGTCCAGTGTCATGGCAGCAGAGTTGGCACCTCTATATTGGTAATTTCTACAAAACGTGTGGATAGGTCTGAAAATGAATGTACCGCAGATGTTTACATGTAACTAGTATGTACCATACATGGGTGCTATACATATTATTTCTCAATACTGAAATACTTTTTTTTAAAATTTACTAAACATGAAAAAGAAGTCAATACAAAATCTGCTACTTTGAGGACAAAAACCAAATTATTATTCAATATTATTATTGAAGCAGGGTACTCTTGAGACTTTGAGTAAATAGTAGTAGTCTAAATGGGTCCCTAGCTAAATATAGCTTGGAACCAAATGGACCCTACATTTGGTTGGATTCAAACTGGGGTGGTTTGGGTTATCCACGACATGAAAACGTTTGGTTGCTCTAATGTAACTTCTTGGGATATGAATAATGCATTATCACAAGTGGGGGATATACGGTATAATGGCCAATGGCAGGCAACACTGTCTTTTGTATTACCAAGCTAGTCTGTATAGGTGTCTTAAGAAAACGCGATGGTTAATGTCTCAATGATCTACACAAAGCCAGCAGCTCTAAATCAACATAACAGTAGGCATAATCGTCTGTGTATTATAATAGTTATTGTCATTATGTACATTAAATGACTCACCAAAGCCAAGACAACATTGATAAAAGCAGTAAACAAACGTTAGATAAAATAGAAAAATGTTTACCTGTTACACAGCAGCCAGCAGCCTAGAGCAGACCAGTGTGCTGGTGGGGGGCAGAATCCACATGTTTTGCTTTGTAAATAAACACACAATAACCGAATTCCAATCAAAACGAACGGTAAATTAATGAAGCATACTAATGTAAGTTATGTTACAAAGTGGTGAAAATAGAAATATATGACGCGAAATAATTGTATGTCTGTAGAAAAACGACTCGGCCAACTCCAGGCTCTGTCCATGTAAAGTCAATACAGTACTGGATGGTTGGGGACTCAAAACGGAAGTGAAGTGTGAAGCGGAAGTTCCCCCGCCCACTCCAGCAAATGTGCAAGAGGGTAATAGACAGTTATGCAAACACCATTCACTTCATGGGCCAGTCAATGGCGGCTCTTCTACATAGACTTCTATTGAATTAGCACAACAAAAGGGGACACGTTCTGGAATGGAAGTAGTATTTGCAATGGATTCAAGCAACGGCCCAGCTTTTATGATAGTTTTGTAGTAAGCCTGTACAATACCTTACAACAGTTGTCATGATGAACAGATTTCCTAAATTAGCCCTTATTGTGCCGCCCTCGTTGAGAAACAATGTATTTCCAACAGTTTGTCACTTTATCTCATTTGCGCTTGGCTTCTGGCCCCTCAATGTCGCAACTCTTGTCCACTAGAGTACACTATAGGCAGCCAACAGAGAAAACAACGGCGCATGCGCGGGCACTCTTCTGGTCATAGAAGAGTTGCGACATTGAGGGGTCAGAAACTGAGCGCTTGAGCTGCTGTTCATGCAGCTTATATGATGCAGCTGAATAGGGACTTTAGGCAGGTTTTCAACAGTCAAAGGTACAGTAACGTTGTTATTTTTTACCGTTGACATGTTTGTGTTGTACTATCACTAAAAACAATCTAAAATAAAGCGATTTAAGATCATTAACGCTGGGCTGTTGCCTGGGTCCTAATTCAGGTCCAGGAGTTGTCCCCATTCTCTATTGAAGTCTAAGCAGAAAAGCCGCCATTGGACTACCCCATGAAGTGGATGGAGTTGTCACTCTGTCTATACTCTATGGCTCTGTTTCAACACGATGATCACAGATGATACCAGATTTTTCGTTTAAAAGTTTTCTTCAACACATCAACTCATTTATTCACAGGTTTCTTAACAGCAGACACCTGGGAGGGAAGGAGAGAGGGAGGGAAGGAGGAGGGAAAACGGGCGTTTGTGAAAACGGGCGGCCGTTTGTGAAAAACGGGCGCCCGGTTTCAAAACCGAAGCGAAATCCAAAGCGCCTCGACGGCGGGCGCCCCGGGCGCCCGTTTTTGTGAAAGCGGGCGCCCGCTTTCGAAAACGGGCGCCCGGGTTTCAAAACCGGGCGCCCGCTTCGAAAACGGGCGCCCGCTTTCGAAAACGGGCGCCCGCTTCGAAATCGGGCGCCCGATTTGAAACCGGGCGCCCGCGGGCGAGGGCGCTTTTGGATTCGCTGGCTCTCCTTCTCTGTGCTGCTTTCAAAATTTAATCACAC
>CM076985.1:39748548-39790289 GCA_039105355.1 Benthosema pterotum
GATGATGAATTTTTACGCTCTCAAGAGTTACATCTGGTTAACCAACTTAACTGGGGACCACCTGGAACCTTCTCAGGGACCACTGGTGGTCCCCGGACCACCTGTGTAAAACCCCTGGTTTAAAAGCACCCAAGTAGGAAGTAAACTTAACTGCAAAATTTACAATATATTTGTGGGGGGCAAGTGACCATGACCTGAGGGCAAGTAGAACCTGACTTGCACTTGCCCGATAGGCAAGTGCCTCGGAGACCTTAGTGTCAACCCCTGAAGAGGACGTCCCAGTCTCACATTACAAAGCGTAAAAACACTTTTTTTTGGGTGTAGTATTTTGCCATGACGTAATCCTAAATGTAGAGAAGAAATTATATATAAATATATACAGTATATATAGAAATTGAAATTTAGCAAATGACAATTCAAACAAAACATACCAAAACAGCACTCAAAGTCACTCTCTTAGCACGTAAACAAACACAAAGTTGATTCAGACACTAGAGAGTACAGTTCTCAAACTCTGCCCGAACCCCACCAGGACCGAGTTACAAACAGGCTAAAATCTATGCTAACCAGTAGGGCCGGGTAGGGCCTCGGGCCCCATGGAAAAAAAAATATATTGAATTATTTTATTATATACTAAGAATAAGTTATTTTCTGTATTTAGCTATTATGAAGATGGTTCTGATGGACATTTCATTTTTAATCTGTGGCGAAAACCCGACAGTTTAGGGCCGGGTAGGACCTATTTATATTTATGAACTTGTCATGGTCCATATTGTTCAGAATTCTGCCCATTTTTCAACATTTTACTGTACTGCATTTTACTTGATGATGACATCATCAAGTTGTGTTTGTGTTGCGTTGGTTTTCTTTTAGGACCTTTTTTCTGAGGGTGTACAAATGGAACCAAATGGACCCGTCAGGGTCCATTTGTACGGTTCTAGTACCGTATAATAAAAGCACAGTCATTTTGGTTAAAAATGCGATATATCAAATCGAATCGCAGCATAACTAAGAATCGCAATATAAACCCATTCAGAACCGTAAATATCAATATTGTATCGCAGGGGTTTTCAACCTTTTTCATCTCAAGGACCACCATTTATTCAGGACTTGAGCCACGGGACCACCACTTGAGGTTATTGTAGCCCCACAGACCCCAAATCTAAAGATTTCTTTTGCTTTGTTCACAATTCCAGGCTGGATTTGGGGGAAACAAAACAGGCAAAACATACATTCCAAAATGGCTAATTGGCATGATGGAATATTTTAACTCTTGAGAGTGTGAAAATGAAACCAAATGGACCCGCAGGGTCCATTTGGTTTCATTTTTACACTCTCAAGAGTTACATCTGGTTAACCAACTTATCTGGGGACCACCTGGAACTCTCTCAGGGACCACTGGTGGTCCCCGGCCCGGACCACCTGTTGAAAACCCCTGTTGTATCGTAATCGTGACTTACAATGCAAGCCAATGAGAGGAACAGCTAGAAAGAGAAGAAAGAGAGTGTGAGAGAGAGAGAGAGAGAGAGAGAGAGAGAGAGAGAGAGAGAGAGAGAAGAGAGAGAGAGAGAGAGAGAGAGAGAGAGAGAGGAGCAGAGAGGAGAGAGAGAGAGAGAGAAAGAGAGAGAAAGAGAAAGAGAGAGAAGAGTACTAACATAGACTAACCATACTGATTGGAAAAAATTACAGCTAAGTTTGCAGATGTACACAACAGGGGCGGATTAACATGTCGCATTTGGGGGGCGGGGGGGCAAGAGAACATGTTGGAGGGGCAAGAGAAAATGGTATACCATTTTCGGTTACAGGACTTTTATTAGTCAAGTAAAGCATCAATAATAACATCAGCTGTTGTTGAAGTTGCAACAGACACGCAGCATGCATAAAGCTAAAGGTCTGACTCGGAGAGTTTTCTGTTTTCAATGATGAAATGCTGTTGGTTTAGTGGTGGTGACACAACTGTAGTTAGTTAGTTAGTAGCAGTAGTAGTGTTTCAAATCACTTTGAAATATCTTGGGTTGTTTTGCATGCCATTGTGTTTGGGGGGGAGCAGACTCTGTATTTAGGGGGGCATTGCCCCCCCCCATGCCCATGCCTAGATCCGCCCCTGGTACACAGCAGCCTTCGGTGCCTCTGAGATCCAGGGTAGTCCCAGGTGTGTTACTGCTCCATGCTGCACCGTATACTGCTGTATCTGCTGCTATTTTGACCCTATACCCATACGATACATTTTACCATACAGTACATGCTATTTTTAACTGCCTCACACACCCATTGGGCTCACTTAGAAACGCCTGCATTTAGGAGGCAGGCATCCCACACCCAAAACCTTTGGAGTTGGACCGCATTCCATGAACACTACTATATTATATACCAAGGGTTTTCAACAGGTGGTCCGGGGACCACCAGTGGTCCTTGAGATGGTTCCAGGTGGTCCCCAGGCTAAATGATGGAAGGTTGGGCAACCAGATGTAACTCAGATGTAACTCCATATTTTAACTCTCAAGAGTTAAAATATTCATCATCTGAATTAGCACCACTTAATTAAGACGTTTACGCTGTTTTGTTGGCAAAATACAGCCTGGATTTGTGGACAAAATCAAAAGAATTCTTTAATTTTATGTCTTTGGTGTGAAAATGTAATCAAATGGTGGATAAATAGTGGTCCCTGGAGCCAAAAAGGTTGAAAAGCCCTGCCATACAGTATGGCAGGGGTTTTCAACCTTTTTGACACCAAAGACCTAAAATTAAAGAATTCTTTTGACTTTATCCACAAATCCAGGCTATATTTTGCCAACAAAACAGTGTAAACTTCTTAATTAAGTGGTGCTAATTCAGATGATGAATATTTTAACTCTTGAGAGTGTGATTTTGACACTCTCAAGTGTTACTTCTGGTTACCCAACCTTCCATCATTTAGCCTGGGGACCACCTGGAACCATCTCAAGGACCACTGGTGGTCCCCGGACCACCTGTTGAAAACCCCTGATATATAATATAGTAGTGTTCATGGAATGAACTCCAAAGGTTTTGGATGCGGGATGCCTGCCTCCTAAATGCAGGCGTTTCTAAGTGACCCCAAACTTTTGAACACTAGCGTAGTTGCTGTCGGGGCGGAAACCCATCCTCTGATCTCCAAATGTTTACGTTTTGCATCAACAAAACTACGAAAGTAGCAGATCTCTAAGCTCAAAATGCGGTGCAAAATGATGATGGTTTGAAGTATAGGGGTGCTAAAAGTTAACTACTAATATACATGATGGCATGCAAACAACCCAAACAATTCAAAGATTATTCAAATCAAAGTGCTTACAGTATATATAAAAAAGAAAATCACACCCGTGTGAAACAAGTGCTGCCTGTGTGGCGCTATAGACTGTAGACTTCATGAACATCTATTCAGAACTAAAATATGTAAAAGCTGACATTGCAGTTACACACATAAAAAGCAAGAAAGGGTTCCTTGTATCGTAAACATCATTAAAATATGGCATGGTTGCAAAAGGGGTGAAATGGCCCTTTAATGTTTGTCTTTTGTAGACCAGGGGTTGTCAACCTTTTTGACACCAGGGGCCAGTATTTATTTTGCTTTTGAGCCACGGACCACCATTCTCAAAGAGTTACATCTGTTTATCATACTTCCCAGCATTTAGCCCGGGGACCACCTGGAACTGTGTCAAGGAGCACTGGTTGAAAACCACTGGTCTAGACAAACAGAAGAGTGGCCCTCATTTGACATGTGTGTGATTTTAAGAAAATATGATGGCCAATAAAAATATATATCCATGAGCTAACTGAGAAGGGAAACTGAGTCTTAACAGTGTTTGAATGAAGTTGTGCTTGAAATTTAGTAGCCTGTATTTTGTAAACGGTTAATCCATGAAAGACTTGTTTGGGAATGTATAAAGGGAGACACAAGCCGTTTCCCAAAAGGAGAGTGTGCCACTTCTAAGTGTGCATTTCAGGGCTGTGACGTCACTGTTCCGCGACAAAGTGCGGATCCATTTCACAGACCGCATCACGCAGTCTTGAGCACTACACTTCCCTGCGCACTAATCTTGCCGCTTCCCTCAAGTGTAGTTGCCGACAAACACTTTTGGCACTGCTCCAGTCTTCTTGCTGCCGAAGCAGCACAGCACGTTGGAGAAAACGGTACGTTTTAAGCCTCTTTAAAAGTGTTATTGTACCACGGAATGTGCTTTTAATGTGTTTAACATCGTATTTAGTTGTTTAAGCGCCATTATGTGGTAATATATCCCATGACAGAGCTAAATTAAAAACCGTCTGTCGACGTTCTCGGATGAGAGCAGTGTAAACAGCGGCCATTGGTGTTGTTATTCAGCCCCAACACAACAACCTTTTCTCGGTACAACAGGTGTTGTTCCCCCCCCCCCCTTGCTTTTCTCCGACTTGTGGTTAAATAAAACGTCGCCAAACGTCGTTGTGCGATGTATATATGTTTTATTTAGTACATGTCACGAAATAGTTTAAAACAGTGGTTACTGTTGTGTGTGTGTGTGTGTGTGTGTGTGTGTGTGTGTGTGTGTGTGTGTGTGTGTGTGTGTGTGTGTGTGTGGTGTGTGTGTGTGTGTGTGTAGGGGGGGGTTGCTGCTGTTAAGATAACCGTTATTTTTGATACTGATGACAAAGAATTTATAAGGTCCGAGGACCCCAAGGGGTCCCTGAGAGTCTACCCAGCTAAATGATAGTTAAAAAAAATCGAGCATTTGTACATATAACTCAGAATCAGATCTGTACAGTTGTGAGATTGTACAAATGGAAACAGAGGTCCCAGAGATAGAAATGCGGTACATGGAGGGCCTGCATTATTCATTGCATTGTTCAAGATCTCTGCTAGAACTGTAAAAACCTTTTCTCAAGGGGTCCCCGACATATCTTTCAAGAGGGGGTCTGCAGGCTATTGCTATAATTTTTGGGGGTTTTCACGGGGGAAAAAAGGAAGCACTGCTAAGAAGGGTCTACATCAGTGGTTTACAACCAGTGGTACGGGGACCACCAGTGGTCCCTGAGAGGATTCCAGATGGTCCCCAGATAAATGATGGACAGTTACTAGCCATTTGGCTAGATCTGGCTAGATCTGTAACTCTTATAGATCTGTAACTCTTGCGATCATTACGGGTCCATTTGGTATCATTATCATTTTACGCTAGTGTATTTAAACACCTGAATTACTAAACTTTCAATAATGTACACATTTAGAAAATGTAGAAGAATTGTTATTTTGACCAACATTTTGCCAGTTATCTTCTAAATTGTGGACACAAGTTTGAAAATTATTGGTTTTGGGTCCAGGAGACTAAACTCAACATCAATGGTGGTCCGTGGCTAAAATGCAGAATAAATAATGGGCCCTGGTATGAAAAGGTTAAAAACCACTGACTGGTCTACATGACCATATCCATGGCTATAGATCAGGGGTTTTCAACCTTTTTCATCTCAGGGACCACCATTTATTCAGGATTTGACCCACGGACCACCATTTGAGGATATTTGTAGCCCACAGACTCCAGATCTAAAGATTTCTTTTGCTTTTGTCCATCTTCTAGTTGTGTAGACTTGGCCTAATTCAGATGATGAATATTTTAACTCTTGAGAGTGTGAAAATGAAACCAAATGGACCCGCTAGGGTCCATTTGGTTTCATTTTTACGTTCTCAAGAGTTACATCTGGTTAACCAACGTAGCTGGGGACCACCTGGAACCCTCTCAGGGACCACTGGTGGTCCCCGGACCACTGGTTGAAAACCCCTGCTATAGATGAATATGTACAGTATTACATGCATATGGTATATGTAAACATGAACAGTATTTTTATTTTGTACTATGTTTTTAGGCACCGCAGATGACAACAAGAGCTTCACAGAGCATAGGAGGGACCACGAAGACCTGTTCACAGTCCAGAAAAACACTACAGCTACTTCAGACGACCAGAACAGGAAAATTGTTGGTGTCCATCATCCTACGGTCCCTTGCTCCCTTGGAAGCCAAGACCCAGTGCTTCAACTATCACCATTCTAGGGCATGCTTTGTTATTGAGCGAGAAACATATACAATTTGTTTACTTATGTTATTCATAGTTTGTGTTAATAAAATTGATTTTTGACATTTGTTTTTAAATTCATTTCTATAAAATGATTGCTACTGTATCATGTTTATTTACATTTTTAATGAGAAGACATTTTCTCTAAACACCTGAATGTGGCATAAGAACTCTAGTGTCTTTTATTCTGTGGATTCTACAGAATAGAATACTCTTCTACAGTGTAGAATGTACAATAAGAGCACAGTTCACTGTACACACAGCTATGTGTACTGTTTTTTTTTTTTTTTTTTTTTTAGATGCGACTGTACAAGACCCAAGTGTCAACCAGGCCTTTCCAATGTTGTACAACAGTGGTTTTCAACCTTTTTGATACCAGGGCCCACTGTTTATTCTAAATTGTAGCCATGGACCACCATTTGCTGACATTTTAGCCTCACAGACCCAAAACTAAAGATTTAAGGAATTGTGGCAAACATACAGATCAAAATGACCATCTTCTACATTCTATAGTTGTGTAGACTTGAGTTAATTCAGATGAATATTTTAACTCTTGAGAGTGTAAAATGAGGTTGCAATTAAGTATACATTTGGTTTCATTTTACACTCAGAGTTACACCTGGTTAACCAACTTTCCATCATTTAGCTGGGGACCACCTAGAACTCTCAACACTTGTGGTCCCCGGACCACTGGTTGAAAATCACTGTTGTACAATGCTATATGAAATAAGTAGGTAGGGATATGTTAAAGAGAACAACATTACTTGTAGTAGGCCTGTGTTAGAATATTAATGTTGCAATATGAATACCCTGGCGTTTGTCCACTGTGCAACACTTTAGGCATGTTATAGGTGCAATAAATATAAGCTGAAAATGAATGATCCTGGTAAACAACTAGATTTTTCTGGTACCCATAACAGGTCATTTGGTATTGACGTCGTACTTTAGTTGTATGTACCGTATGCTACCCATCCTTAACTCTGGTCCATACTGTAGCTCTATCTGCTGCCAAAGTGCTGCCATTCTACTGTGAATACAATTAATAAATTGTAGCTTAAATGCATGTTATGATTGGGTAAATACTAAATAACAATTCGAAAATGACTGTCTGTAAATATCCACAAGGAATCATACAGCCTTGAGCTGCCGCGGTCATTTATTTCATTCCACAACAGGGGGGATTGCTTTGGGCAACTATGCCGAAAATTGGCGACCATCCACGGATACAAGAGTTGCTGGCGCCCGCTGGCGCACCCCCCACGAGCCCCAAGCCACGGTACTCGTAATTCTCCGACATCGTGGTGGAACTTTTTTAAATAGGGTGTTTCATAATTAATTGGCCACAAATATGAACTTAAAACAACCAAACATTAACCTGTAATGAATTAAAAGAAAATTCCGTGGCGTAAATGGAGAGTTTGAAGCAGTTTTAAAAGGTTTAAACTGTCAACAAAGATGGCGGCCTCTGGAAACGATCGGCTACGGTCGGCTCTACTCGTCTCCACTCGGCTCCACTCCGGTATGAAGTGCAGATGTCTCAATTCAAAGAGCGGGCACTAGGGGGGGCTAGCTAGGGCGGCGCACTACACAGTCTTAAAAGTGCATGCACTTAAAAGTGCACACACTGTGGATTGGGAATCGGCTACAGTGCCGTCGCATCGCATTATGTTGGCCGCAATATAGAACGGTGTGGTGAGCAAACCAACTGTTAGCGTTGTTAGCATGCTGGAGGAGGACAACAAATCCGTCAGACTATTATAGATCACGGCGTCACGGCGACACGGAATCATGCACTGCTGCTTGCAAGCAAACTGTCTTCATGTAAAACTTCATGAAAAAAAAGTCCAGTCCATAAGTTGTCGGCTGTCTGTCAGTCGTGTCGTTTGCTACACTGGCAGTCGGCAAGCTGGAGCAATGGAGCAGTGTAGCATAACCATCCCATAGCTTGTAAGGATAGGGATAGGTCGTCTGGCTAGGACAATTGGCCAATAGAGCAGTGTATCTACCATCCCATAGCCTGTAATGATAGATGGTGCGGCCAATCGAAATACACAGCTACAATGACGATGTCAATGTCATGGCGACGGTGTGCTCTGCATGTTGCCACATAAGAGAGAAGCAAGCAGCAGCAAGCATCAAAAACCGTGCCGCTTAGCCACGGACGTGCCTGGCGACGGTGTGCTCTGCATGTTGCCACATAAGAGAGAAGCAAGCAGCAGCAAGCATCAAAAACCGTGCCGCTTAGCCACGGACGTGCCGTTCCGTGCAGACAAAGCTTGTAAACCGTTTAAGGAAGTGCTGAGGCAGCACTTAAAAATATTTGAAACACTACGCTACTAACTGTACCACTAAACCAACCCCAGTCAGACCACTTCATGCATACACGCCTGTTGCAACTTCAACAACTGACAGGGGTTGACACTAAGGTCTCCGAGGCACTTGCCCATCGGGCAAGTGCATGTCAGTTTCTACTTGCCCTCAGGTCATGGTCACTTGCCCCCCATTATTGTAAATTTTGCATTTAAGTTTACTCCCTACTTGGGTGCTTTAAACCAGGGTTTTTTTAACAGGCGGTCCGGGGACCACCAGTGGTCCCTAAGAGGGTTCCAGGTGGTCCCCAGCTAAGTTGGTTAACCAGATGTAACTCATTTCATTTTTACACTCTCAAGAGTTAAAATTCATCATCTTAATTAGCCCATAGTGGTCACAGACCCAGTGGTCCCTGACCCCCAGCAAAATGATAGTTTGGAACCAAATGGACCTGGGAGAGAGATAAGTAGAGATAGCTAGAAAGCAGGGAAAGACACAGAGGCAGAGTGCAATGACTGCCTTCAAGACAAATTTATCTTGTGTAGTGTTATAGTGCACTAAGTTGCACACTTGCCCGATCGGGCAACCAGATAGCAGTCTTCACTTGCCCCACCATTTTTTTTAACTTGCCCCGGGCAAGCGGGCAAGTGTTAGTGTCAAGCCCTGAACTATGTTATTATCCCTGTAATAACCATGCCAAAATCCATAGCCATCTGTTCAATGTGATAGCCTGGTGCCTCGGTAAGTTCAAATTCAACTTTAAGGGAGAATTCCGAAAAATGTGGTCCAGGAGTTATTTTGTGAAAACATTCCTTTATGGCCGTTTCCCTTACCCCAAAATAAGCTTATAATGGGGCCAATGGGCGTTGTGCAAGTTCACCTATATACATCGCTCCAAAATGCAATTTTTTGCTATATATTGTGCCTCCACCATGTCAGTAGTGAGTTAACACTCACACTTTCACTTTTTGTTCAGCAGTGATTCAGCTGTCTCAAAAGCTGGGGGCATGGCACATGGTTTATGGCTGAACCACTGCTGAAACAAAAGTGAAAGTGAAAGTGTGAGTGTTAACACACTACTGACATGGTGGAGACACAATATATAGCAAAAAAATGCATTTTGGAGCGATGTATATAGGTGAACTTGCACAACGCCCCATTGGCCCCATTATAAGCTTATTTTGGGGTAGGGGAAATGGCCATAAAGGAGTATTTTCACAAAATAACACCTGGACCATTTTAAAAAAAATATATAAAATAAATAAAGATAAAAAAAAAAAGAAACTTTTAGGCCGGAATTCTCCTTTAACTCTGCAAACTGCGACTGGCAAGGAGCCTATCCCCACGGGTGGGCGTGGCTTATGAAGGTCGAAATACTGTTGAGGGCCTTTGATTGGTCTCTGAAACAGTTTAGGCTCGTTTGAATGACACCCAACCAGAGACAAGAACGCTATGCAACAGGTCAGGGGTTTTCAACCAGTGGTCCGGGGACCACCAGTGGTCCTTGAGAGGGTTCCAGGTGGTCCACAGCTAAGTTGTTTAACCAAGCGTAACTCTTGAGAACATAAAAATGAAGCCAAATGGACCCTTGCGGGTCCATTTGGTTTCATTTTTAATGAAATTAAGAAGTTTACACTGTTTTGTTGGCAAAATACATCCTGGAATTGTGGACAAAATAAAAATAAAAAATCTTTGGTGTGAAAATGTAATCAAATGGTGGTCCGTGGCTCAAATGCTGACTAAATGGTGGTCCCTGGAGTCAAAAAGGTTGACAACCACTGCAACAGGTGATGTCAGGGAAATTCGAGTCAAGCAGGAACTGTCCAGACTAATTTGCTGGCAGTGTTGGTCAATATTACTTAAGAAAGTAACTTCTTTACTTCACTCGTTACCCCTTAGACCAGAGGTTTTCAACTTTTTTCATACCAGGGCGCACCATTTATTCAGAATTTTGGCCAAGGACCACCATTTGATGACATTTTAGCCCCACAGACCCCCAAAACTAAAGATTTATTTTGCTTTTGTCCACAATTCCACAGGTTGGGTTTGGGGAAACAAAACAGGCAAAACAAACAGACCAAAATGACCATTAATCTTCTAGTTGTGAGGATTTATTAGTGTATGTAGTTATGTGGCAGAATCTAGTTTACTGAATATTTCGTGAAGATTTTTGTAAACCATGTTTTTTCTGTTCTATGAACCCTATGGAACATGAAAAAAAGTGGTTTACATTTTTTATCTTCGCCCAGAAAATATCCCATCCCATATAATGTAATAATTAAAAATGTAATAATTCTTTAAGAAGCACATGTGACATGTCAAACTATGGGTTTTTCATGCTTCTGAATCCATCCCAAGCATTAGTTTTGCCCAAAAAACATTCCTTGGGTTAAAATCGGCCATAGAAATCATGGAAAATGTAATGAGGTCAGCACATGTGGGCAAGTATCTATGGTTTTTAGGCCAAGGAATGTTTTTTGGGCAAAACTAATGCTTGTGATGGATTCAGAAGCATGAAAAACTCATAGTTTGACATGTCACATGTGCTTCTTAAAGAATTATTATATTTATAATTATTACATTATATAGGATGTTATGGGTAAATATTCTCTGGGCAAAAATAAAACATGTAAACCGCTTTTTTCATGTTCCATATGGTTCACAGAACAGAAAAAACATAGTTTACAAAAATCTTCACGAAACGTTCACTTAAATACACAATGACATGCACTATATGGGCTAATTAAGATGATTAATATTTTAACTCTTGAGAGTGTAAAAATGAAACCACATGGACCCGTGAGGGTCCAATTGGTTTCATTTTTACGTTCTCAAGAGTTACATCTTGTTAACCAACTTATCTGGGGACCACCTGGAACCCTCCCAAGGACCACTGGTGGTCCCCGGACCACCGGTTGAAAACCCCTGCCTTAGACAAAGTAATATCATTATTACTTATTACTGGAATCGAAGAGTAATACATTACATATATTACGTTATTACTTTCCCAAGTTCTCAACTCCCACCTTTGAAAAAATAGAGATGTACAACATAATCTGTTTAGCGAGCTCTTTTTAGAACTGAATCCAATTTATTTGAATAATAATAGTCTCCAATCCCACAAACTGCACCTGAAAACAAAGCCAACAAAATCCGACATTGTAAATGTCTTTCTTCAATAAAAATAAAAGGAGCAGAGAGAAGCAATGGGAACATTCTAACCTTGAATCACAAAACAGACCTGCAAATAACAAAACCAGATTTCAAAATTTGTCTTTAACCTTTTAAACGTTTTCAATTGTTTTTAAAGACAGTTGAGGTATTGTATTTAAAAACAAAATACAAAATAAAGCAAGCGATTTGTAGTGTACATAACTGTGCACAGGATGCAGCGTGTGGATTGGATCTACAATCTAGTGCACATCTCTGTTGTTACAGTATCTGTCGATAGCTTGTAAATCTGTTCCATTTTTGCATGCAACAACAAGCTCATTTTAAACAAGTAACTTGGCATTACTTGCAAAGTAATGCATTACTTATTACCCATTTTGGCAGAGTAATCTTGTTACTTTACTTTCTGGGGCAAAAGTAATGATATTACAGTAATATGTAATCTAAAATTCGTTACTGGCCAACACTGGTGTGGAGAAGATCCAATCAACTTGAAGAACTCAGGCTTCTGGAAGCCTGAGTTCAACCTTTTTCATCCCACAGACCCCCCAAACTAAAGATTTCCTTTGATTCTGTCTTCATCTATTCGCATGATGAATAATATTTTAACTCTTGAGAGTGTAAAAATGAAACCAAATGGACCCGCAAGGGTCCATTTGGTTTCATTTTTACGTTCTCATGAGTTATATCTGGTTAACCAACTTTCAATCATTTAGCCGGGGGACCACCTGGAACCTACTCAGGGACCACTGGTGGTCCCCGGACCACCTGTTCTATTTCAAGGCCTCTTGGAATTATTTGTTAATTGGGCTGCAGAACCAAAAAACAAAATGCTGCCTGTCACATATTTGTGCCATATATATCCATAGAAATTTTAGGCTGCCCTGTATAGTTTGTAACATAGTGTTGGGACAACAAGCCATCTGTCAGTGTTGTTTGTTTGAGAATATTTTGACTTACTCTTAGCTTTAGTCTTTTGAGTAACACACATTTAGTCTTTTAGTCCCATTTAGTCTTCTGAAATTCATTTTTTTAGTCTAGTTTTAGTCAACGAAATATCCACACTGATTTAGTCTTAGTCTCAGTCTTAGTCTTTTTTTAGTCTTAGTCTTTTTTAGTCTGAGTCTTTCAGTCTTCGTCTTGGTAGTTTAGTTGTGCATACAAATGCATTGTAGGATTATATATGCTATACAGATTTATAGTTTTTAGTTTGAAAGATGTCTCGTTTTTTTTCTTTGTATAAAATTACTGCATTAGTAATAAGTCCCTTTCCTGAAAACGTATGCAATCTATACTGCAGATATGTTCACATACTCAAAAAAGAACAAAAAAAAAAAAAAAAAAAAGAAATTAAAAGGTTTCCCATTTCCACTAGTCTTAGATTATACTGTATTCAGTCTTTATCTTAGGCTTAGTCTTTTTAAAACACACATATTTTAGTCCCAATTAGTGTTCTGAAATTAATTAGTCGACTAAATATCAAAAAACCTTAGTCGACTAGTCTTTAGTCTTAGTCTTAGTCAACAAAAACACTGGCCTGAATGCTGAAATTCTAAAATGTATTCTGGTATAGACAAACTTTCATATACATTGTAGCCTACTATTATACCATGGTACTAGCTATATAATGCATATCAGAACACAGCTTAGAATGTACCAAAAAGGTACCCTGTCAGTAACCATACATTTGCCCACACAGCCCTCTTCCATCATATGTTGTCTCCCTCTTTTCCCTATTGCCATGTAAAGCACTTTGAGCTACGTTTTGTCAACTTGGTATACCAATAAAGCTTCATTAACCAGACTACAGATATGCTGTCAAATAATGTATACCTGTGCTGCCATTTGTAATTTCAATGAGGCTAATATGGAGACCTTTGCATTTTTGCCCCTGGAACCTGACAACAGATAAGCGGCCATTTTTTTATTTTATTTTTTTGGACATACTGTATGTACATTAGATAGTGATCCAAGGCTAACAATGGGCTTATGCTGGCATACATGCACCATATTATAAACTGTACTTTACTACTGCAGCTAATAAACAAATTACTGTGATACATTACAAGCTGTGGTTTCCAATCTTTTTATCCAGCATTTGAGCCAAGGACCACCATTTGATGACGGTTGTTTTTTGTGCTAATAAACGAAATATAAATGAAGTTGAAAAAAAATCTCTCTCTCTCTCTCTCTCTCTATATATATATATATATATATATATATTGTGAATTAAACTTATATTTATTATTAATTTATTTTTAAGAGGTATTTTTCTACTGGCCCATCGGGCCTGTGTGAGGCACCATCTGGTGGCATATTGATAGGTAATCCATGACTTTCAAAAACAAAAAAAAAACTAACCAAATCAGCTTGTCTTGAATGCTGATAGAAAAACATTTTAGTGTCATGTAACTGAGTGAAATAAAAACAGTGTCAATCCTGTAGACGTGGTTTTCAACAGATGGTCTGGGGACTGCTGCCGCAGTGGCGGTGGGCTCTGATCGGTTGTCATGGCCGGCGACGTGCGCGGGTGTCATAGTTGCGGGGCCGCCGGTGATCAGATAATGAATAGCAAGTTGTGGGCTGGTTGGTCAAAACAAACGATGGACGCCAGTGATATGAATCTGTGGAGGATGAGAACTCTAATGCTCCATGAATCTTTATTTCTGTGACTGGAAAAACGCTTCAAGGCTCTCTCCCTGTTTGGCATGGTTGTCCCGTTCCCCAGCCAGACGCTCAACCTATTTCTGTTGCTGGTTCTCAAGCACTTGAAGGAGCATGTTCTCAAGATACGTCACACGCTCAGTCAATCTCTGGAAGCTATTGGCGCCTGGCCCCGGTGAGTCAACACTAAGCCCTTCCATCTCTTCCACTATCTGGTAAGTCTCCCTGGCCGGTCGGTTCATCGTTACCTCAGTCAAAGGCTCGGCAAGTGCCTGATGGTCATCTGATGTCCCCTCTATCTCCCAGAGGGAGATAGAGGTAGAGTCTCCCGGGCCTGTCTCCCAGGCCTGTCGGCTCATCCTTACCTCAGTCAAAGACTCGGCAAATGAGGCGGCCGCCTGATGGTCATCTGGTGTCCCGTACAGGAAGTGTGAGGGGGCTCGTGTTGAGTGTTGCATCAGCGCATCCGGGGCCACCTGTGTCTTCCCCAGCGTCTGATTAGCAAAATCCGGGAAGGATTTCCTAAGGTAGTTAATTACCAGTTTTACCCACTTTTTAAGATCATCACGCCCACCGTGTTCCCTCTCCAGGGTATCTGCCGCCACATTTATCTTTGTGACACTCGTCTTGAGTTGCTTCTCCAGGGCTGTTATCTTTTGGTCACATTCATCTTCACTCTCCTTGAGTTGGTCCTTCAGGGCTGTTATCTTTTGGTCACATTCATCTTCACTCTCCTTGAGTTGGTCCTTCAGGGCTGTTATCTTTTGGTCACATTCATCTTCACTCTCCTTGAGTTGGTCCTTCAGGTCTGTTAACTTTTGGTCACGTTCAGCTTCACTCTGATCGAGTTTCAGCTTCAGGTCATTTACCTCTGTCTTCAGTTTTTTTATCTTTTGCTCACATTCAGCATCACTCCGATCGAGTTTCTCCTCTAGGGTCTTTACCTGTAGGGCTATCGCTTGTAATTGAACACTCATCTCGATGTTGTAAGGCGTTGAACTGGAACTTAACAAGCAACTCTAGGTGGTGGTTTCTACAGTGTCTGGTCAGGGCCATATATTGCATTTCCCCTCCGTGCATTTGATGTGATGTCACGCTGTTGTGACGTCACCCTTGGCAACACCGATTATACCAGGGGGTTTCAACCTTTTTGACACCAGGGACCATCATTTATTCAGCATTTGAGCCACGGACCACCATTTGAGGATATTTTAGCCCCACAGACCCCAAATTTAAAGATTTATTTTGCTTCTGTCCACAATTCCTTCCTGGATTTGGGAAACAAAACAGTCAAACATACATTCCAAAAGGTCTACTTCAGATGATGAATATTTTAACTCTTGAGAGTGTAAAAATGAAACCAAATGGACCCGCAAGGGTCCATTTGGTTACCCAACTTAGCTGAGGACCACCTGGCTGGAACCCTCTCAAGGACCACTGGTGGTCCCCGGACCACTGGTTGAAAACCACTGGATTACACAATTATACTTTATGAAGGCAGGTTGAAAAGTGAAGTGGTCCTTTAAGTCTAATTTATACATTGTCATATGGCCGTATTACTCGCCCCAAAAGCAGCAACTGACTTGGGAGCCCCCGGGAGCCATCCCTGCCAAAAAACACTAAATTCTGACCTTGAAAATACACTTATTTTCACCAGCATGACGTATAGATTAATCCTAATAAGCAGCTTCATAATTTGCATGATGTGTATCTGTCTCTGTGCGTGCATCTGATTAGTTTGTTTGTGTGTGTTGTTGGTATTTGGGTCCATATCTGATTATCTGGGCATAATAAGATAATCGCTGAATGTTGATTTCACAGTTCATTATGACTGTCAATCTGAGTGTATTGCAGCAGCAGCAGCATCCAAGCGCAGCGTATCTCATTCAACAGGGTGTTATTATGCCTGAGTATAGACAGTTACGCAAACTCTGTTCACTTCACGGGGAAAACCCAATGGCGTCTCTTCTGCATAGACTTCTATTGAGAATGGGATCAACAAATAGGGACAAGTCTGGAACGAAAGTAGGCAGAAATTTATTAGAGGCTGCATGAACAGCGCTTGAGCGCTCAGTTTCTGACCTCTCAATGTCTGATTGATTCGATGCAAACTAAGGCTTCTTTTTTTCTGAGAGTGTACAAATACATTTGTACATACTCAGGAAAAAATGAAAATGGGTGGAATTCCCATTTTAATGTTGCCTGTTGCCATGTGTCTCATCATGTTGCCCGTTGATGTTGACATTGCTAGTTGACCAAAATATTGCTAGTGTAGCAGCGCCTTAACTGTTTTGAAGTAGACTATTGTAGAGTAGCGACTGTATTCTCTGCAGCCTAGTGTTTATGTTGTGTATGTATCTAAAATAAAGGGTTTTAAGATCATTAAAGCTGAGGCCATTGCCTGAGTCCACTGATAAATATACATAAAAATGTTCATGAGCAGAAAGAAAAGTGAAATTTGCACTTTATCATCTTTGATCAATAAGAATTTTTGATGCTTTACTTGTAATAATAATAATAATAATAATGATGAATTTTATTTGTAAAGCACTTTTCATTCACGGAGAATCTCAAAGTGCTATATAAAACATAATAATCAAAGCAGAGTCATCAGAATTAGAATTAAAAAAACAGGAAGGTTTTCAGGCCGGTTTTAAAGCACTCCGCTGTTCCAAAGGCGCGCTGTCTAATAAAAGTCCTGTAACCGAAAATGGTATGGGTGCAACGTCATCGCCCATGGCGCGAAGCGACACAGGCGATGAAGCCGCTCCCATACCATTTTCTCTTGCCCCCCCCCCCCCCCCCCCCCCCCCATGTTACATCCGCCCCTGGAGAGGAGAGGAGAGGAGAGGAGAGGAGAGGAGAGGAGAGGAGAGGAGAGGAGAGGAGAGGAGAGGAGAGGGAGAGGAGAGGAGAGGAGAGGAGAGGAGAGGAGAGGAGAGGAGAGGAGAGGAGAGGAGAGAAGAGAAGAGAAGAGAAGAGAAGAGAAGAGAAGAGAAGAGAAGAGAAGAGAAGAGAAGAGAAGAGAAGAGAAGAGAAGAGAAGAGAAGAGAAGAGAAGAGAAGTTCCTTACCTTGAGAAGTGCTCGAGTTTGGACTCTATGCTGCGGTGTCTCATGCACATCCTGGTCAATGCAGAGCCGATGTCTCTGGTCCCACCTGAAATAAAAAACAACACAACAATAGCTGAATTAATGGGAGAGTGACATAAGTTAATACATCTATTGTTCCATCAGTATGTCCCTCGTTTCATCAACGGTTATCTGTCCATTCACCCATCCATCAATCCATCCACCCATCCAATTTGTCATCCATCTTTCCATCCATCCATCCATCAATCCATCCATTCCTCAATTCATCTATCCATGACCTTTCAGGGGTTGACACTAAGGTCTCCCAGGCATTTGCCCATCGGGCAAGTACAAGTCAGGTTCTACTTGCCCTCAGGTCTTGGTCACTTGCCCCCCTGAAAATATATTGTAAATTTTGCATTTAAGTTTACTTGCTACTTGGGTGCTTTAAACCAGGGGTTTTCAACAGGTGATCCGGGGACCACCAGTGGTCCCTGAGAGGGTTCCAGGTGGTCCCCAGCTAAGTTGGTTAACCAGATGTAACTCTTGAGAGCGTAAAAATGAAACCAAATGGACCCGCAAGGGTCCATTTGGTTTCATTTTTTACGCTCTCAAGAGTTAAAATTCATCATCTTAATTAGCCCATAGTGGTCACAAATGATAGTTTGGAACCAAACGAACCTGGGAGAGAGATGGGTAGAGATAGCTAGAAAGACAAATTTATCTTGTGTTGTGTTACAGTACACTAAGTTGCACACTTGCCCGATCGGGCAACCAGCAGTCTTCACTTGCCCCACCATTTTTTTACTTGCCCCGGGCAAGTGGGCAAGTGTTAGTGTCAAGCCCTGGTTCTAGATTGTGTACATTGCAGCTATGAGTCCACGGGGAACGTGCAGTGGTATATGGGGGAGTGAATGAGCTGCTTTGTGTGCCAGGCATGCGCACACAACAACTGAGAGCGACCAATGCCACATTTTTTTGTCCTTGTTACGGACGTATAGGAGAGTGGTGTGGTCCCGTTATGTGTTTGTATAGAGTGTGTGTGTGTGTGTGTGTGTGCGCGCGCTTCGTCTGTCTTGTTATGTCTCTGGCCATTGGTGGGGCGAGTATAGCGCTCCCCCGGATTGGTGCGCCGACTCTCCTCTTCCAGACCTCATCGTCCAATCAGCTCCTGTGGCGGCACTCCACATGATCTTCAAAGGCTGCTGGGAAGACTCTGTTCCTGGCCGCCGTCAGAATCCTTTGTCTAGCTTGGTAGCTTAGTGACGGCGTGCCCACCGAGTAGCCTAGCTGTTGGCTTGCTAGATTCACCATTTAGTCTTATTATATTGTCTATTTATCTTTACTATATTTGTCTACTTACTATCTTTATTGCTACTACTTATTATTACTATTTGTAAAGTTGCTCATTTATATCAGTACTATTGAAAAGAACTGCTTGTACATAAACTTAAACATAAAAGAACTATTGTAAACTGTCTGCCACTATAAAACATTTAAAAAGAAAAAGAACGAAAATAAATACTATTTCTAGCATTAAACATCCTTGCTTCCTTTAAACCTTAAACTGTAGATCAACAGTCGTAATAGTCCTACAGTTTCTTTTTATCGAAATAATTTAACTAAAGGGCGCAAGACTTTCAACTAGTGCAGGGGTTTTCAACAGGTGGTCTGGGGACCGCCAGTGGTCCCTGAGAGGGTTCCAGGTGGTCCCCAGCTAAGCTAACCAGATGTAACTCTTAAGAACGTAAAAATGAAACCAAATGGACCCTTGCGGGTCCATTTGGTTTCATTTTTACACTCTCAAGAGTTAAAATATTCATCATCTTAATTAGCCCAAGTCTATACAACTAGAGAATGTAGAAGATTAATGGTGATTTTGATCTGTATGTTTGACTGTTTTGTTTCCCAAATCCAGCCTGGAATTGTGGGCGAAAGCAAAAATAAATCTTTAGTTTTTGGGGTCTGTGGGGCTAAAATGTCCTCAAATGGTGGTCCGTGGCTCAAATGCTGAATAAATGGTGGTCCCTGGTGTCAAAAAGGTTGAAAACCTCTGAACTAGTGTTTCTGATGCTGACCCTCACAAACGCTAGGGGGCGTAGTTCTACTACCAATGAAGGCTCCCTCACAACAAGCATCATTTATCCCAATTTGACCCAGACATATTTCTACTTGGGAAAAAAACAAAGAACAGTTTTCAACCTTACTACTAGGTTGTACTATAATATAATATCTTTTAATTAGGGCTGGGACTTTAAGTGATTAATAGAGATTAATTAATCACAGAAACAATAACGCGATTAACAAAATTAACTCATTTTAATCGCCACACAGACCCCAAAACTAAAGATTTATTTTGCTTTTGTCCATAATTCCAGGCTGATTTCAGAAACAATGTCACAGTCAAACATACAGATCAAAATGACCATTAATCTTCTACATTCTCTAGTTGCGTAGAATTGGACTAATTCAGATGGTGAATATTTTAACTCTTGAGAGTGTAAACATGAAACCAAACCAAACCAAACCAAAGAGTTACATCTGGTTAACCAACTTTTAATCTAGTTAACAAAATTTAGAAAAACTCTCACATGCTACACAAGCCTGTTTTAATTGACAAAAAAAAATGCTTCTTGGGTCAAATATTGGTATGTGATTAATTGAGATTAATTAATTACAAAGCTTCAAATTAATTAGATCAAAAATTTTAATCGAGTCCCACCCCTACTTTTAATATAATGAATGTACTAATCTAGACATTCTAATGATTTATATACTGTATTCGCCTGCTTTTGTTCATCCTGAGTGGAGGAGCTTTAGGACAGGTATGTTGGTGCTCTAGTCTAGGTTGTCTATTTCTATCAGGGGTTGACTCTAAGGTCTCCGAGGCACTTGCCCATCGGGCAAGTGCAAGTCAGGCTCTACTTGCCCTCAGGTCATGGTCACTTGCCCCCCAGGTTCCAGTGGTCCCCAATTAAGTTGGTTAACCAGATGTAACTCTTGAGAACGTAAAAATGAAACCAAATGGACCCTTGCGGGTCCATTTGGTTTCATTTTTACACTCTCAAGAGTTAAAATTCATCATCTTAATTAGCCCAAGTCTACACTGTAGAAGATTAATGGTCATTTTGATGTGTTAATTTGTGAGTTTTGTTTCCCAAAACCAGCCTGGAATTGTGGACAGCTAGAAAGCAGGGAAAGACACAGAGGCAGAGTGCAATGACTGCCTTCAAGACAAATTTATCTTGTGTTGTGTTATAGTGCACTATGTTGCACACTTGCCCGATCGGGCAACCAGGTAGCAGTCTTCACTTGCCCCACCATTTTTTTTACTTGCCCCGGGCAAGCGGGCAAGTGTTAGTGTCAAGCCCTGTCTATTCTATTTTATTTCTGTTGTTGTGTTTGAGATGGTGTCTGATTTGCTGCCATACAGCCAACAAGAAGACTTACGCATACCCAGGGCTTGACACTAACACTTGCCCGTTTTCCCGGGGCAAGTAAAACAAATGCCCGATTGCTTGCCCAATCGGGCAAGTATGCAACTTAGTTCGCAATAACACAACACAAGATATATTTGTCTTGAAGGTGGTCATTGCGCTCTGCCTCTGCGTCTTTCCCTGCTTTATAGCCATCTCTCCTATCTCTCTCTCTCAGGTCCATTTAGTTCCAAACTATCATTTTGCTGGCGTCATGGACCCCTGTGTCTGTGACCACTATGGGAACCACTGGAAGTTGAATATGTACTGTAGCTGATTGTGACTTAAACGAAACATAGTCTTCGACTACGAAAGGAAATGTTTAAAGCACTCAAGTAGGAAGTAAACTTGAATGCAAAGTTTACTATATATTTTGGGGGGCAAGTGACCATGAACTGAGGGCAAGTAGAATGTGACTTGCACTAGCCCGATGGGCAAGTGCCTCGGAAACCTTAGTGTCAACCCCTGCATACCTGAAGAAAAAAAAATTGTCTTTTTAAATTAAATTTAAATTAATTGTCTTAATTTCTGGACTATAAGCCACACCTGAAAGCTGCACCAGCTAAATTTGGGGCAAAATACAGATTTTTCCACGTATAAGCCGCACCTGACTATAAGCCGCACCAGACAATAAGCTTCATGTGAGAGCATTGGTTTTCAACCTTTTTGATCCCAGGGCCCACTATTTATTCAGCATTTGAGCTACAGACCACCATTTGACAACATTTTCACCCCACAGAACCCAAAACTAAAGATTTATTTTGGTTTTGTTCACAATTCCAGGATGGATTTTCGCAAACAAAAGAGGCAAAACATCAAAATGAACATGACTTATTAATTAACCCATTAAGGACGGGAACCATATTTGGATCCTGTACAGTATGTACTAGGGATGTCCAACAGTTAACCGTTCAGGGATAGACAATAAGGGAAATTTGCCACTGTAACCACTGGCCCAGGTAATCGATCCCCATAGTTTGCAAAAAAAAGACCACTTTCGATTCAATAGCACTTATTAATGCTGATCATTCAAGTAATAACAACACTCTTTCACGGGGGTCAAAACTGGCAGACCGCTCAGCAAGCTGACCCTACAATGCATAATGCTTAAAATAATTAAAGCAAGGGTTCAAGGTTCAAGGTTCAAGGTTAGCTTTATTAGTCTCCCGTGGGAGAAATTTGTCTTGGAGTCAGAGACCAGAGCTGCATACAGTGACATACAGACAGATAACAGTGGACATAGGACAATACAGTTGCACACATACACACATATACACCCTAGTGTGTACCATAGCACGAATGGGGGCTAAATGCTCTCACCGTTGAGGAGCTTAATGGAGAGAGGTACAAATGAGCGTCTATACTGTACCTGTTATACTTTATCAATGGTGGAGCTCTGTGTCTCCTGCCTGTTCGCATTGTCACATACTCGAAGTTGAGAACATGTAATGGGTCGGAGACAATGCTTTGAGCCTGTCTAAGTACAGCTTGATCAAAGATGGCTTTTGGGGTGATCGGGGGGCTAGACAAGCCCATGATCTTTCCAGCCATTGTTATAAGTCTCTCAATCTGAGATTTATGGTTGACAGTTAGGTTACCAAACCGGTTAGCTATCCCATATCTCAGGATTGACTCTATGCTTGCCCTGTAGAAAATCAACATAATATTTAAACTGACTCCAAACAATCTGAGTCTGCGAAGAAAGTGTAGACGCTGATGTAACTTAGCACAGCAAGAAGTAACATGTGTTCTCCAGCTCATGTCCTCGTCAATATGCACTCCAAGGTACTTATAAGAGGAGACCTGTTTGATGGAGTTGTTATTAACGTTCAATACAGTGTGATCACCAATGGACCTGGGATCTATGACCACTTCCTCCGTTTTCTTTGTATTAATCATCATGTAATTCCGATCACACCAGTCAACAACTTCATTCACTCCAGCTGTATGGCTGAGCAGGCTAGAGTTGCTTGATAGCAGGCTTAATATGACAGTGTCATCAGAAAACTTGATTACATACTGGTTCGGACATGAGCTTATACAGTCGTTTGTGTACAGGGTAAAAAGGAAGGAGGAGCTCACCGTTCCCTGTGGAACCCCTGTACTACTCAGTAGTCTTGGGCGGTATTGATTTTTTAATATCGGTATTGATAATGTCTTAATTAGCTCGATATTCGATATTACCGGTATTGGCGGCAATCAGAGTTGGAACGCTCCACCAGTCACCTAGTTCTCAGAATTTGCGACTTTGAGGGGTCAGAAACTGAGCGCTCTGCTGTTAAAGCAGCCTAAATAGGGTAAAACTGGAGTTGGAAATACATTGTTTCCAAAAAGCCTAGCCCAAATAAGGGCTAGTTTAGGCATGTGTGTAACATGAAAATTGTTTGTATAGTTACAATTAAGTCTCATTGCTCATAATTTAATAGAATACAGTATAATGTCGGTATTTGACGATATTCGGTATTCGATATTTTTCACACACCCAACGATATTACTCGGTATTGATTTCCAATATCGCGATAAACGGTAATACCGGTATATTGCCCAAGACTACTACTCAGTGCCTCCTCAGACACTACACCAGAGGTGGGCAATTATTTTTCCCAAGGGGCCACATGAGATACATAAAATATTGCGGAGGGCCAAGACTAAAGGCTAAACTAAAGTCTGTGTAGTATTAATTTAATTTCAAGACGAAAGTAAGAGTAAGACCAAACTTTTTGATACCAGGGCCCTCTATTTATTCAATATTTGAGACACAGAGGACCAACATTTGATGACATTTTAACCCCACAGACACCAAAACTAAAGATGTCTTTACCAGGCTTGATTTGGGAAACAAAACAGGCAAACATGGATTAAAAAATGACCATTCTTTTACATTATCTAATTGTGTAGATTTTAGGTAATTCAGATGATGAATCTTTTAACTCTTGAGAGTGTAAAAATGAAACCAAATGGACCCGCAAGGGTCCATTTGGTTTCATTTTTACATTCTCAAAGAGTTACATCTGGTTAACCAACTCTCCAAATTTAACTGGAACTCTCCCAAGGACCACTGGTGGTCCCCGGGCCGGTCAGAGTCAGCCAAAGGGCCGCATTTGGCCCCCGGGCCGCCTGATGCCCAGGTATGCACTACACTGTTGAACCTGACCCTCTGTGGTCTATTTAACAAGAATGAACAGTACCACTTAATGGCAAACGGGTTAGCACCCAGTCCCGACAACTTCCTTAACAGTATATCTGGGTGAATAGAATTGAACGCGGAGCTAAAATCAATGAACAATGGGGTGAAAGAATGCCAGCAACATAATATATAAATAATCATAACAAGTAGTTATACATTTCTACAGCCTTAAATGTATTTGATCGAACATAACATTTTAATATACATGAAGCATTAATTCTCTCTGCCCCTTCTTGGACAAAAAAAGCAATACTTGTATTTTTTCACTGTTCAGGACAAATATACAGTATATCAAATAAATATCTATAAAATAGAGAGCATTAGATAGTGATCCAGGGCTAGTAAAGGCTAACAATGGGCTTATGCTGGCATACATGCACCATATTATAAACTGTACTTTTCTACTGCAGCTAATAAACAAATAACTGTGATACATTACAAGCAGTGGTTTCCAACCTTTTTGATAACAGGGCCCACTATTAATCCAGCATTTGAGCCAAGGACCACCATTTGGTGACATTTTAGCCCCACAGATCCCAAAACTAAAGATTACTTTTGTTTTTGTCCACAATTCCAGGCTGGACTTTTGCAAACAAAACAGGCAAACAGTAAATCAAAGTGACAATTCATCTTCTACATTCTCTAATTGTGTAGGGTTAATTTAGATGAATATTTTAACTCTTGAGAGTGTAAACATGAAACCAAATGGACCCGTAAGGGTACATTTGGTTTCATATATTTTAAAACATTGTAATATATAGCCTCAATCATGTACAGTATATTCGTTCGATTGAGGTTTTGCCTTATAGAATACATGGTGATCAGTTTTTCAAATCAATCCAATGCACTGGGAAAGCCCCTAGCAATTATAGCCTACACGCAGCGCACGTGTGTCTCTCTAAGCTGCACAGATACAAAGGACGACATATAGGCTATCTCTCTTCATATAGTTTGAAGTCATATAAAAACGTATACCTATACCCAATGGAAAATAAAACATATAAAATATAAACTGTATTGACAAGTCGGAATTAAAGCAATCGCTTGAAAACAGAGTGAGAATGGGACATTAGCAATCTCAAAACTTTTTTCGATCGGAGCGCGTGGTCAATGCGCTGTTGACAGACGCTTGGATTCAGTATGGTAAGTGCGTGCTTATACAATGCGCAGTGCAACACGTAGGCCTAGATACAGGACAACGTGTAAGAGAAAATGCAGTCTGAACAATCATTGCACATAGGCTGCATGTGTATGGCAGAATTAAACATATTTTGAGGTGGAGGACTGCTGTCGCATTGTGACATGCGAGATGCTGAGCTGAGGGCATGTTGTGCGTCAGGCAGAAATGAGGAGGTCTGCAAACACCATACGCTATAGTAATGATAGTATTAATAAGTGTTTTGTGAGCTATGCCGGTCTATGCCCAGTTGTGAGATGGGGGCGGGGGTTTTAAGAACATTTTAGAACGGGAACAAGTAGCTGCATCTCTTCTCTACAGTAGTGCGCTGCAAGTGAACGGGGGGAGCAGGCTTACACGAGAGCCAGCCAAGTCAGCTGTAGCCTATAGCTCTGCGTAGCCACTGTTCCATGCAGACGGTGGTGCGCACACAACAGGCGACTTGGGTTTGAGATCACATAACGTAAATGCGGTTGTTTTTTGTGCTAATAAACGAAATATAAATGAAGTTGAAAAAAAATCTCTCTATATATATATATTGTGAAATAAAATTGTATTTATTATTAATTTATTTTTAAGAGGTATTTTTCTATACAGGCCCATCGGGCCAGTGAGTGGCGCCATTTGGTGGTCCGAAGGGGTTTTGAAACCATCGGGGGCCAGCGGGCCAATTATATTGTCGAACCCTGCCGTTAATCGTTAAGAATTTCGGTTATCGACAACATTAACGGCTAATGATTAACTGATAAAATAAAAAAGAAAAGCGCACGTGACTGTCGGGGCACGCAGGACTATTCCAATTTCATCCACGTTATTACCCAATAGCCAGGGGAGCAGAGTGTGTGAGCTGCAGCCAGCAGCCACTGAGCTTTCACTAAACTTTGGAAATAACTATCTTTGTATGTATTTAAGCCTATAGTTTTATTTTATGGATGTCAGTAAGGCCATTGCTCTATCTGTCTTTCTGCATCACGGCACACGCTGCGCATATGCATGGCTATATGGAGATTACGCACATGGCTCGTTCAATAATGACTCGCCACAGATGTGTGATGTTTAGATGTGTACGTTGTAAAATAAATATTACACTGCAGTATTCGCGCGGTATAATTCACCTAGTTTTAGAACTAGGTGCTGCAGCTCACTTGTAATGCTCTGTGAGCTTGTAGATTGTACATTTATCGCGCAGCGCACAGCTGTTAACATTGCATCATACAGTATACGCAGGATGCCGAGTGTGGGACTACACATGTTGTTGCTGTGACTTAGCTCCGTGTGAGAGAACATTATAAACATGGCTAAAAAGGCACAAATATTCCTGTCTCAGACTAAGGATTTGTTCCGCAGCAAGACGGCCCCGCGTCTGTGTTATATGTTTGGAGAACGTCGTGTGTCGGATGAAAACTCATTCGGTGAGAGACCGCGACTGAATGAATTGAATTGTGTCCGTGCACGTACGGCTGCGCCTGTGTGTGCGTAAATCTTGCACTGGGACTGACCGTTCTAATGTGAAAGTAACGCGAAAGTAAGAGTCTTTGGAGCGGAGCGTGCGTTCAAACTCGAAGATGTTTTTTTTTTTTTTTTTTTTTGCCCGGATCTAACATTTCACAATTGGGGGGGGGGCTTTATGAGGCAGCGTCGTTATAGCGTCATTACATTAAGGGCAGGGGTAGACATTAAGGGAAATTTTCCACTGGCCCTTCGGGCCCATGGCTTTTAAGAATCACTGGCCCCACAACTGTAACCACTGGCCCAGGTAATCGATCCCCATAGTCTGCAAAAAAGACCACCATTTATTAATGCATTAAATGCTTTCAAGTTAACAGCACTCTTTTCATGGGGGTCAAAACCAGTAGACCGTTCAGCAAGCTGACGCTTATACAATGCAGAATGCCTAAAATATTTTTTGTGCTAATAAACAAAATATAAATAAAAATTAAACAATTACAAAACACCAACATATTGTGAAATAAAAATAACAATACAATATGTATATCAGGTGTGCCCAACCTTTTTTGACCCAAGATTTTCTTTTCAGCAGCCAACCCCTCCGGGATCTACCAGTCCAATATCAACATTTCAAACCACACACATCGTTGCCAGCCTGCAGTATCTCAAGTATGCCAGCCTGCACTATCTCAAATCTCAAGTTTTTGGATCAGAGCGCGCATCTGAGCCGTTGTCGCCTAGTTTGTAGGGGACTAATACAGGTTGTCATGACGACCATACAACAAAACGTTTGTACACCAAAGGCGTGGGCGCGAAACGAGGGCATTTTACCACTGGCCCCATCGGGCCAGTATAGGGCGCCATCTGGTGGTCCGCACGTGTTTTCAAACCTGTTTCGGGCCATCGGGCCAATTATAATGTCGACCCCTGAAGGGCGTTTAGGGGGGCATTCCCCCGGGACAAACACGAACCTCCAAAAAAAGAAAAGAAAGCAAGATCACGGACTCTCTTTCCTCTCCCTCGACCATTGCTGCGCGTGATGGATATAATTGATAAAATACTGCAAAAGGTAGGCTACACAGTAACAGTAGCCTAATCTAACATCTATTCTCTCAGAACACATGCACAGGGCGCTCGCTGCGTTACAAGTGATCTCGCCGAGCAGCGAACACAAAGCGTTTGTGCTGTAACGCACGCACACATTTGATAATTGGTTGCTCATTTCCATCCCCGAAATTTGATTTGTCTCTGATACAGTAACAGAACGTGTCCATATACAACTCAGATGTGATGTCCATAGAACTAATGCAGCCATTGTTATTGCTTAGTGCTTGAGGTGGAAAAGGGACTCGGAAAAAGGCGGTTGTAGCCGCGTATAATTGGCCTTTTTTAATGGATTAAAATAGCGCATTTTTTCCCTTATCGGTTAACGGTGATTAACCGGCAGAGGTCTGACGACGATCGGTTAAGAAAATCTTTCCATTTGACCATCCCTAGTATGTACAGTATTCAAATATTCAATTTGTTTTTATGCTGATATATAAATATTTAAAGTTTTTCAAAAACCTTAGGTCAGGCGTAAATGGGTTAAGTGGTGCTAATTTGGATGGTGAATATCATATCATTGAGAGTGTAAACATGAAACCAAATGGACCCTTGCGGGTCCATTTGGTTTCATTTTTACGCTCTCAAAGAGTTACATCTGGTTAGCCAACTTCCCATCATTTAGTCTGGAGGGTCCGCCTGGAACCCTCTCAGGGACCACCGGACCATCTGTTGAAAGCCTCTGTAATAAAAAACAATCCATAGATTGGCCGCACCGTTGTATAAGCCGCAGGGTCAAAAGCATGTGAAAAAAGTAGTGGCTTATAGGGACGGCTGTGGCTCAGGAGGTAGAGCAGGTCGGTCAATGATCCAGTGGTCGGCAGTTCGAATCCCGGGCTCCTCCTGCCTACATCGAAGTCGAAGTGCCCTTGGACAAGACACTGAACCCCACCTTGCCTCCAGTGGTTGCCACTGCTGGTGTGTGAATGTGGGAAGTGGGGACGCTGGCGTTGACTGTTCGCTGCTCTACTTCCCAATGTATGAATGAATGGAGGTGGGACGGTTCACTTATCCCACGGTTCGGTTTGGACCTCGGTATGGGAGCCACGGTTTCGGTTCGGTTTCGGTACTTTTCGCTTTTTAAAAACAAAAATTAAAAATGTTCTTTTATTTCACTTATAAGCACATTGAATGTGAATATAAAAAAATAAGTCAATATTTTCAAAACATTAAACAACCTTGTATTATAAACTTAAAGGTAGGGGAAGTGATTTGAAATTCATCGTGTAGTACCAGCCTGGTGCACTAGGGACCCCCAACAGTAGCTACACTATGTGAACCTGCTGCTCGCTCCTGATTGGAGGAGAATTGTGGTGACCTGGGGAACTTTTATTAGCTCCTCTGCTAACGTGGGGGAGGGGGAAACTCCATATGTGGTTTCCACACCTTATAATAGAGCATTTTAACAGAAAAAAAATATTTTTGGGTGATATCTGACAAAAGTGAAATCACTTCCCCTACCTTTAAATGTTAAGGTATTAGACTAAAAATAATCCCTATTCAGACATATTCCAATAGGCCTGTCTTCTTCCTTTTCATTATTTACAGAAGAAAAAATGTATATTGCTATTTGTGCCTCATTATTAGGCTATTTTCAAGGGAAATATAAAATACCTAGGTTAATAAAATGACTGCACGTTTCAGTTAAGTATCAGGCAGGTAGCATGCAGAAGCATTGTAGACAGACAACAAAGTTAAATTAGTTTAGTTTACAATATCTGCTTTATTAATAAGGATATTATTATCCATACTAGAATTAAGGAAATGCGTCTGTCTGTCTGACAGACAGATGACCTATACATGCCCAAAGTCCCCCTAAATGTAATATTATGATTATAATTAGGCTGGACTGTAGATGAAAAATGTAGCTCTGGTCCATAGCTGTACAACAGTGGTTGACATGTGTCTCACTGTGGTCACAAGGGGTTAAGTTTTCTCAGAGTTGAGAGTTGTCTAAATCGCCTCACCAACAGCTGTTCAGCAGCAAAACCAGTGTTGCCAACTTGGCGCAAAAATGAAACCAAATGGACCCTTGCGGTCCATTTGGTTTCATTTTTACACTCTCAAGAGTTAAAAAATATTCATCATGTGGATTATCCCAAGTCTACACACCTTCCAGGCAAGCATCTAGCGCATTCTAGGCATTTGGAAGTGCCACTAGTGCATTTTGGATTTTGGCAGTTGGCAACACTGGCCAAAACACAAGGAACTACCCAGGCATGCTTTGCGTCTTGGAGTTACTTCGCTAGTATTTCCAAATGCAACAGAATGAAGTGAATTCAACATCAATCTGGCTATCGATTGTCACATTATGCGCACATATGGACCTAAATACCACGGGCATGCACGTATGCACGTGCACACCCGTGACTTGGACTTTACTTAGTGAACGATCCCAGAGTAAGCCGAAAATGCTAATTTGGTGCTAAAGTAGTCGTTTCAAGCATCGGAGACCACCTAAGTCCCCCAAACGCCGTGTGTGTGTGTGTGTGTGTGTGTGTGTGTGTGTGTGTGTGTGTGTGTGTGTGTGTTCATTGATTGCAGCCGTGTGGTGCTACACTATGCAGTACAACGGCGTGTGACAGAGTGCTACTACACTGCGCCGTACAGCCGTGTGTGACCGAGAAATACATTCTCTGCATCTGAATGAATGCGAACCGAAGTATTGCGGTTCATTAGCGCGTATTGAACCGTGGACCCCGTACCGAACGGTTCGGTTTTTTTCGGTGAACCGTCGCACCCTTAGAATGGACCATTGTAAGCGCTTTGAGTATACACGTAGTGCATAGAAAAGCGCTGTAAAAATGCAATCCATTATTATTATTAGCGGCTTATAGTCCGGAAATTACGGTACCTTGTTCCATGCTGGATCCGATAATATTATGGGCCGCTCTGCTCCACTCTCAAAACAGGATGGCAAATCGTCCAAATACATCTTTTTCCAGGACATATAGAAGGCTTCCTGGGGTGAGCAAAAAGAAGAACAACGTGATTTTGAGCCTGAATGAATGTACAATACATTGTTTATTAGAATTTGCATTAGGCTTTGACCAGGGGTTTTCAACCTTTTTGACACCAGGGACCTCCATTCATTCAGCATTTGAGCCACAGACCACCACTTGATGACATTTTAGCCCCAAAGACCTAAAACTAAAGAAGTATTTTGGTTTTGTTCACAATTCCAGGCTGGATTTTGCAAACAAAACAGTGTAGACTTCTTAATTAAATAGTGCTTCGGATGATGGATATTTTAACTCTTGAGAGTGTGAAAATGAAACCAAATGGACCCGCAAGGGTCCACATGTAGCCTGCATGTTTATCTGCACTCAAAACATGTTGTGCTCTTTTATTTTTTTTGACGTGCCACTTAAAACTCTTGTGGTTAAGACCACTTTTGTTATTGTTGTTGTTTTTTACCTTTCCTTGCCATGATGCAATTCCAAATGTGGAAAATTAACACATTAAAATGTTTACAGTGATTATAAATTGATAATTCAGAATATGCACCTCGTTGACTTACACTGCATCACCCTGTGTCAGCTTTTTTAGTAGAGCCCGACCGATAGAATCGGTATTTTATATCGGCCACCGATATAAGGGGTCCCCGCCTATCGGTGGTTCTATCGTATCGGTCAAAAATTTCGCCGATAGAATAAAAAAAAAAAGAACAGCGAAAAAATGACGGACCTTCGATCATGATTTCCGTGATCGAAGCGTCGCTGCCCCGTTCCCATAGTAACCCGTAACAGGCACATTCAATGTGAGAACCACGTGGACTGAGGAGTCAACACGTGGTCAGTGTTGATTGAAGACCACCACTTTGGATTTACTTTTCCACTTGCAACGGCAGGTAGTTAAATCTAATCTTGACTGGTTCATGAAATGAGTATTTGTGCATCATTGGAACAAATATTGGCAACATTTCATTGCTCAGTTCAACTTAAAACATGTTCCCCAACATCACCACAGCCGACCCATTGTCTAAATATAGACGTTACAGACAGGTTGACTGAACTAGTATAAAAAACAGGTCTTGAATAAAGACCTTGGTTTAAGGCAGCAGTTTGTCTACCATGCCTACTACTGTCAATATGACTCTATCACTGCATAATCATATCGGCAGCAAATCTTTGCATAATTCACAAAGAAAAAAAGTCTATTTTCATTCCAGCAAAAAAATATATATATATCGGTCACAAATCGGTTATCGGTGGTTGTATTCCATATTGTATCGGCATATCGGATCGGCCACAAAATTTTATATCGGTCGGGCTCTATTTTTTAGTACGTAAACAAGTTAAACAAGTTATTTTTTTATTGAAGGAAAGATGTGACATAAGGAGTGGTACAAATAGGAACAACCCTTCTTTTTTCTAGAAGAAAGCAAAAGAGAAAAGCAAAAACAAAAAAAGCAAAAAGGCAAAAATGCAAAAACACACCCCCCCCCCCCCCCCCCCCCCCCCCCCAAAAAAAAAAGGGGCAAACACCAGTCAAAAGGAGATTGCAGAGATGACAGCATGTGATATTTTGGTTACAAGAATGTAGTGTTCAGAGTAATCTCTTCTAAAGCACTGGAGGGACCACTGACTTCACTTGTACCGGAGCAGGAGACCGACCAGCAGGGCTTGACACTAACACTTGCCCGCTTGCCCGGGGCAAGTAAAAAAAATTGTGGGGCAAGTGAAGACTGCTACCTGGTTGCCCGATCGGGCAAGTGTGCAACTTCGTGCGCAATAACACAACACAAGATAAATTTGTCTTGAAGGTGCATGGTCATTGCGGCTTGGGCTAATTAAGATGATGAATTTTAACTCTTGAGAGTGTAAAATTGAAACCAAATGGACCCGCAAGGGTCCATTCATTTTTACGTTCTCAAGAGTTACATCTGGTTAACCGACTTAGCTGGGGACCACCTGGAACCCTCTCAGCGACCACCTGTTGAAAACCCCTGGTTTAAAGCACCCAAGTAGGAAGTAAACTTAAAAGCAAAATTTACAATATATTTTTGGGGGGCAAGTGACCATGACCTGAGGGCAAGTAGAACCTGACTTGCACTTGCCCGATGGGCAAGTGCCCCGGAGACCTTAGTGTCAACCCCTGGACCACTTTTCCAGCAAGGGCTGCAATATTATCAGGAAGACATGCTCTTTTTTTCTTGATATCATACGGAATTCTCTCCATGTGAATCACCCTAACCAGATGTTTTCAACCAACGCTCCGGGACCACCGCTGGCCCTTGACAGAGTTCCAGGTGGTCCCCAGCCTAAATGATGGAAAGTTGGTTAACCAGATGTAACTCTTTGAGAGTGTAAACATTTTAATCTGTATGTTTGACTGTTTTGTTTCCAAATCCAGCCTGGTATTGGGGACAAAAGCAAAAGAAATGTTTAGTTTTAGGGTCTGTGGGGTTAAAATGTCCTAAAATGGTGGTCTGTGGCTCAAATAATGAATAAATATAGGGCCCTGGTATGAAAAAAGGAATTGTTGCACCTTGCATACAAATACATGCCCAGACACATCTGCATACATGTGGTACATTCATGTACTATATCAGGGGTTTTCAACAGGTGGTCCGGGGACCACCAGTGGTCCCTGAGAGGGTTCCAGGTGGTCCCCAGGTCCCCAGTTAACCAGATGTAACTCTTGAGAACGTAAAAATGAAACCAAATGGACCCTTGAGGGTCCATTTGGTTTCATTTTTACAATCTCAAGAGCTAAAATATTCATCATCTGAATTAGCCATTTTGTAATGTATGTTTTGCTTGTTTTGTTTCCCAAATTCAGCCTGGAATTGTGGACAAAAGAAAAATAAATCTTTAGATTTGGGGTCTGTGGGGCTAAAATATCCTCAAATGGTGGTCCGTGGCTCAAATCCACATGCCTTTATGACTGTTGGTAGGGCATTCCACATTTTGGTGGCATATGAGCGGAAGGAATTAAGACCCTTGTTTGTGCCAAATCTGGGTTGGACATGGTTAGTAGCACTCCCAACTACATATGTTCGAAATAACAATTCTTCTTCATCATTTTCTAATTGTGTAGATTCTTTTTGCTGAGCACAAACTCTCGGTAATATTAAGTCTTTAATAGACAAACCTCTTTGCGCCTTCTAATGGGTGTTAAATATGAGAACCTATTTATTTTTAACAACGTTGATAAAAGTTTGTTTTGATGTGGCCGGCGCCATCTTGGCTTCCTGGATGATAGTGACAGTGTTGCCAACTTGGCGCATTTGTCGCTATATTTAGCTTTTTTCACACACCCCTAGTGCCAAAATTAGTGAAAAACTCCAGGCGGAAAAATTTAGTGATTTTTTTTACTGGTGAGTTGGGGCGAAATTGGTTGACAGGCGCCAGAGATAAAACCCTCATTTTCCACCACCCCCCCCCCGCCCTATGATAGTGGTTTTCAACCAGTGGTCCCCAGGCTAAATGATGGACAGCTGGTTAACCAGATGTAACTCTGAGAGAGTAAAAATGAAACCAAATGGACCCTTGCGGGTCCATTTGGTTTCATTTTTACACTCTCAAGAGTTAAAATATTCATCAACTGAATTAGCACTGTTTTGTTGGCAAAATACAGCCTGGAATTGTAGACAAAATCAAAAGAATTCTTTAATTTTAGGTCTTTGGTATGAAAATGTAATTAAATGGTGGTCCGTGGCTCAAATGCTGAATAAATGGTGGTCCCTGGTGTCAAAAGGTTGAAAACCACTGATCTAGCACATTCTAGTGCATTTTGGAAGTGCCACTAGTGCATTTTGGATTTTGGCAGTTGGCAACACCGGGGTAGTGGCACTTCCAAAATACACTAGAATGCGCTAGAGCAGTGGTTTTCAACCATGCTCATACCAGGGCCCAATGTTTATTCTGCATTTTAGCCAAGGACCACCATTTAATGTCAAGTTTAGTCTCTCTGACTGATTTAAGGACAAATAACTGGCAAAATGTCCGTCAAAATAGCAATTGTTCTACATTTTCTAAATGTGTAGAATAGATTCTAAATGTGTAGATTGGAAATGAGTTGATTAAAAATATAATTTAATTTCTCTTCATCTGTAACTCTTGAGCAGTGATGGGCAGGTTACTGGGAAAATGTAGTAAGCTACACTACTTGTTACTCTCGAAAAAATTTAGGTAGGCTACACTACAAGATATCCCCAGATAATTGTAGCAACCTACACTACAAGCTACATGACAAAAGTAGCTTGCTACATCAACACTACATATGTAAGGGATAACACCCGACGAGGCGGTGATTTGTTTCCTATTAACTGACCGAGGCACAGCCGAGGTCAGTTAGTTAGGAAACAAATCACCGCCGGCGTGCTGGAACTAAATGCGGAAGCGCACCGCGGGCTTACGTCAGTGGTTTTCAACGTCCGAGGACCACCAGTGGTCCTTGAGAGGGTGACGACAACGGCATGTAAACAACCAAATACGTAGCTAACCAAATGGACCCGCTAACGGCGTGCTGGAACTAAATGCAGAAGCGCAGCACGGATTGATATGAACACAGCTGTTTGCACTTTGGGGAACTTGTTTATGCAGCGGTCAAATATAGCGCGTAGCGGTGATTATAGTGTATTATGTGACCGCTCACATGACCAGAACGCTGGCTTCTGATTGGAGCATTCATTTAAGCCATGTAATAAATATAAATATATATCTCAACTTAATGTACAACCTTCTAAATAATAATCGTAATAATGAAATATAAATAAAAAAAATAATAACAATTTAAGGGTGGGTTTGAACACAGGATGGTGGCATGCTTAAGTTTTAGGATGTATATTAGGGGTTTTCTACCCAATAAAAATGGGTGGAATTTGAAAATGTGTCTGGGAAAATGTAGTAAGCTACAATCCTTGTTACTCGAAACAAGCAGTGTAGCTTCACTACAAGCTACTCGAAACAAGTAGTGTAGGTTCACTACAAGCTATTCCCAGAACAGATGTAGTAAGCTACACTACAAGTTACGGGAAAATGAAGTTAAGCTATGTAGCTTAGCTACTTGTAACAAGCTACTGCCCATCACTGCTCTTGAGAGCGTAAAATGATAGGAAGGAGGACTCTATCATAGGAGGAAAAATGCTAAAAAACGAGGGTTTTATCTCTGGTGCCTGTCAACCAACTTCACCCCAACTCACCAGCACAAAGCCCCAGATCAGGGGTTTTCAACCTTTTTTATATCAGGGACCACTATTTATTCAACATTTGAACCGCAGACCACCATTTGATGACATTTTAGCCCCACAGACCCCAAAACTAAAGATGTCTTGGTTTTAATCTACAATTCCAGGGTAGATTTTCAAAAACATAGCAGTCATCTAGTTGTGTAGACTTGGGCTAATTCAGATGATGAATATTTTACACTCTTGAGAGTGCTCAAGAGTTACATCTGGTTAACCAACTTAGCTGGGGACCACCTGGACCCCTCTCAGGGACCACTGTTGGTCCCCGGACCACCTGTTGAAAACCCCTGCACTAGATTTTCCGCCAGGTAGTTTTTCCACTAACTTTGGCGCTAGGGGGGTCTGGAAAAAAAAGTTAAATATAGCGACAAATGCAGTTGGCAACACTGGTAGGCCTACAAATTGAAGTATTATTTAGGGTCCATTTGGTTCCAAAAGACTCGCAGGGGTCCATGCGGTTCCTATTAGTTTTCATTTAGCTGGGGACCACCAGGAACCGCCCGGAACTCTTTCAAGGACCCCGGACATGATGGTCAATGATGTTCTTATAGCCTAGGACTCCTCCTGACTCGAGGAGGTGGTCCGGGGACCACCAATCCCCCAGCTAAGTTGTTTAACCGGATGTAACTCTTGGTGGTCCCCAGCTAAGTTGTTTAACCGGATGTAACTCTTGGTGGTCCCCAGCTAAGTTGTTTAACCGGCTGTAACTCTTGGTGGTCCCCAGCTAAGTTGTTTAACCGGATGTAACTCTTGGTGGTCCCCAGCTAAGTTGTTTAACCGGATCAGGGACGGCTACAGACATTTGGGGGGGCTGAGTTTTTTCCAGCAGGGGCTAGTGAATTTCATATACACACCGGTATATATATATATATATATATATATATATATATATATATATATATATATATATATATATATATATATATATATATATATATATATATATATATATATTAGTGTCAACCCCTGGACACTAATGTGTGTGTGGTGTGTGTGTGTGTGGTGTGTGTGTGTGTGTGTGTGTGTGTGTGTGTGTGTGTGTGTGTGTGTGTGTGTGTGTGTGTTAACAGGTAACTAGATTGGTTTTGTAAATCCACTTATGTGGTGTCCACATTATGTGGTGGTAACCACGCTTTTTCCATGTGTGTGTGGGTGACCATTTTATATATATATATATATATATATATATATATATATATATATATATATATATATATATATATATATATGATCATATATATATGATTCCAAAAAAGAATGATTCAGGTCCAGACAGAACTCTTTATTCCCTAAAATCCTCCAATAATCTTTTTTTTTTTCCCCAAAGTGAATGAATGAACTCTTATGCCTAGATTTTCGTCACCGCTAAACCCCTTATCCCTTAACTTCTTTGCCTTTTTAAACTATTAAAAAAAAACATTTTTCAATAGTTCAAATGGCCAGTCTACAAGCTCACAAGGTGTCAATAGATTGGCACGTTGAACTATTCCAAAATGTTTTTCAAAATAGTAAACAAGAGCAAAGAAGTTTAGGGGTAAGGGGTTTAGTCATGACGAAAATGGAGCCCTTAGTCTTTACGATCTTCAGGGGACAGTGACACAACTCTTAGTCTTTTAGATCTTCAGGGGACAGTGACACAACTCTTAGTCTTTTAGATCTTCAGGGGACAGTTACACATGTACCACAGTTTCAGAGATCTGCAGAACGTAAATGGACACCCACACAAGTCACCCACACACACACGGAAAAGCGTGGTTACCACCACATAATGTGGACACCACATAAGTGGATTTACAAAACCAATCTAGTTAGCTGCACAGGCAAGTAACAACTTCTACGATACTTGATCCCACAGACAGACACACAGAAGTAGTCGCAGCACTGCACTCACACACAGACATAGTGAGGCATGGTGGCCTTTACATTAACACAGGGGTCAGCAACCTGTGGCTCAGGAGCCGCATGTGGCTCCAGAACACAGCCCTAGTGGCTCAGTGGCTGTAGCATTATTACATACACACACTGGGGTGATCTGCACCGAAATAATATAAACATTTCAGTCACCCAAAACCTGTTGTGCTGTCTGACAGTTGCCAGTTAAAGTAGCACTTGGCCATGTCAAAAAAGCCCAGCAGTTATCAGAGGTCTCAGAGGTTTCAATCTGAAACACCCATTTTCAAAGGTTTACTCAATTTACTATGTCATTAATATACCTTAGAGGTGTTGTGTGGACTAGAAATGGAGTTCTGTAAAACTCCTTTATTTATTTTTTTAGAAACTCCATTTCTGAAGAAAGGTTGTGCTTCACCATGTTAAGGATTTTTCTTTGAGGATCTTTTTTTTTCTGAGAGTGTGCAAATGGAACCAAATGGACCCGCCAGGGTCCATTTGGTTCACATTTGCACACTCTCAGGAAAAAAATAATAAAATGCGGCTCCAGAGTCCAGACAGATTTTGAATTTATTTTTGGGTCGAGAATGGCTCTTTCAACATCTTGGGTTGCCGACCCTTGCATTAAAGGTAGGGGAAGTGATTTGAAATTCATGGTGTAGTACCAGCCTGGTGCACTAGGGGCCCCCAACAGTAGCTACACTATGTGAACCTGCTGCTCGCTCCTGATTGGAGGAGAATTGGTGGTGACCTGGGGAACTTTTATTAGCTCCTCTGCTAACGTGGGGAAGGGGGAAACTCCATATGTGGTTTCCACACCTTATAATAGAGCATTTTAACAGAAAAAAATATTTTTTGGGTGATATCTGACAAAAGTGAAATCACTTCTCCTACCTTTAACATGTAAATACAGGGACGCACAGGGTAGAAACAGCTTCGACAAGACGACAATACTTGATCTCACACAGACACACAGAAGGAGTCGCAGCACTGCGCACATGCACACACACAAACGTGAACATGTAAATACAGGGACTTGCAGAGTGTGTTAGGGACAGAAATCACATAAGAGGGCTACTTTTGGACAAAATGGCAAATCTACAAGCTCACAATGCTTCATACTAGCATGCCACGCTGGGAGGCTGTAGATCAGCTTGTTTTGGGGCAGTTGTTTTACAGACTGGTAAAGGGATAATATGTTTATGAGTGCACGTCCCTGTATAAACCATAGACTAGAACAGGGGTTTTCAACAGGAGGTCCGGGGACCACCAGTGGTCCTTGAGAAGGTTCCAGGTGGTCCCCAGGCTAAATGATGGAAAGTTGGTTAACCAGATGTAACTCTTGAGAATGTAAAAATGAAACCAAATGGACCCTTGCGGGTCCATTTGGTTTCATTTTCACACTCTCAAGAGTTAAAGGTAGGGGAAGTGATTTCACTTTTGTCAGATATCACCCAAAAAATATATTTTTTTCTGTTAAAATGCTCTATTATAAGGTGTGGAAACCACATATGGAGTTTCCCCCTCCCCCACGTTAGCAGAGGAGCTAATAAAAGTTCCCCAGGTCACCACAATTCTCCTCCAATCAGGAGCGAGCAGCAGGTTCACATAGTGTAGCTACTGTTGGGGGCCCCTAGTGCACCAGGCTGGTACTACACCATGAATTTCAAATCACTTCCCCTACCTTTAAAATATTCATCATCTGAATTAGCACCACTTAATGAAGTTTAAACTGTTTTGTTGGCAAAAATACAGCCTAGAATTGTGGACAAAATCAAAAGAATTATATATTTTTTTAAGGTCTTTGGTGTGAAAATGTAATCAAATGGTGGTCCGTGGCTCAAATGCCAAATAAATGGGTTGAAAACCCCTGGACTAGACTAGAAATACTGTTGGGGTTACTCACCATTCACAGAAGAACGATTCGCCCGTTGCTGTGGTTGGCTGCGAAGCGAAGCGGTCAATCACTTCATGCACAAAAGTTTGTAGGTCCGAAAATGCTTCATCATAGGGTTTTAAAAGCACAAGCAAATCATGGATGCTGTTAACGACCACTCCATTATGTCTTTTCTTTTCAATGAGTCGTTTTCCCTGGTGAAGTTCGGCAGAGAAGAGGTTTCCCTCCGTAATCGACTCGCAGGCTTAAATCTGTGGGTCCAGGTGGTGTCTCCTTGCCGCTAGTAGAAGGCTGGTTACCTGGTCGCACCATCCATCCACCATCCATCCATCCCCACAACGCACGCTGCTCCTCTGGCTTCATTTTCAGACTCTTCATGTTGGTTCTCTGGCCCCGAATCAGACGGCAGGTCTAAGTTTACTTCCTCTCCTTCATCCCCAGACGAGTCTGCTGTGTCCTCTCTCAAACACCACATTATTATTATTCACCATGTCCTCATCATTCAGCTCCTTGTTTATGTTTTCCTCTCGACAGACACTTCCTCCTCGCCGCCATTGCTGGGGAAGTTGGCGTACCCGGGCGGATCGTATGGGAGCGGCGCCGGCCGGCCGCTGTTTCACCCAGAGCCTTGGAAATACAGAGTTACGCCAACTCCGTTCACTCCATGGCGCCAGTCCAATGGCGGCTCCTCTACATAGACTTGTATTGGATAGTGACAACAGATAGTGACAGCCGGAAGTTACTGAATGTATTGGAGCCTATGGGCTTGCGCGAGTACTAGAACCACGTGACCAGACTATTTTCTGCCCCCTCAATGTCGCAACTCTGTCTATTTCCAAGGCTCTGGTTTCACCACCGTGACCGTCAGCCGACGAGTCGTCCACTGAATCGGCTCTTAGGCGTCGCTTTTTACCAAACACAACAAACCGGTCCATTATACTGGACTTAAAACAAACGGTGCAGGAACCGAGTTAGTTGTGGTTGTTGTTGTTTTTTTGCCGCGGCTCTACTCCGTTCCCTCCAAAAACAGTCCAGAGCTATCTAGTAGAAGAGTTGCGACATTGAGGGGTCAGAAAAACAGCCTGGTCACGTGGTTCATGTACTCGCGCGAGGCCATAGGCTCCAATGCATTCAGTAACTTCCGGTTGTCACTATTCATGTCACTATCCAACAGAAGTCTATGTAGACGGACTGGCCCCATGAAGTGAACGGAGTTGGCGTAACTCTGTCTATTTCCAAGGCTCTGGTGAACTATGAACTTGGCGGAGGATTGCAATGCGAACGTGACCGTGCGGGCGAAAATGACAGGTGGTGAGAATTCTGAGAAATGGATTATTTCAGTATTATACATCATTCCAAAAATAAGTATCATGATTTTATAGCAATGATTTACATGAAAGTCAGTCAGTTTGGTCTTCCAGATATTTTATTTATTCCCTGAATATTTTTCATCACAGTCATGTTTGTGGCCAGGGGGGGTAGGTCATGTGTGCCTGCAGAATGCTGTGGTGGATAAGGATCTACAAACTACTGCACATCTCTGTTGTTGTCTGTTGATGAGTTGTAAATCTGTTTTATTTTCACATCATGCAACAACAAGCTCATTTGCAATAGGTAGCGAGGTGTGTGTTGGCCGAGTAACATATTACATATTAACCATTTTGTCAGAGTAATATCGTTACACTACTTTTGAATAATTCGTTACTGGCCGACCCAACAGTGCTTTTGTCTAGTATAGGCAGGCCTACAGAGGACATTATGAAAAGGTCATCATGGCATCATATGCTCCAGTGGTTTTCAACCAATGGTCCAGGGACCACCCATGGTCCTTGAGAGGGGTCCAGGTGGTCCCCAGGCTAAATGAAGGAAAGTTGGTTAGCCAGATGTAACTCTCAAGAGTTAAAATATTCATCATCTGAATTATCGCAACTTAGAGAATGTAGAAAATTAATGGTCATCTTGATCAATGTTTTGCCTGTTTTGTTTCCGAAACCCAGCCTGGAAATGTGGGCAAAAGCAAAAGAAATCTTTAGTTTTGGGGTCCGTGGGGCTACAATGTCATCAAATGGTGGTCCGTGGCTCAAATGCTGAATAA
>CM076985.1:39790789-39798289 GCA_039105355.1 Benthosema pterotum
GGGTAGGGCCTAAAATCTATTCCATTTAATAGGGCCGGGCCGGCCTAGGGCCTGAAACTGTTAGGGCCGGGCCTTAATTTTCAGGCCCGTTGAGATCTTTAAGTTACACATGTACCACAGTTTCAGAGATCTGCAGAACGTAAATGGACACACACACACACACACACACACACCACACACACACACACACACCACACACACACACACACACACACACACCACACACACACACACACACACACACACACACACACAGGAAAAGCGTGCACGGTTACCACCATATAATGTAAATGTGGACACCACATAAGTGGATTTACAAAACCAATCTAGTTAGCTGCACAGGCCAGTAACAACTTCTACAATACTTGATCCCACAGACAAGTGGTTTTCAACCTTTTTGACTCCAGGGACCACCATTTATTGAGGATTTGAGCCACGGACCACCATTTGAGGACATTTTAGCCCCACGGAGACCAACACTAGGGATTTCTTTTGCTTTTAACAGAAAAACATACAGACCAAAATGACCATTAATCTTCTACTTGTGTAGACTTGGGGCTAATTCACATGATGAATATTTTAACTCTTGAGAGTGTAAAAATGAAACCAAATGGACCCGCAAGGGTCCATTTGGTTTCATTTTTACGTTCTCAAGAGTTACATCTGGTTAGCCAACTTAGCTGGGGATCACCTGGAACCCTCTCAAGGACAAGGACCACTGGTGGTCCTCGGACCACCTGTTGAAAACCCCTGCCACAGACAGACACACAGAAGTAGTCGCAGCACTGCACTCACACACAGACATAGTGAGGCACGGCGGCCTTTACATTAACATGTAAACACAGGGACGCACAGGCTAGAAACAGCAAAGTCATAGAGTATATACAGAGTTACGACAACTGCATTCACTTCATGGGGCCACTCCAATGGCAGCTCTTGTACATATACTTCTATCGAGAATGGGGACAACAAATAGGGACAAGTCCTTGACCTGAAGTAGGCAGCAGTCCAGCTTTAATGATCTTAAACCCCTTTATTTTAGATACATACACAACATAAACACTGGGCTCCAGAGTCTTATGTTGTTACATCATAACAGGCTACTTTAGAACAGTTGTCATGCAGCACATATGCCCTAAAACAGCTGTTAATGGTGCCGCCGTCATTGAAAACCATGTATATCCAACTCCAGTTTGTCCCTATTTGGGCTGCATGAACAGCAGCTAGCATGCTCAGTTTCTGACCCCTCAATGTCACAACTCCTCTACTAGATGGCTCTGAGAAACAGCTTCTACAATACTTGATCTCACACTAGACACTGCGCACATGCACACACAAACAAACGTGAACATGTAGTAAATACAGGGACGTGCAGAGTGTGTTAGGGACAGAAATCACATAAGAGGGCACCTTTTGGACAAAATGGCAAATCTACAAGCTCACAATGCTTCATAGCAAGCGTGTCGCGTTAGGAGCTTTTTAGATCAGCTGTTTTGGGGGCAGTTGTTTTAAAGACTGGTAAAGGGATAATATGTTTATGAGTGCACGTCCCTGTATAAAACCATAGACTAGAAAATACTGTTGGGTTACTCACCATTCACAGAAGAACGATTCGACTGTTGCTGTGGTTGGCTGCGAAGCGGTCAGTCACTTCAGTTCATTTGTATCTTCATTCCGCAGATAGGTCTTTAGCCCGGCGTAGGCACAGTGTTGCCAACTTGCCGCATTTGTCACTATAGGCTATTTAGCTCTTTTCCAGGCTCCCCTAGCGCCAAAACTAGTGAAAAACTCCTGGTGGAAAATCTAGTGCTTTTTTGCTGGTGAGTTGGGGCGAAATTGATTGACAGGCGCCAGAGATAAAACCATTTTTCACCATTTTTCCTCCTATGACAGTGGTTTTCAACCAGTGGTCCCCAGGCTAAATGATGGAGAGCTGATTAACCAGATGTAACTCTTTGAGAGCGTAAAAATGAAACCAAATGGACCCGCAAGGGTCCATTTGGTTTCATTTTTACACTCTCAAGAGTTAAAATATTCATCATGTGAATTAGTCCAAGTCTACACGACTAGAGAATGTAGAAGATTAATGGTAATATTCCCTTCCAGGCAAGCATCTAGCGCATTCTAGTGCATTTCGGAAGTGCCACTAGTGCATTTTGGATTTTGGCAGTTGGCAACACTGCAGCATAGGCAGGAGAAGCTCCTCTCACAGGCAGATGTGACGGGCAGTGTGATTGCGATGCACAAAAGTTTGTAGGCCTATAGATCTGAAAATGCTTCATCGTAGGGTTTTAAAAGCACGAGTACATCATGGATGCTGTTAACCACCACTCCATTATGTCTTTTCTTTTCAATGAGTCGTTTTCCCTGGTGAAGTTCGGGTTTTCCTCCGTAATCGACCCACAGGCTTTAAAAATCTGTGGGTCCAGGAGGTGGTGTCTTCTTGCCGCTAGTAGAAGGCTGGTTACCTGGTCGCACCATCCATCCATCCCCACAACACACGCTGCTCCCTAGCTCTGGTCCAGAGCTCCACTGCTTCTGAGTCTGACCTGCATTGGAATGCAATCCAATGCAAGTCAGATCAGAAGCAGTGGAGCTCTGGACCAGAGCTAGCTGCTCCCCTGGCTTCATTTTTCAGGCTCTGTTTCACCACCGTGACCGTCAGCCGAGTCGTCCACTGAATCGGCTCTTAGGCGTCGCTTTTTACCGAACACAACAAACCGGCGGTCCATTATACTGGACTTAAAACAAACGGTGCAGCAACCGAGCTAGTTTTTTTTGCCGAGGTTCTACTCCGCTCCCTCCAAAAACAGTCAACAGGTTCGTGAACTATGAACTTGGCGAACGCTCTGTTGATTGGAGGATTGCAATGCGAACGTGACCGTGAGAGGCGAAAATGACAGGCGGTGTGAAATTCTGAGAAATGGATTATTTCAGTATTACTGTATATATCATTCCAAAAATAAGTATCATGATTTTATAGCAAAGATTTACATGAAAGTCAGTCAGTTTGGCCTTCCATATATTTTATTTATTCCCTGAATATTTTTCATCACAGTCATGTTTGTGGCCAGGGGGGGCTTAGGGGGGGCTAAGCCTCCAGCAAGGGGGGGGGGGGGGGGGGGGGGCTAGAGCCCCTGCTAGCCCCCCCCCCCCCCCCCCGTCGCCGTCCTTGTATCACTGAGGAACCTCTTCATTTTTTTTTTTGTTTTGTTTAGTAGAGCAAAAAAGAGAGAGAAAAAAAACATGAAGGTCTTTCCCCTGAATTAGACAAATGAAAAACAACAGGCCATCATTGCTGCCTTTCAGTCTGGATTCGCGAACGCGTCTTCTTTCTCTTCCAATTCACAGAAAAACGCCTCCAATTTCCCAGACAACCTTCAGACTGACATATCGCTAGATTTGAACCAGAGCAGGGGAAATCAGAGTGCATTAACACTGCATGTGGAAGGCACTAACCGAATGATCCGAGCGTCATGTGGCCCTATGGCCTGCCTCTATCTGTGTAGTTTGATGCATAATTTGAGCATTAATGCAATTTACATTTTAACACAGTCCCAAAAGTAAACTGATTAGTAGATAGTTATCTGCTAATGTGCCAAGAGAGAGACCCTGCATGTCACATGCATGCTGGGGAGAAAGGACAGGATTACACATGACAAGGTTGGCCTTGCAGAAACGCAAGACGGAGAATAAGGCTATATAAGAGGACGATAGACGTAATTTGCTCTCGCTCGCGTACCGTGCATGTGTGTGGCAAGCACAGGGGTGGATGTAACATTTCCCCATAGGGGGGGGGGGGGGGGGGGGGGGGGGGGGGGGGGGGGTAGGTGAAAATGGTATGGGGGCGGCATCCATAGCATTTTCAGTTACAGTAGGCTACTTTTATTAGGCAAGTAAAGCATCAATATAATAACATCAGTTGTTGTTGAAGTTGCAACAGACGATGAAATGCTGTTGGTTTAGTGGTGACACAGCTGTAGTTAGTTAGTAGCAGTAGTAGTGTTTCAAATCATTTTAATTATCAGCACTTTAATTTGAAATATCTTTGAAATTTGGGTTGTTTGCATGCGATCATGTTTGTGTGGGGCAGTCAGGGCATTTAGGGGGGCATCCCCCCCCCCCATGCCCATGACTAGATCCGCCCCTGGGCAAGCACTGTGTGTGTGTGTGTGTGTGTGTGTGTGTGTGTGGTGTGTGTGTGTGTGTGTGTGCGCGCGCGCGCGCGTACGCGCACGCACGCACGCACGCACGCACACACTTTAACACCAGAGAATCTTGGGAGGTATAAATGTCTGTCGTTCAGCTTTGCCAGTGTAGCATTTCTGTCTAACAGAATCCATCTTTCTTCTTTAGTTTCAAGGACCTTTAAACAGATCATACCAATAAGAAAGAGAGAACCTTTACAATAAATCTAGAAGAAGTATAACATTTAGGCCCTTTTTTTTGGGGCCTAAATGTTGCGGCAAACCCACGACGACTGTGCCGCATTCGTCATTAGCCTGCTCATAGTTTCAGTCAATCTAATATTCAAATGTACATTATATATATAAATATTTCTAGTCAATCAAAAGTCTTTTATCTGCGTCCCAGCTGAGTGCCATCTTTTTCATGGGACAAATTAGTGCTCCGAAAGATGACAGAAGCCCTTTAAAAAAAAAGTGCAACAGAGTTGCAGTCCCATGATGCAACGCTCCCAGTGGTTACATCTGCTCCGTTCTTTCATCTTTCTCTATTGTTAGGCGGGAGCTGTCACATTAGGAGGAGAATCATGGCTCCTTCCCACCCCCAGGTCCCCCCGTCTCTCTCCCCATTCCAGCAGTTGGCAGGGTGGTGGCAGGCCCATACAAAGGAGCGTGCACCGGGAGCGCAGAGGGGAGCACCGTTAGAGGGAAAACAGTTTGGGAATTAAGGTCATTAATTTTCCACTTTCAAGGGCTGCCACACAGACGGAGATAAAGTCAGCATAAATATTCTGCCGAAGTTTCCCCTGTTTTTTTTTTTCCTCCTCTCCTCTCCCCCGTTTTCATCGGCAGCCCATTTATCTCCATGCTGTCAATTAGAGGCTAAAGCAAAGAACTAATTAGGAACTGTGCAATTTTAATTAGCTGTTTTGATAATTAAACTAATTGGTTCCCTTGTGTTTCGGCTGCAATGTGTGCTGAGAACTTTTTTTTTTTTCTTTTTTATATCTGGGCTGCAGATTTCCCATCCGCTGGTTAATTAGTCACTTTTGCATTAAAAAGGAGCCTTCCTTAATAGCCTTAATTTGCAGTTGAAAAGAGATTCTACCGTCAATAATTTGTGTAATTGGTAACCGTTTGATTGTAATTTAGAGGCACGGCCGGACAGCTCGGCATGTCTAATTCCTAATGACTGGGATTAAAGTTGGATTAAATGTTTGGGAAAGGGATTCACTCTCCCCTCTCTCCCCCTGTTCACCAAATGACACCTTGTCTACGTTTGATGGCTCCTGAAATCCAAACTGACTACAGAGAGTGGCGGCGCGCCGCTTGCCTCATGCCTGCGCAGTGGGATGGTCAGTTTACAAGCAAAATTAACCGCACAATGTTTGTCTGTCTGCACAGGCTACCTCACTACTTTAAAGATGTTCTGAGAATTAAGGATAACAGGGAAAAAACAGACACTAAGTGGTTGCAATCTACTTGGTGGTTGTGTTAAAAAAAAACATCCAGCGTTCAGCCACTAGGAGGGGCAGCACCTTAACTCTGTCAGCAGTATAGGCTACACAACAGTAGGCACCAATGACACTTCAAAATGAAGTATTATGCCTCTCTTTGTGAGGGTAATGCTGGATATTGATACCATTATTGGATTTTGATACCAGGGCCCACCATTTATTTGCAGCATTTGAGCCAGGGACCACCACTTGAGGACATTTTAGCCCCACAGACCCCAAAACTAAAGATTTCTCTTGCTTTTGTCCACAATTCCAGGCTGGATTTGGGGAAACAAAACAGGAAAATTAACGTACAGATAAAAATGACCATTAATCCTCTACTTGTGTAGACCTGGACTAATTAAGATGATGAGTTTAACTCTTGAGAGTGTAAAAATGACACCAAATACAAACCAAATGGACCTGCAAGGGTCCATTTGGTTTCATTTTTACGTTCTCAAGAGTTACATCTGGTTAACCAACTTAGCTGGGGACCACCTGGAACCCTCTCAGGGACCACTGGTGGTCCCCGGACCATCTGTTGAAAACCCCTGATATAGCCTATAGCTATACTGTTTGCCTTTTTTCCCACTATGTTGCTTCTACTTTGATGCTGCAACTGTTTCCTTGCAGACAGACACTTGCTTCGTCCCGCAGACGGCCCAGAGCTTTGTTGTTGTTTATGTCAACAAATCATGAAAAGAAAACATTCGTCAGCCTCAGCAGGACAGGCGTGGCTAATGCGTGAGGGGGAGAGGGTTGTTGTGTGGGGTCTGGCAGTGTTTTAGCCAATCACAGCACAGCAGCCTCCAGCAGATTCATAATGAGCCAATAGAGTGGAGGTGAGGCGGAGGTAGGTTCTGTTTTTAAAACGAATCCGTCAACAAACACAGTGTTTGTACACACGTCCACAGAAGTAATCATTATGATCATGTTATGATTATGAACGATGTATGCAATTGCTTGACAAATGTATGACATCCAACTCTTTTATGAATACATAAAGACACACCACTCACCATCAGAGATCACTTTCATACTGTATAAACAGGGGTGCACATAAGTGGTGCTCCGGTGCTCAGGAGCACCAAAAATCCTACAATGAGCTGTCAATCCAGGGGGTGGAAAGCTCTTTTGAGCACCACACAGCTAGGGCTCATAATGACTGCCTGACTGGGCAGTAAAAAAGCCTTGAAAATGAAATAATTCTAACTAATTCTGACCTCTAAGTCTAAAATACTACTAGTATTTTTAATGGATGTGGTATGCAGGTAGTAGTACTACTACTAGGCTACTATTGCAATGCCCAAACTATCGCCCTGTACTGTAATACTGTACATTGATGGGGCTGTACGGAGTGAAGAAAAAAGGGGGGTCCCAGGGCCGGCGATGGTCGCCGCATTTTGGGGAGCACCAAGTAACATCCCCAGGTGCTCCTCTGAGTACTGGACTAAAATAGTTATGTGCAGCCCTGTGTATAAAGCAGTAAAGTAAAAAGAAGTTGTACTGACGGTGTATACAGTATATATATATTACATGGCTTGAATGAATGCTTCAATCAGAAGCCAGCGTTCTGGTCATGTGAGCGGTGACATATAACACTATAATCACGGCTCCGCTCTATATTGGACCGCTGCATAATCAAGGTCCCCAAAGTGCAAACAAACAGCTGTGTTCATATCAATCCGCGGTGCGCTTCTGCATTTAGTTCCAGCACGCCGTTAGCGGGTCCATTTGGTTAGCTACGTATTTGCCGTTGCTGTCACCCTCTCAAGGACCACTGGTGGTCCTCGGACGTTGAAAACCACTGACGTAAGCCA
>CM076985.1:39800789-39809577 GCA_039105355.1 Benthosema pterotum
TTTTTTTTTTCCCATTTTCTTCCCTCTCTCCCCTCTTTTTTTCTGTGTGATTGGATTAATTACTGCATGTGTCATTCACTTTGCCAGAGGTCAGCAAACCTACATTTTCAGTTGGAAAGTCATCAATCTAAGGTGACTGTATGTGGAGATGAAAAGTCAAGCATGTCAGCCTCAGAGAGGGGGATCAGACCATTGATTTCAGGGCCAGCCAGGGGCGGATTTAGGCACGGGCATGGGGGGGCAATGCCCCCCTAAATGCCCTGACTGCCCCACCAAACATGATGTCATGCAAACGACCCAAATACTTCAAATTAAAGTGCTTATATTTACAATGATTTGAAACACTATTACTACTACTAACTAATAGCTGTGTCACCACTAAACCAACAGCATTTCATCATTGAAAACAGAAAACTCTCTGAGTCAGACCTTTAGCTTTATGCATGCTGCGTGTCTGTTGCAACTTCAACAACAACTGATGTTATTATTGATGCTTCACTTGACTAATAAAAGTCCTGTAATGGAAAATGGTATGGGTGCGGCGGCGCTTCGTGCCATGGGCGATGAGGCCGCCCCCATACCATTTTCGCCTGCCCCCCCCCCCCCCCCCCCCCCCCCCCCCCCCCCCCCCCCCCCCCCCCCTCCCCCAATTGGGAAATGTTACATCCGCCACTGGAGCGAGCCCAATCTTGCCCAAGCCCCAGTGTCACGCCAAAAAGTTCTCACAATATATGGTGTTAGATTTTTTTTTATAGCTCTACACCATATACAGTATCATTAGTATAGACCAGGGGTCAGCAACCTGCGGCTCAGGAGCCACATGCGGCTCCAGAACACAGCCCTAGTGGCTCAGTGGCTGTAGCATTATTACATACACACACTTGGGCTCTAGAACACAGCCCTAGTGGCTCAGTGGCTGTAGCATTATTACATACACACTGGGCTCTAGAACACAGCCCTAGTGGCTCAGTGGCTGTAGCATTATTACATACACACTGTGGTGATCCACACCAAAATAATATAAACATTTCAGTCACCCAAAACGCGTTGCGCTGTCTGACAGTTGCCAGTTAAAGCAGCACTTGGCCATGTCAAAAAAGCCCAGCAGTTATCAGAGGTGGAGCTTTCAATCTGAACCACCCATTTTCAAAGGTTACTCAGTTTACTATGTCATTAATATACCTTAGAGATGTTGTGTGGACTAGTTGTGTTTCACCATGTTAATGATTTTTCTTTGAGAGTGTGCAAATGCAAACATTTGCACACTCTCAGGAAAAAAATAATAAAATGTGGCTCCAGACAGATTCTGAATTTAATTTTGGGTCGAAAATGGCTCTTTCAAAATCTTGGGTTGCTGACCCCTGGTGTAGACTATACAAAACACACACTATACACTGTTCCTTGGTAGAACTTGTGTTAAAGGTATAGTGATTACACTTAATCCAAATATTGTTGTTGTTGTTTTTTTTTTCTCTTTTTTGGCTAATCCTCCCTACTGTAGAGCGTGGTGACCATATAAGGAGTTCCTCCCTGTCCCCAGTGAGCCCCTCCATGGGGTCAATAACCCCTAGTTTCGGTTTGGGCTTTGGGAGAAAAGCCTTTCGTCCAATCAGGATGAGAGCTACGGGCCTTCCTCCAATCAGGATCGAACTTTAGTGTGTACACAAACACTGCGTTTGTAAACAGGTTTGTTTAAAAACAGAATCTAACTCGTCCTCACCTCCACTCTATTGGCTGGAGACTGCTGTGCTGTGTGATTGGCTAAAACGCTGCCTTCACCCCAAACAACAAATTATCACCGCCTGTCCTGAGCGTTTTCTTTTCAATATTTGTTGACAACAACAAAGTTCTGAACCGTCTGCAGGTCGAAGAAAGTGTCTGTCTGCAGGGAAACAGCTGCAGCATCAAAGTAATAGCAACATACAGGAGGAAAAGGCAAAGAATATATAGCTATTAGCTATATTAGTTAATAAATCCACGGTGGACCCCGTTTTAACCACCAACATCACCCTCTGGGTCAAATGAACGGCACAGGAGTACACTGTGTGGAGAGGAGGCCATATAAACTGCAGTTCATTCTGTAGTGTAGAAGATGATCATTTCCTATAATATGATCCTTACACTACATTGTTATTATTTCATTATTGAGTAGCTGAAGGACGGCGTGCCAAGATGGCACGGTAATAACTGTCTACTGCAAAGTGTTAACAGAAGGCAAGGACAGACTGAGACAAGCTCACACCACAACACCACACAGACATACAGCCCTGTTGCTGCAGCTGCTGCTGCTTTCTGTAGAGAGAACCAGTGTTATATTGTAGCATGCTCCTCTACTCCTCTTTCCTAAATGGCTAATCTTTGTTGGATCTCACCCTTAATTGGTTAACAGTCTCCGCAGGGCAAGTGAAAGTGGTGCTATTTAAGGCCCAGCTCCGCCACGAAACAGCAACACTTTCATCTTGGCAATAACAAGCAACAATTATATTACCAGATTTGAAACAGAACCCCCTCTATCTACCCACTAATCAAAAACGTACTCCATCTGTTGTGCTGTCGCGCTTTTTAAAAGCCACTGTTTATCTGCGGCGCGGGCTATGTATGATAAGTGGGCCTGGACACCCTAATTACCACCGAGTTTCTGTGATAAATAGGCTGCAATTAGATGCTATTTCTATTAAAATTCTGCAAACAAGTGAAAGGGGGGGAAAAGGGGAAAAACTATAAGAAAAAAGTACATTTATGGGTAGCCTATATAAGCGAACAACAGCATGGAGACAGCCGATATTAGCCTCATTCACCCTGACATAGCCTATACGCGCGTACACACGTGCACATGCGAATGTGCGCTCACTTGTGCGCGCTCTCTCCATCATCACATCCAAAGACGGATCTAGAAATTATGGGCCCCTGGGCCGCCCTGCAGCCAGCCAAAGGGCCCCCCCCTCCTACTGCGGAGCATTAATCTTCACTATACATGGTGCATAGTGTCCGCACACATTACGCATATATCAATTCCGACCTGCATTTCAGCAGGATTTTACAATGAGGTATTGTTTAATAAAAACAATGAGCATCAGCCAAAGAAATTACTTTTTGGGGGTTATTTTATTGACACAAAATGAGGCAAGGACAGTGTGCGCCACTGTTTTTCCCACTGTTACCCCTTACCCCAAGCTCAGGGGGGGGGGGGGCCCTAGGGGCCTGTGCCATGTCCCCAGAAGGTGCCTCCAGGTTTGAAGCAACGGGCCCTTGTGGCCAAGTTTGGTACTGCAGGCGAGTGGAATCGCACGCTGGTTTGTGTCGTGAACGCGGACAGGGCAGTTTGTGTTTAAGTTGTTTTCTGGATGAACCAGCGGTCCTCACGTCATACTACCTCTCAAAACATAACGGATGTATTATGACAGATAATAATAACAAGCTCACCACAAATGCACAAGCTTGTTTTTTGATGCTGTCTTTTTTTTCCTTTGCTCGTTCTCGACGGCGTTCAAGACGTTCATGACTCTCTTCCCTTCCCATGATCCCTTGATTCGGGCGCGTTCATGGAGGAAGTAGTTCCGCATTTGGACACCAAAATAGGTGCACTTCCGGCGGTCTTACGGGTGCTTCAAAGCGCCACTGAGCAACTTGTATTGAAATGAACGGCAAGGGGGCGGGGCTATCGCTCCGGTTACGACTCTATATATTTTATATATTACTCTATGGCCTGGGCCCAACGTGCCTGTAGGAATAATCCTCCCCTGATCACATCCATCCATGCACATTCGCATTCAGACAAGGCAGGCAGCAGAAGACGTCCACGCAAAGAGAGAGAGCGCGAGAGCACGCGCACTCACTGCCTGCCACACACGCACGCAGAGAGAGAGAGAGACGCAGACACGTGCACGCCGCCGCGGACACAGAAGACACGCGCAGCGCGGCGGCGGGCGCACGCACTTTGTAGGCCTATACGCACGCGCCACACTTTCCCTTAGCTGTGCTTTTGTTTTGTCAGAATTAATGAGAAAAGTTCCCTTGCCCTAGGGGTAATTAGTGTCCTTGGAGTTAAATAAGCTAATACTTAGACACCTCTGGCACAAGCAATTATGTTTGTGTATTGAATAATTGATTCAAAGAGGGGGGGAAGGGCTGCTAATCAGATCTGAGCATAATGAATTGATTTAATTAACAGGGGAATCCGAGGGTCTCTGGGAACTGCGCGCATTTATTCAGTAGCAGCAGAGAGAGAGAGAGAGAGAGAAGAGAGAGAGAGATGAGAGGAGAGAGAGATGGAGAGAGAGAGAGAGAGAGAGAGAGAGGAGAGGAGAGAGAGAGTGGGAGAGAGAGAGAGAGAAGAGAGAGAGAGAGAGAGAGAGAGCATGGGCGGATATAACATTTCCCAATTGGAGGGGGGGCAAGAGAAAATGGTATGGGTGCGACTTCATTGCCTGTGGCGCGAAGCGACACGGGCGATGAATCCGCACCCATACCATTTTCAGTTAAGACTTTTATTGGGCAAAGCATCAATTAAAACATCAATAATAACATCAGCTGTTGTTGAAGTTGCAACAGACACGCAGCATGCACAAAGCTAAAGGTCTGACTCAGAGAGTTTTCTGTTTCCAATGATGAAATGCTGTTGGTTTAACGGTGCCACAACTGTACTTATAGGCTAGTTAGTAGCAGTAGTAGCCTAGTGTTTCAAATCAGTAGTAGTGTTTCAAATCATTTTAAATAGCACTTGAAATATCTTGGGGTTGTTTTACATGCCATCGTGTTTGGTGGGGCAGATTGGGCATTTAGGGGGGCATCGAGGGGCATTGTACCCCCCTCCACCCATGCCCATGCCTAGATCCGCCCCTGGGAGAGAGAGAGAGAGTGAGAGAGAGAGAGGGAGGGAGAGAGAGGCGGTGTGTGTGTGTGCGTGTGAGTACTAGAATGCTTTTAGCAGTTGTCAGATTTGCAATTGGATTTGTTGAATATAGTTGCCGTTTCGGGAGCAAATGAGAGCGAGACGGTTCGGCGAGCAGAGGAGAGGAGACACACTGAGAGGGAGACACCGTACCGTTGGCCGTACCGTTATTATACCACCGTGCACGTCGTACGTACGTGCAGCTTTCTGATCCGCTCCTATACTGTGTGTCACACTACACAGTTAGATAGATAGACAGACAGACAGAGGAACAGCTTCACATCGCTTTTTCATTTGTATTTTTTCCACCTCCTCCGATCTCTTCTTTTTCTTCTTCTTGTGGAATTTATGAAGACCAAGCAGCAGCAGCCGGCGGCCAGGCAGGCAGCGTTAATTGCATTGTGTTCTTCTCTCCCCTTTCTCCGTTGTGTTCGTTTTGTGCTGCTGCTGTAGTAGTTTTTTTTAGACAGCCGAGAGGAGAATAATTCGGGGAAATATCTCAGTATTTCTTCTTCACGCCGAACAACTTAACGTAGGCTACGTACGGTACGGTGGTTTGTCCGTACGTACGGTACGGCGCTCGCTCGCTCGCAGCAGCAGTATAGATGAATTGTCGTCAAGAGAAATAACGGGAGAAATAACGGATCCTCTCCTCATTCGTTGCAACTCATCTTTCGAGGAGGTTTTCGTTTCGTTTTTTTTTTTTTTTTTTTTTTTTTTTATATATACTCAGCGAGCCCAACCAACCAACCAACCAACACCACTACCAACACATATATGACAGTCCTTAACCGGGAGGCGAACCCGGGACCTCTCGACTACTAGGCAGCTGCTGTACCAGTCGGCCACCGGGCTGCCACTACCACCGGCAGCAGCAGCAGCAGCAGCAGCTCCGGCAAAAGAGCCGCGCGTTGTTTCAAAGACCGTTTGTTGTTTTTATTGTTGTTGTGAAACCTTCCAAGAACCGAGCGGTGTTGTCGATCTGCTGGAGCCGAGAACGGATCGCCCGGGGTCGGACACCTCGTTCCTGAGGACCATGGTGCTGGACAAGGAAGAGGGTGAGTACCAGAGAACCATACTATACTGTACTACTCATCAGGAACTGATGATGATGGAGGAGCTACCCCAACGTATAGCTCGATGTACGGCATGTATTCCGACAACCAGGGCCGGATTTAGCCAGCCCTACTAGGGTGGGCTGGAAGAATGGCAGCGTGTATGTATGGGCAACTCCAAAGGTTATTTGAGCCACGCGGACCACCATTTGAGGACATTTTAGCACCACACAGACCCTAAAACTAAAGATTTCTTTTGCTTTTGTCCGCAAATTCCCGGCTGGATTTGGGAAACAAAACAGTCAAACATACAGATCAAAATGACTGTTAATATTCTACATTCTCTAGTTGTGTAGACTTGGGAAAATTGAGATGATGAATATTTTAACTCTTGAGAGTGTAAAAATGAAACCAAATGGACCCGCAAGGGTCCATTTGGTTTCATTTTCACGCTGTCAAAGAGTTACATCTGGTTAACCAATTTTCCACTATTTACCTGGACTGCAAAACCCACTGATATTACCTTTCATTGGGCGGGCAGGATGCACATTTGGGGTGGGCTCTGCCTGCCCACCCCTGCCCCCCTCTAGATCCGGCCCTACGGAGAACATCATGAAACCATGAATTACAGACATGTAGTGCAGAGTCCACGAGTCTGTCTGTCTGTCTATGATGTTGTAGGAATTCATCATGGGAGATGAATGATGATGTGAATTCTCAGTCCCATGTATGAACCGACACTCCGACAGACATCACCATCACATTCACTACAGACTACACTACGGTAATGATGGATAGCCTAGTGACGGGGCTTTTCAACCTCATGACCATTAGGGCTAACTATCCAGGGCTATTAGGGCTATTCTAAGCCTATGCCAGTGCCTTTGCTATGGGCATCTTCATTGTAGGCCTATATTGTATTATTGCACCCCTAAAGTTTTCGAGGTGCGTTTTTGCAGGGCTGCAAAGCCCTGCAAAGTGCAAACAAAAAATAAAACATCATGTGAATTAGCGCCGCTCAATTAAAGGGGAACTCCACCCATTTTCAACATTCTAATATGTCATTAGTATACCCTAGACTAGAGGTGCTGGGTGGACATGATAAAAAAAAGTTCCCCCATTCTGTATTCCCAAGAAATGGAGGTCTGAAGAAAACCACTAACATGGTGAAACATCTTGATGACATCATCAAGATGTATTTTCACCATGTTAATGTATTTCTTTAGACGCTTCTTTTTTTCTGAGAGCGTAAATGGAACCAAATGGGTTCATTTGGTTGTATCTGTACGCTCTCAGAAAAAAAAAAATGTTGAAAATGGGTGGAATTCCCCTTTAAGAAGTTTCTACACAATGTAAAAGGGTGATCATTTTTTGTATGTTTGCGGAAATCCAGCCTGGAATTTTTGGACAAAAACAAGGTTGTTTTTTTTTTGTTCATTTTGGGGTCTATCTATATGTGGGGATGAAAATGTCAAGCAAATGGTCCTCCTCCTCCTCCGTGGCTTCAAATGCTGAATAAATAGTGGTCCCTGGTATGAAAAAAAGTTGAAAAGCACTGTTCTAAGAGTTGAAGCATGGTAGTCTGTCCGCTGCATGCATGCTGCTCTCCCATTCTCCCCTCCATCCACTCTTAAGTGCTTTTTGCGTCTGTGTGAAGTTAGCGCGCGGCCCTTTGACATCTCCCCGGGATGGGAGATGACAGCCCAGTGCTTTTAACTTGATTGCAAATTATGGATAGCACGGCGCGGAACGTGCAGTCAGTTTCCATCCAAATAGGCCCTCTGCTGCTGCTACTTTCACTTGCATTACTTAGGCCCTATCTATTTTAATGTATTTAGGTTAATGGGTAAGAGAGCAATCTAATTAATCTCAATTTAAATCAAAGTCGCCTAGCTGCCACTAATGACGTTCCCGTTTTGGATTGGAACCGATGTTTGCAGATCAGTCAGTCTGCTCCTCATCATCACCGTCGTCGCTACGTTATGTCTGTGTAGGTTTTTTTGAAAAATCATGGTAGAGGAATAGTTTTCTGAATAAACCATGGGGATTTTTCAAAGACCGTATATATACAGTATAGCCTACACACTGCCACGGTTGTAGCAGGGCTATAGTACTTTACTATAGGGCTGTCGTGAGTGCATGTTGGGGTCTTGTTATATGCTGACAATAACAGCTCTCTTGGTAGCATCAGCCCTCAAAGCCTCCACTATAACCCTAATAGTAATTTCTTGTCATCTTTCAAAGGATGCACCGCATGTAGCTGTTGCTTATTTGTTTTGTTTTTTTAGCTGGGGCTTCCATCCCACCCCCACCCACTGTAATGGATGCATTTGCGACCCATTATTTATGTTGGAAAATGGATATTTCATATCTCTTAGAAGAGTCGTCCTTTCACTTACCCCATCTACAAAAAACCAATAAAGGGATTGTGCCGCAAAGAAACATAAATTGGTCTGTCTGGAGGGCTGAATCCATGTTGTGCTGCTAATGTAGCCAAATTAACTCAACTGTAAATTGTCTCCTTTTGGATGTCTGTCTTACTAAAAGTACCCCCCCTCCTCCTCCTCCCATATGATTCATGATTCAGATTGCTTTTAACAGTTATTGGCTAAGCAATATGGTAAATGTACAAGGTGATGCAAATGGCATTAGTGGGAAAGGATGCAGAGGAGCATGTAATGCAGTCAATACTACATTAACTACTGATGCCCAATTACAGAACCAGGGAGAGTGGCTTTTAGGAGCATTAGGACTTGCAGAGAGAGAGAGAAAAAAAAGCTGAGATCACCTGCTGCTCATTGCCTAAAAGCTTCACCCTTTGCATGCCGGAGAGGCAGACCCA
>CM076985.1:39810077-39822577 GCA_039105355.1 Benthosema pterotum
TGTGTGTGTGTGTGTGTGTGTTGTGTGTGTGTGTGTGTGTGTGTGTGTGTGTGTGTGTGTGTGTGTAAAGGCTAAAGGCAGAAGGCAAATGCCATGCGTATAGGCCTATATAATAATAATGAAACGTCGCCTTTATTTTATTTTACGACATTCTAAATATCAAGTTAAAATTCTCGACAGCGCACACACACGGCCTGCATAATTTATGATTTAATTCGTATTTTAGAGAGGAAGTTAAATATTTTTTGGCACAGTTAAAGCTCCGTCTCTTTCCGCGCAGACCCAGGCGGCCTGGCCGGCCTGGACGGAGGCTCCTCGGGCTCGCGGCGCCTGCGGACGGCCTACACCAACACACAGCTGCTGGAGCTGGAGAAGGAGTTCCACTTCAACCGCTACCTGTGTCGGCCTCGCCGCGTGGAGATCGCCGCGCTGCTGGAGCTGACGGAGCGGCAGGTCAAAGTCTGGTTCCAGAACCGCCGGATGAAACACAAGCGGCAGAACACGACGCACGGCGGCGGCCGCGGGGAGCGGGGAGACGGCGGCGGCGGGGCGGGGAGCGGACACGACTCCTCCGCCGGAGGAGACCCGGGAGGCAGCGGCGGCGGAGGCGGAGGAGGGGGAGGAGGGGGAGGCTTCGAGCCGCTGGAGGGAGCGGACGCCGCCTCGTCTCCGTACTCCAGCCAGCCGCTGGAGGCCTCGGGGACCGTGGGAGAGCAGGGCGGAGAGGAGGGAACTCCCACCGCCTACGCGCAGCAGCAGAGCGGGGCTGACAGCGGGGACAATGCGCTGCCCACGCCCGAGGACGGAGGTCGTTTGAGCCGCCGCGCGGAGCAGCAGCAGCAACAACAACCCCCATCATCATCACTCCCACTCCCCAACGCGCGGCGGCCCGCGGCGGCTTCATCCTCCTCCACCTCCTCCTCTTCCTCCTCTACGCCCACCACCACCTCCTCCTCCACCGCCATGCAGGCTGACATTAACCCCGCAGCAGCGGCCGGTAGCGAGTCGGCTCGCGGAGCTCCGTCCGCGGCTAAACCTCCTCCTCCCCACGCCGCCCCGGAGCTCTAATTTTAACAGGGAGCAGCAGAGCAGGGGATACCTCCACCTCCAACTCCTCCGTCTCCAGCACAACCTCCGTGGCCGCACCTCCTCTCCCCGCGGCCTCCTCATCCTCCTCCACCTCCACAACCACCTCCACCTCCTCGTCGTCGTCTATCCCGGAGCTGAGCTTCTTCTCGGCGGACCCCTGCGGCCTGCAGCTCCCGGACGGAGCTCTGTCTCCCAGCCTGCAGAGTTCTCTGGACTCCCCGGTGGATTTCACCGAGGAAGACTTCGATCTGTTCACGAGCACACTCTGTAGCATAGACCTGCAGCACCTCAACTTTTAACTAACATTAGTAGATTAACATTATTCATTTAAATATGACTGATAGAGGCTACAGAAAGATACAACTTTAATACGGAAAAAACACGCAGAAGAGACGTTTTTTTGTTTTTTTCTTTGGAAAGTCTCGGCAACATTCCAACTCCTAAAAACATTTTCTGAAATGAAAATATTGTTTTTCTTCATGTGTTTTATTGCAGGCTTTTGCTTTTATTTTAATAAATCGTTAAAAAGAACCTGGTCCGAACTGAAAGTCTGCTGCAGTCCAAATGTTCCATTATTTTATTTTATTTTAAAACGGTAGATTTGACTGAGTTTTTTTTTGTCGTCGACTCGACATAACGTGGATTTCTGCTTCCCTTTTTCTGTCCGAATGTTCAGGTATTTATTGACTTTATTTCGTCCGTTATTTTGATCGCAGTATTAATGTTTATATAATTTTTAGTTTTTTTTTTATCTTAAAGGGGAATTCCACCCATTTTCAGAAAAAATCCTGAGAGGATACAACTGTGAATTAAATGGACCCTAGCGGGTCCATTTGGTTCCATTTGTACCCTCTCAGGAAAAAGAGGTCTGAAAGAAAAAAAATCATTAGCATGGTGAAATACATCTTGATGACGTCATCAGATGTATTTCACTATTTTAAACGATGTTTTTTTTTTTTATCTAAGACGTCCATTTTAGGAAACACAGACTTGGGGATTTTTTTTCATGCCCACACATCACCTCTAGGGTATATTAATGACATATTAAAATGTTAAAAATGGGTGGAATTCCCCTTAAAGTCACTGCAGTATTTTGTCGGAGCCGTTAATATTATTATTATTGTTATTATTGTTATTGTTGTTGTTTTTTTCTTCGCGGCGGCAGATGAATTAAATCGATGATTGTTTTAAGGAATAATTAACTTCTCAGGAAATGTTTAAAGGCATCTGTTGTACAATAATTAATAATAATGATGATGATGATAGCTGGACTGATTTTAGACATTTGAAGAAAAAAAAAACAAGAAAGGAAATGAATATTTCTCTCTCTTAAAGGAGAAATAAAATAAACAATCCCTTCTGGAGAAAAAAAACGACTTTTAGACGAGTTAGTTTTATTTATTGAGATTCTTTAATAGCGAAAAAAAACAAGAAGGAAAAAAAATGAAATTATTTATTGTACATTATTTTCATATAGTTGAAACAATAATAAAAAACTCAGAAACATTTATAAAGGTCGTTTAAGTGGTTTTGTTATAAACAGAGATATATAAATTAGTTTCAGTAACAGCTGCTGAATTAATGATTGGTTTGGTGGTTTGGGTTGTTAGATGTGGTCTCAGGGTCTCCCAGCAGTGGTCCCTGGGTGGTCCCTGATCAATGTGTGTTCATTTACAATGTTTCCTTATAATGAGATCAATCAGATAAATATACAGCTTTTATTTGTATACATGCTGCTAATATTTTATTAGATAAAATTATATTAACAGCACTGATTGCATTGATTTATTTATTATTTTAAAACGTTATTCTAATAATTAATATTATTGGCTACACCTCTATTGTTCTTTTGATTTATTATAATTAGTCCATATCATTATTTAATATGCTCTTTACTATTATATATATATAATATATATATATATTTATATATGTATATGTTATATATATATAATATATATATAGATATATTTATATTGATATATATATATATATATTTATATATATATATATATTTATTATTATTATTTTCTTATTGTTATTTTTAAATATATATGTATTCATGATATTTATTATTTAGAAAAATATAGAATTCCATTATTTTAAATCATCTCTAACATTTTTAATGTAGATGTGGATAATTATTCTTTACCCCTATGAAGCACAAATAATAATACATATAATATATAATAATTATAATAAAAAGGTAATTAACAGCAGTATAGAGTCCAGACGTGGAGGTAAACAGTGAACACACTGTCCAGACACAGACACAGTGTTTACACTCTGATAACCTCACAATAATAAGAAGTTATCAGAGAAGAATTAGCTGTTTCCCCTAGCGATAACGCACACAACACACACACAACACACACACACACACACACACACTACACAACACACCACACACACACACACACCACCACACACACACACACACACACACACACACACACACACACACACCACACACCAGAGAAACCAGCCTATCCCAGCTGCCTCGTAGCTTCCCCTCCTCTCTTCCTGCACGAGTCAAAATGGCGCTCAGAGCACAATGGACGGAGGAACAATAACCAGCGAGAGGCAGCCATTACAGGGGCTGTGTGTGTGTGTGTGTGTGTGTGTGTGTGTGTGTGTGTGTGTGTGTGTGTGTGTGTGTGCTGTGTGTGTGTGTGTGTGTGTGTGTGTGTGTGTGTGTGTGTGTGTGTGTGTGTGTGTGTGTGTGTGTTGTGTGTTGTGTGGGGTATGTAACAGTTGCAGACAGCAGTGCAGTTTATTTATGACGTGATGGTTGTGTTTTAGATTTATGGAGGCATGAGGTCAGAGCAGAGGCGTTTTAATGCTAGGATTATAGACATGTAATATACACACAGTGTGATATACTACTACTGCTATTACTACTACTAACTACTACTACTATTACAGGCCTACTACTACTATACTACTACTACTACTACTACTACTCACTACTACTACACTACTCTACTACTAGCCTACTACTACTACTACAAATAATAATACCAATTTGTTGTTTTTCAGAATATTTTGATTTAGTCTTAGTTTTATTTTATTTCAATAACACTTAGTTTGGTCTTAGTCTTTTAGTATACTGCAGATATGTTCAACATACTTTGAAAGAAAGAAAAAAAGAAGATAAAAAAAAAATGTTTCTTATTTCCATTAGTCATTGTTATGATTTAGTCTTTGTCTCAGTCTTTTGAAAATCATTGTTGTTAGTCTATAGTCTTAGTCTGACTAAATATCAAAAACCTTAGTCGAGTTAGTCTTTAGTCTTAGTCGACAAAAACAACACTGTACTATATACGATTAATAATAATATTAATAATAATAATAATAGTCTAATAGATGCAGATTCAACCAGTTATCCTGAGTCGGGTTGCAGGGGACACAGCTGCAGCAGTAGAGCCCTATACTGCAGACTTCTGTCTCCAGAGCAACATTAAGCAATGCATTAATAACGTGCATATATTAATTATGCAAATTACTCCTCGGTCATTTTCAAAAGCATGCTGCATGGGAACCCACTTTTTCAGCCTCACTTTCCCCCTCCCATAGTTTTCAACGTTTTTCATAGTTTGTTCTTTTTTTATTTGTTAAAGGACCACTCCACCACTTTTCCAACCTGCCTTCATATAACAGGTCACCATAACGCTGTGAACAGTCCAGACACCAGACCACAACTAATAGAAACTGCAAGCTTATACTAGTCCTGAAAAATAGCAATGCAATCAGGGCGGATCTAGGCATGGGCATGGGGGGGCATGCAAAACAACCCAAGATATTTCAAATTAAAGTGCATATAATTAAAAGTATTTGAATCACTACTATGCTACTAACTATAACTACAGCTGTGGCACCACTAAACCAACAGCATTTCATCATTGAAAACAGAAAACTCTCTGAGTCAGACCTTTAGCTTTATGCATGCTGCGTGTCTGTTGCAACTTCAACAACAACTGATGTTATTATTGATGCTTTACTTGACTAATACAAGTCCTGTATCTGAAAATGGTATGGGTGTGACTTCGATGAAGCTGCACCCATACCATTTCTCATGCCCCCCCCCCCCCCCCAATTGGGAAATGTTACATCTGCCCCTGCCTTGTAGAGCCATAATATCACTAATATCAGTATAGATAATAACCACGCAGTAATGAATTACACATGCAGGAAGTCGTTGATGTTGCCCTCTGGTGGAGCTGTTGCCCCTGCAACCTGACTACGGATAAGTGGATGAAGATGGATAAATAGAATTGTTGTATTTGTATTTCACCATATTGGCTTGATTTATTTATTTATTTTTTCAACAGAAATATCCTAAAACATTGAGTCATCTTATATCTGAGGCAAAACTATATTATCATTCAATGTTCTTTTTTTCCAAAAAATTGAGGGAGAAAAATGGGAGTTATCTTACAATCAGATTAGCATTACAATTACAATCATAGGCCAGTGGTTTTCAACCAGTGGTCCAGGGACCACCAGTGCTCCAGGTGGTCCTCAGCTAAATGGTGGAGAGTTGGCAACCAAATGGACCCTTATACACCTGTAACTCTTGACAGCATAAAATGATAATGTATCTAATTTTATGCTGTCAAGAGTTAAATTATAGTGTATATTTAACACCTGAAATAATTAATGTTCAAGAAACTACACATTTAGAAAATGTTAGAAGAAATTTTATTTTGACCAACATTGTGCCAGTTATCTGTTAAAATGTGTGAAATCCTTGTTTTGGGACAGAGAGAGATCAAATGTGAACTAAAATGCAGAAAAGAGGGGGACCTGGTATGAAAATGGTTTGAAAACCACTTATACAGGCAGATAGGCAGTATGGCAGTAGGTAAGTAGCTACTAAGCTATATAACATTAACTACATTTTCCAGTAACTTGTAGTGTAGGTTACTACATTTGTTTGCTCTGGGAGTAGCTGTTTAGTGAAGCTACACTACTTGTTTCGAGTAGCTTGTAGTGAAGCTACACTACTTGTTTCGAGTAGCTTGTAGTGAAGCTAACACTACTTGTTTCGAGTAACAAGGATTAGTAGCTTACTACATTTTCCTCACACATTTTCAAATTCCACCCATTTTTAATGGGTAGAAAAACCTCTAATATACATCCCAAAAATTAAACATGCCACCATCCTATGTTCAAACCCTCTGCTAAATTTTATCATTTATGATTTTTACCCATATTGTTTTATTATTATGATTAGTATTTAGAAAGTTGTACATTAGATGAGATATATATTTATATTATGTAGTGATTATGTAGCAAGCTACATCAAGCTACTTTTGTCATGTAGCTTGTAGTGTTGCTTGCTTACAAATCTCTGGCGATAGCTTGTTGTGTAGCTTAGCTGTTTTTTTTCTGAGAGTAACAAGTGTTAGGTTACTAGTTTTTTCCAGTAGTAACTTGCCCATCACTGTATACAGGCCTATGCAGTGGTGTTTCTAAGCAATTTGGAGCCATAGGCAAGATATTCCTGGAGCCCCCCCTTACCAAATGGACCTTTAGGGGTCCATTTGGTAAGGGGGAGGGGGGGGGGGATAACAGTTATGACCTATTACTATACTACTAAATAACATTATATATGTTATAAATGTTGAATTCTAGTTATAGAGGACAAGTATAATGTATTTATCCATATGGATCCTTTTATAACATGTCTGGTGGTCGCCCCGGTGACCCCCTGCTCTCGCCTAGCCTGCCTAATGGCAAAAACACCCCTGGCCTATGGTATATGTTTACAGCAGTAGTTATAGTGTCATATATATCAGTGGATCTCAAGGACCCTAGGGGTCCTTGAGGGGGTCCCCAGCTAAAAAGTTAAATATGGAATATCTTGACTTCAGCTCTATAGCCTGTAGGAGGATTGGACAGGCATAGCGCCATCTAGAGCAGTCTTCAGTATTTACACCATAACAACATAACATTGGCTGTTTGAATAATAGCAGATCTCTACACTTATCCAACGCATCATATCACTATTGTGAGGTTGTGGATCTGCTATTTTTACACACAAGAAATCATGGAAACATTTTTTGAAAAAGTTTGAATGGAAAATATTTGAGGAAACTCAACAAATCCTGTTGAGGCTCTGTGGAGCATACCGACTGATGGCATCCAGATGTGTGTGTGTGTGTGTGTGGTGTGTGTGTGTGTGTATGTGTGTGTGGGTGCGTGCGTGCGTGCGTGCGTGCGCGCGTGCGTGCGTGCGTGCGTGCGTGTGAGTGCGTGCGTGTGTGTGTGTGTGTGTGTGTGCGTGTATCCAGTAATGTTAAATGTAATGGTTGTGTCACATCTGACCCTTAAGGGTCCATTTGGTAAGGGGGGGGGGGGGGGGGATAACAGTTATGGAACTATAACTAAATAACATTATATATGTTTTAAATCAGGGTCTCAAACTCAATTTGCCTTGGGCCACTAGAAGCAGAGCCTGGTTGAGGCCGGGCCGCAGCCACAGCGCGTCACATGGACAAACGTTTTTTTTCCATTTCAAGCCTATTTTTTCGCCATTTTCGCCTTCATTTCACTTAAATTTAAGTAGATTCAGACTCACCAATGTGGGATAAAGAGTGTGTGCATAGGTGGTGTTGTGTCGCACAAAAACAAAAAATAAACATTCTATAATAATATTTCTATTCCTTTCTATTTCTATTCCTTCCTTCCTTTGATATTCCACTGTGCTATCTGTTTCATTCAGTAGCACATAATAGGATTATGATAATAACTATAACTGAACAATATTAAATGAACTATTTACTGGACAATAGAACCTACAAACAATACAAAATAACCGGACCAGCCAACCATCAACAAAGTGGCTCTGATTTGATTGTGATGGCATGAATTACAACCAATAAGGAAGCAGTAACAAAATCTTTACTTTAGCTATCAATTTATATTCCTACAAAGCCAACTACAGCTTTTTTGAACTTATACAGCAACTACAAAGCAGCGCCATAAAATAAATAAAATCAAAAATATAGTTTGTCAGTGTCACTCAAAAACTAGTCTTGCAAACATGACACTAGAGTAGACCATCAGAAGCCCAACTAGCAGCATTGGTTTCCCAATAGTTGTCATGTTTTACACGTGCCTAAATAGGCTTTTATTTATTTGCGCTAGCCTCTTTGAAAACTATATCCCAGTTGCGCGACGTCTCATCTTTGCTGGCAATGCTGTCTGCAGTGGTCGCGCAATGGGGCTTTGAAATAATTCAGCACTTTCGTTTCTGACCCCACAATGTCGCAACTTTTCTACTAGATGGCTATGATTTATCCAGCGCAGATGATGTAAGCCTGCCCTGGAGCAACGACAACACCGTTCACTACGGGCAAGGGGGACACAACAGCTCGTTTTAGGCTACTCACTTAGCTCAGCGTGCTGCTTTATAAGCCATGCATCCGCCCGTATCGGGCTTTAGAAAACTGCTACGCTGTCATTATTTACCAAACCGAACGCAGTCCTTGGTAAAAAGGCAAAGTTTTCTTTTCCCTACATGTGTTTGTAAACATGGAGCGGTGGATAGAGAGACGCCATGACAGGATCTCGCCCGTACTGCAGCCAATGGCGTCATTGCATTTCCTCAGATTGACAGTTCAGCGACAGAATGAACTAAACTGCACGGGGGGAGGGGCGTGTTTCAGGGTGCAGATCCGGTTCCTCTTTGCTATTCTGTGCAAATAGCAAAGCCAGTAGGCGGGCTTTAAACAGGATCTCAGTAATGAGCAGTCAATAGTAAACAGACTGTTCTCCGCAAATGCTTTGGGCTGCCTGGTCGGAATTTGACGGGGGAACTCGCGGCTGTCGCGGGCCCGCATTAATATTAAACGTTCATATTAAGGTGGGGGCCACAAAATATCATCTCGGGGGCGGAAATGGCCGCGGCCGGCAGTTTGAGACCACTGTTTTAAATGTTGAGTTCTAGTTATGGAGGACAAGTATAATGTATTTATCCATATGGATCCTTTTATAACATGTCTGGTGGTCGCCCCGGTGACCCCCCTGCTCTCGCCTAGCCTGCCTAATGGCAAAAACGCCCCTGGGCCTATGGTATAATGTTTACAGCAGTAGTTATAGTGTCATATATATCAGTGGATCTCAAGGACCCCTAGGGGTCCTTGATGGGGTCCCCAGCTAAAAAGTTAAATATGGAATATCTTGACTTCAGCTCTATAGCCTGTAGGAGGATTGGACAGGCATAGCGCCATCTAGAGCAGTCTTCAGTATATTACACCATAACAACATAACATTGGCTGTTTGAAAATAGCAGATCTCTACACTTATCCAACGCATCATATCACTATTGTGAGGTTGTGGATCTGCTATTTTTACACACAAGAAATCATGGAAACATTTTTTGAAAAAGTTTGAATGGAAAATATTTGAGGAAACTCAACAAATCCTGTATTGAGGCTCTGTGGAGCATACCGACTGAATGGCATCCAGATGTGTGTGTGTGTGTGTGTGTGTGTGTGTGTGTGTGTGTGTGTGTGTGTGTGTGTGTGTTTGTGTGGTGTGTGTGTGTGTGTGTGTGTGTGTGTGTGTGTGTGTGTGTGTGTGTGTGTGTGCGTGCGTGCGTGCGTGCGTGCGTGCGTGCGTGCGTGCGTGCGTGTGAGTGCGTGCGTGCGTGTGTGTGTGTGTGTGTGTGTGTGTGTGGTGTATCCAGTAATGTTAAATGTAACTGCTGTGTCACATGACATACGGTGGGGCCTCGCAGGTCATGTGATCTATGTCAGAGATTCTCAAACGTTTTTCACGTCAAAGAGCTAACATGAATATTTCCCATGCAGGAACCCTGCAGCCCTACACTCCCATCTGGAAGCAATGCCCTGACACACACTGAGCTTATGGTAGAGTTCTCAGCAGTGATGTACCATATGATGATGGTTTACTTTAGGACTTTTGGTGTTATTTTATTGCCTGAGCCCTGAGCTTGATCACACAAACACTCAACCTCAGGGACCCCCTAGCTCAGGGCAGTGTTGTTTGTTTGAGAATATTTGACTTAGTCTTAGTCTTAGTCTTTTGAGAGTAACACACATTTAGTGTTTTTAGTCCATTTAGTCTTCTGAAATTCATTTTTTTAGTCTTAGTCTAGTCAACGAAATATCAACATTAAATTAGTCGTAGTCTCAGTCTTAGTCTTTTTTTAGTCTTAGTCTTTTTTTAGTCTTAGTCTTTCAGTCTTAGTCTTAGTAGTTTAGTCTTACATACACATGCATTGTAGGTTTATATATGTTATACAGATTTATAGTTTTTAGTATGAAAGATGTCTCGTTTTATTCTTTGTATAAAATTACTGCATTAGTCCTTTCCTGAAAACGTATGCAATCTATACTGCAGATATGTTCACATACTTAAAAAGAACGAAAAAAAAAAAAAAAAGTTAAAAATGTTTCCTATTTCCATTAGTCTTAGGTTATGATTTAGTCTTCGTCTTAGTCTTAGTCTTTTGAAAACACACATCTTTTAGTCCCATTTAGTCTTTTGAAATTCATTTTTGTTAGTCTAGTCTTAGTCGACTAAATATCAAAAACCTTAGTCGACTTAGTCTTTAGTCTTAGTCTTAGTCGACAAAAACAACACTGGCTCAGGGGTCCCTGGGCCTGGGCCCAACTTAAAATCCTCCCTGGTAAAATGGGCATAACTGACGGGCTATAACTGGGCCCTGTGCCCTGGTGGGGCCCTAACTATGCCCTGGGCCCTATAACTGCAGGGGTCACTGACTGGGTCCAAATAATACGCTAAAGAACTCTATCACAGAGTAAAAGTGAAATGCCAGTTAAAGGTAATATATGCAACATTTTTAGCCAAAAATCTAAATAGATACATCTATATTTTTTGCCTTTTCCCTCTCTATGTTGCTTCTACTTTGATGCTGCAGCTGCTTCCCTGCAGACAGAGACTTTCTTCGTCCTGCAGACGGTCCAGAACTTTGTTGTTGTCGACAAAACATGAAAACAAAACATCCGTCGGGCTCAGGACAAGGCAGGAGCTATGTGTGAGTGGGAGGAGGGTTGTGTGGGGTGAGGCAGCTTTTAAGCCAATCACATCACTGCAATCTCTAGCAGATTGATAATGAGCCAATAGAGTGGAGGTGAGGTGGAGTTAAATTCTGACCAGACAGTGGCCTTGTGGTTAGAGTGTCCGCCCTGAAACTGGGAGGCCGGGGTTCAATTCCCGGCCGGGTCATACCAAAGACTGTAAAAATGGGACCCAATGCCTCCCTGCTTGGCACTCAGCATCAAAGGGATGGATTGGGACCCAATGCCTCCCTGCTTGGCACTCAGCATCAAAGGGATGGATTGGGACCCAATGCCTCCCTGCTTGGCACTCAGCATCAAAGGGATGGATTGGGAGTCAAATCAACTAATGATTCCCAGCGCGGCGCACGCTGCAGCTCACCGCTCCAAGAGATGGGTCAAAAGCGGAGAACTAATTTCACTGCGGTAACGTGAGTGACTAATCTGAGGACTTTGACTTTGACTTTACAAACACAGTGTTTGTACACATTAAAGTTGCCTCTACTACCTTTAATATGCACCATCTTAATAATATACACACAAACAGACTTTCTTTTTATAAATGATAATAATGAGAAATAAAAAACTATATATTGTTTTTATGGGGCCACAAAAACGTTGAGTTGGGTAAAGATAGACTATCTTAAAAAACCTATATGTATAGTCAAGGTTTATGCATTGAAACCAGTGACCAGGGGCCTATTTCACGAAAGGTGGATTAGGGAAAAAGCCAGGATTTAACTGATATCCCGGTTATTATATCCTGGATTAGCGTTCATTCGGTTTCATGAAAGCTGGTTAATCTTGCCAGATTAACTTGACCAGTTAACCTGGATATGTTGAGGCTTGATTTGGTTTCAAAAGCAATGCCACATTAGTTCCCATGGAAACTTATGCTATGAATTTAGCCTGCTCCGGACCAGGCTAACAGCCAGGTTTAACCTAATCCTGATGTCTTTTACTGGGCATTAGACAGTCAATCTGATTACAAACCAATGAGTTTTACACTTCTTTAATTATTGGGTTTATGTTGCCTTATTTATCAGCCTGCAGTCATATTGCAGATCAATAAATAACACCATATTGGTCCCCCCCCACCTTACAAAATTGGTAAGGGGGGGGGGGGGGGGGGGGGGCTCCAGGGAAAATCTCTGTGACGTCATACGATAGGCACAGTAAAGGGATACAATTATGAACTATTTTTAAACTAAAGAACATACGCTATTATGTGTAAACTCATAATCAATCAGATTGTCACAAAATGCTCAGCTGTGGACTTTATTTGGCATAGAGACGCTCACATTTATATTGATTATGTATTTTATATTATGTATTTTACTCTACAGTCATTTAGTGACA
>CM076985.1:39827577-39855077 GCA_039105355.1 Benthosema pterotum
CTCCTTCACAAATACTCCTCCTGTTTTTAATGTTATCGTCATGGTTCTATCCCAGCATAAAGCACAGTTGCTGCTAACGTAATGTCCATAATCCATCCACCGAGTCCCCTCGCATTCCAGCGGCAGAAAACAAACTAAACGTTGGCTTGGTCAAGAACTCCAGTTTGTCCCCATTCAGGCAGCTCGAGCGCTCAGTTTCCGACTCCGCAATGTCGCAAGTCTTGTACTAGATGGCTCTGAGTCACTGGTCAGCTGGAGTGAAGGCACGCCCCTCGCGACTGCAGTGTGTAGAACTATAGCCACATACGCTAGCTCTGTTTCAACATGGATATTGCAAAACGGTCTGAGAGACTGTCTGAGTAAAAACGGTGTGGTGGCCGCGCTATCCCCGGTCACGATCATTAACAGTGTTATGTTTGTACTCAGTTACGAGAGTGTTTAATATGGTAATTCCCACAGGCACTTTTCCGTCCAAGTCAATGGAACCCGATGAGATCTTCTCCTAATGACGCGCCATCTCAACTCGTAACTTTCCGGCGTGATTGGCCAGTGCTTCGGGGTTGGACCACCTTTCTTCTGATAGCCCCCAGAGCAAATACACACCAAGTATTGTTGTATTGGCAAATGTGTTTTGAAATTATGACACAATTTGATTGGGAAAAGTAGTGCAAAACAGGTTACTTACACTTTAAACAAACATTTATATATTGCCAAAGCTGAAATTACCACAAAATAATATAATAAAAACAGAGAGATTGCTGCTTTATTTTATGGCATTTATGGATGAGTGATGACTCTTAGTTTTAATATTATTATTGAAAACAAATATTCAGTTGCAAAAGTATCGTAACTAATTTAACACATTGTGTTGTTGTACTTCCCTTTTTCATTAGTGGGGGTGCAAAAGTAATACAAAAGTAGTAGTAGTACTAATTACTGTTGATTCCAATTACGTAATAGGTAATATTATTAATTTTCTATGAGGGGTAATAATTAATAAATAACATATTACTCTAGAGTTCTCAAACTCTACCCGAACCCGACCAGGACCAAACCCGAGCAGACCCGACCCGACATTTAGGGCCGGCTAGGGCCTAAAATCTATGCTAATCAGTAGGGACACGGGAGAACATGCAAACTCCACACAGAAAGGCCCTTTCAACCCCGCCTCGGGTATGGGCACTGATGACGTGGAGGAGCAGACACGCCGCCAGCACCCACAGCAGCGCCCCTAGCGGGAATCGAACCCAGGACCTTCTAGCTGTGAGGCGACAGCACTAACCACTGTGCCACCGTGCCCCCTGGAATTCCCTTTTAATGTTGCCTGTTGCCATGTGTCTCATCATGTTGCCTGTTGATGTTGACATTGCTAGTTGATATTGATCAAAATATTGCTAGTGTAGCAGGGCCTTTATATAACTCCATACTATTGTCCAGCCATGTACAGTTCTTTCATGTATTTTTCGTCCTGCAGGTCAGAAGGTCACCCAGCGGTGGTGCTATCAGGACAGTCCAGGTGGGGTCGCGACCTCTCCAAGGGTGTGGATGAGTGACCACCTCTCTTTGACCTTTGACCCCAGGGAGCTGTTCTTATCTGGGGTCAGGGCAGGAATCTCCACTCCGTGTCATCGTCCCATAGTTCAGGAGGAGTTCAACAGCATGGTTACCATGGTAACCCTGCATGTGGATTTGAACCTTTTATTAGAAGAGTGTCTTTGTTGATCGTTATCAGTGAAGACAGAGCTGAAAATTAAAATAAAAGCCAAATATCTGTGTGCATGGACCCTACTGGGCCTGGTACCCTGCTGGACCCTACTGGGCCTGGTACCCTGGTTAAAATATGGACCTTGAGGAAAATTAATCGGGGAACCCTGCTTTATAGGACTGGTTTTCAACCTTCTTGATACCAGGGCCCACTATTTATTCAGCATTTGAGCCAGGGACCACTATTGGATGATATTTTCACCCCCACAGACCCCAAAAGTAAAGATTTGCATCCACAATTCCAGAGAGAGAGAGAGAGAGGGACTTTTCCATGTGTATGTGTGTATGTAGTTCAACTACTTCAGACAGAAAATGCACAGTTGTTCTAGTTTCAGTTTCATTAAATGTATTTATAAGTGTCAGTGATGCAACACACAGAGGACTACAGATTACATGCAGAGATCACAGAGTTGACCTGTGGTCAGATTTACATGTAAACAGTGTCTTTATCATGTACAGTATGACAGGGCTGACCTCTGACCTCTGGGTGACATTACCATGACAAACATCGCTTTAGAACTCTCTCTCTCTGTTGTTATTGTTGGTTTAGTTAACATCTGCCTGCAGTCAAACAGCACACGTCTGTTCTACTGTACTTTTTACAAACAATTCCTTTATCCCTAATTGAGGAGAAAACACCTGTCTCTATTTCCCTCAGTGCCCTATAGCAGTGGTTTTCAACCTTTTTGACACCGGGGACTAGTGTTGTAGTTGAGACCACTTAAATCGAGACCAAGACAAGACCAAGACAACCACAGACTTGATCGAGACGAGATCGAGACGAGACTAGCACCTAGAGGGTCGAGATCAAGACAAGACCAAGACCTAGAGGGGCCGAGAACAAGACAAGACCAAGACTGGTCAAGACCGAGGCCAAGACCTAGTCTTGTCATGCCCATTTTAACATATCTTTATGATTTTCAATCTTCTATTATTAGTAACACTGAATTTGATTGTTTTGCCCCGTCCACCATTACATTTTTAAACAAAACTACTAATAATATAATAGGGCTGGGGCGATATGGTTGATAACAAGAATATAAAAAATCCCTAATCAGACACATCCCAGTGTCTGTCTTCTTTCTTTTCAATATTTACAGAAGAAAAAAGTATATTGCTATTTGTGCCTGCAGCTGTCTTTATGAATGGGTCCTCGCTCCGCAAAATGAATAGAACTTTTCCTTTGCATTGTCTTGTCTCGAGAGGTCTTGTTGGCGATCAAGACCCGAGACAATGGCTCCGAGGTCGAGACAAGACCAAGACAAAATTATACGAGAACAAGACGAGACCACAAGACAAATGAAGTGAGAGCTGCAAGGTCGAGACAAGACCAAGACAAAACAAAGCAAGACAAAAACAAGACCGAGACAAGGAAAATTTGTCTTGACTGGAGACGAGACAATGTCTCGAGAACTACAACACTACCGGGGACCACCATTTATTCAGCATTTGAGCCACGGACCACCATTTGATGACATTTCAGCCCCAAAGGCCTCAAACTAAAGAATTCTTTAGGTTTGTTCACAATTCCAGGCTGGGTTTTGCAAACAAAGCAGTGTAGACTCATTTAAATAGTGCTAATTCAGATGATGGATATTTTAACTCTTGAGAGTTTGAAAATGAAAACAAATGGACCCGCAAGGTCCATTTGTTTTCAGGAGCGGATTCAGGAGCACTGATTCAGGAGCGTAAATTCAGGAGCGTAAATGCCCCCCGTAAATGCCCTGAATGTCGAACATGATGGCATGCAAAACAACCCAAATTTCAAAGATATTTCAAATTAAAGTGCTTCTATTTAAAATGATGTGAAACACTACTACTGCTACTAACTAACTACAGCTGTGTCACCACTAAACCAACAGCATTTCATCATTGAAAACAGAAAACTCTCTGAGTCAGACCTTTAGCTTTATGCATGCTGCGTGTCTGTTGCAACTTCAACAACAACTGATGTTATTATTGATACTTTACTTGACTAATAAAAGTCCTGTAACTGAAAATGGTATGGGTGCGACTTCATGATGAAGGACCTCAAATTAATATCGTGGTTCCAAAAGTGGGGACCCCAGTTGTCATTGAGGGGGTCCCAGCTAAGTGATATAGTTTAGGAAGCAAATGGAATCATTATTGGATTCCACATTCTACATTGGGGGTCCCAGAGAAGGGGGGGGGGGTCTGTAGACTAATGCACATGTCCAGGGCTCTCTTTAAATGGGTGTTGATTTGGGGGTCCTTGACATTAAACAGTTTGGGAGCCAGTGGTGAGTGTGGTTCAGGAGCGTGGGGAGGTGAATCGGTCAGAGTGTTATTTGAGTAGGTGCTGGCAGAGTGTTGTTTAGATAGAGAGACACCCAGAGATAGAGGAGATGAGTGAAGGAGAGAGAGACAGGGGCGGATGTAAAATGTCCCATTTGGGGGGGCAAGAGAACATGTTGGAGGGGCAAGAGAAAATGGTTCATCGCCCGTGTCGCTTCGCGCCACAGACGATGAAGTCGCACCCATACCATTTCCAGTTACAGGACTTTTATTAGTCAAGTAAAGCATCAATAATAACATCAGTTGTTGTTGAAGTTGCAACAGACACTCAGCATGCATAAAGCTAAAGGTCTGACTCAGAGAGTTTTCTGTTTTCAATGATGAAATGCTGTTGGTTTAGTGGTGCCACAGCTGTAGTTAGTTAGTAGCAGTAGTAGTGTTTCACATCATTTTAAATAGAAGCACTTTAATTTGAAATATCTTTGGTTGTTTTGCATGGCATTGCGTTTGGTGGGGCAGACTGGGCATTTAGGGGGGGCATTGCCCCCATGCCCATGCCTAGATCCGCCCCTGGATAGAGAGAGAGAGAGACAGAGATGACCTGGTCAACCTGAAAGCTGCTCTGAACCCCTGACCCAGAAATACCCTCCTCACCTCACCTCCCTGCAAGTGTCCCTAAAGATACCCCTACCCCTAACACCCTGGACAACGCTCCACACGTCCCAGACTCTTCTCACTTTACTAAAACACCCTGGACAACGCTCCACACGTCCCAGACTCTTCTATCCTTCTCTAAAACACCCTGGACAACGCTCCACACGTCCCAGACTCTTCTATCCTTCTCTAAAACACCCTGGACAACGCTCCACACGTCCCAGACTCTTCTATCCTTCTCTAAAACACCCTGGACAACGCTCCACACGTCCCAGACTCTTCTATCCTTCTCTAAAACACCCTGGACAACGCTCCACACGTCCCAGACTCTTCTATCCTTCTCTAAAAACACCCTGGACAACGCTCCACACGTCCCAGACTCTCTAAAACACCTGGACAACGCTCCACACGTCCAGACTCTTCTATCCTTCTCTAAAACACCTGGACAACGCTCCACACGTCCCAGACTCTTCTATCCTTCTGTAAAACACCCTGGACAACGCTCCACACGTCCCAGACTCTTCTATCCTTCTCTAAAACACCCTGGACAACGCTCCACACGTCCCAGACTCTTCTATCCTTCTCTAAAACACCCTGGACAACGCTCCACACGTCCCAGACTCTTCTATCCTTCTCTAAAACACCCTGGACAACGCTCCACACGTCCCAGACTCTTCTATCCTTCTCTAAAACACCCTGGACAACGCTCCACACGTCCCAGACTCTTCTATCCTTCTCTAAAACACCCTGGACAACGCTCCACACGTCCCAGACTCTTCTCCCTTCTCTAAAACACCCTGGACAACGCTCCACACGTCCGATAAGCTACTCCTCCCTTCTTCAGAACTATGTAACAGAACTGCAGACTCTTCTTTTTATAGATATGTCAAAACTTCAGAAGAATATCATCAGTAACCATCCCTGTTAGAACAGATCTAACAGATCACAACATTGTTGTAGGCCACACACACGCACACACACACACACACACACACACACACACACACACACACACACACACACACACACACACACACACACACACACACACACACACACAGGCTCCAACTCATAGTGTGTTAATGAGATGGTGGGCGTTATTTGGTGTTGTCCTCTTGTACCAACTACCTCCTACATGCCCCCCTGCCCCCCCTGCCCCCCCCCCCCCCTCACAGAGTGTGTGGGCAGTTTTATGAACTGCAGACAGAGTTCCATTCATTTAATAATTAGCCAGTGGCCGTGGGTCAGCCTGTTAGTGTCCTCCCACGGCCCACGGACTGTCCACTGTCCTAGACCCAGTGTTGCCAACTGCCAAAATCCAAAATGCACTAGTGGCACTTCCAAAATGCACTAGAATGCGCTAAATGCTTGCCTGGAAGGGAATATGACCATTAAATGACCATTAATCTTCAACATTCTCTAGTTGTGACTTGGGATAATTCACATGAATTCACATGATAAAATATGAATATTTTAACTCTTGAGAGTGTAAAAATGAAACCAAATGGACCCGTAAGGTCCATTTGGTTTCATTTTCACGCTCTCAAAGAGTTACATCTGGTTAACCAACTATCCATCATTTAGCCTGGGGACCACTGGTTTAAAACCACTGTCATAGGAGGAAAAATGATGAAAAACGAGGGTTTTATCTCTGGCGCCTGTCATATCAATTTCCCCCCAACTCACCAGCCAAAAAGCACTAGATTTTCCGCCAGGAGTTTTTCACTAATTTTGGCGCTAGGGGGGTCTGAAAAAGCGCTAAATATAGCGACAAATGCGCCAAGTTGGCAACACTGTCCTAGACCTGTCCCTGAAGAGTCTAGACGGACCTGCTGGTGATCTGTCACCTCAATGTGACAGGACATGGAATACAACCACCGCGAGGAATGTACGCATCTACAACAGGCCTGGATACGTAGCATTTCCTGATTGGAGGGCAGGCGACAATGGCACACGCCCATACCATTTTCAGTTCAATTCTTCAGTTCAAGATTTATATCTTGTATCTTTTATTAGTCAAGTAAAGCATCAATAATAACATCAGTTGTTGTTGAAGTTGCAACAGACACGCAGCATGCATAAAGCTAAAGGTCTGACTCAGAGAGTTTTCTGTTTTCAATGATGAAATGCTGTTGGTTTAGTGGTGACACAGCTGTAGTTAGTTAGTAGCAGTAGTAGTGTTTCAAATCATTTTAAATATTGTTAGCTTCCTTCTGTCTCGCAAGACAATGGAGTATGCGCCAGGGTTAGTCTGGGTCACAGACCCTGCCATGGCTGAACAGTCTGATCCGGGAGTGTCAGTCTCTGTTACATTTTGTGCAGATATACTGTACTTTACACCAGGGGGTTTTCAACAGGTGGTCCGGGGACCACCAGTGGTCCCTGAGAGGGTTCCAGGTGGTCCCCAGCTAAGTTGGTTAACCAGATGTTACTCTTGAGAGTTTAAAAATGAAAACAAATGGCCCCTTGCGGGTCCATTTGGCAAGATTTAGCCCAAACTAAAGATTTCTTTTGTTTTTGTTCACAATACCTGGCTGGGTTTGGGAAACAAAGTCAGCCAAAGGGCCGCATTTGGCCCCTGGGGCACACATAATGCCCAGGTATGGTGTAGATGGAATGAATTACGGTAAGTCTTTGCTCTTTGTGGGAGTAGAGGGTCCATGCTTTGCTGCTTGGTACACCTTCATCTCTGTGTTGATGGTCAGCATGGAGCTGTCCCAGACCCTCTCTGCAAGGCCAGTCATTGATGTTGATGCCTTGTCGATCCTTGTGTTCTCGTACCAACCACCTCCTACATGCCCCCCTGCCCCCCCCCCTCCTCACAGAGTGTGTGGGCAGTTTTATGAAGTGCAGACAGAGTTCCATTCATTTAATAATTAGCCAGTGGCCGTGGGTCAGCCTGTTAGTGTCCACCCACGGCCCACGGACTGTCCACTGTCCTATAGACCTGTCTCTGAAGAGTCTAGACGGAGACCTCACTGTGACACATGGAATACAACCACCACGAGGAATGTACGCATCTACAACAGGCCTGGATGTAGCATTTCCAGATTCAATTCTTTACAAGACTTATATCTTGTACAGGACTTTTATTAGTCAAGTAAAGCATCAATAATAACATCAGTTGTTGTTGAAGTTGCAACAGACACGCAGCATGCATAAAGCTAAAGGTCTGACTCAGAGAGTTTTCTGTTTTCAATGATGAAATGCTGTTGGTTTAGTGGTGTCACAGCTGTAGTTAGTTAGTAGCAGTAGTAGTGGTTCACATCATTTTAAATATAAACACTTTAATTTGAAATATCTTAGGTTGTTTTGCATGGCATCATGTTTGGGGGGGGCAGTCAGGGCATGCCCATGCCTAGATCTACAAACCACTATTAGGCCAGTAATTTTAGCTCATGTTTTACATAAAATTGGAATAAATTGTAACATGGGATTTTTCTTCACAGATCATTTCTTTGAGGTCTCCAGAACAACATATTAAAAGTCCCGAAAAATCCCAGTTGCGCAAATATGTTTAATTTCATAACGTAATAGAATACATAGGCTCCAATGGAGTGATAGCCCCGCCCCCTCCTATACAAACCCATTATAACTTAAAACTCCATTTTAACCATGATGGATTATTCAAAAACAACCCATCTTTTTTCTGGTGACTGATATTGTCCTCCTAATACGTGAGAGGACCATGGAATTTCATTCACAAGTTTCAGTTATTTTTAAAATATTGTTTTGGAAAATGTAGCTGCCTCCATATCTGGCTATGCCCATCCAAATGAATATTAAAAATAAATAAATAAATGAAACCTGTAAATGAAATTCCACTGCCCTCACCTTTTTCTGTGACTGATATAGTCCTCCTAATATGTGAAAGGGCAGTGGAATTTAATTTACAGGTTTCATTTATTTATTTTTTTAATATTCATTTGGGTGGGCATGGCCAGATATGGAGGCAGCTACATTTTCCAAAACAATATTTTAAAAATAACTGAAACCTGTGAATGAAATTCCACGGTCCTCTCACGTATTAGGAGGACAATATCAGTCACCAGAAAAAAGATGGGTTGTTTTTGAATAATCCATCATGGTTAAAATGGAGTTTTAAGTTATAATGGGTTTGTATAGGAAGGGGGCTCCATTGGAGCCTATGTATTCTATTACTTTATGAAATTAAACATATTTGCGCAACTGGGATTTTTCGGGACTTTTAATATGTTGTTCTGGAGACCTCAAAGAAATGATCTGTGAAGAAAAATCCCATGTTACAATTTATTCCACTTGAAAATCTATTTTGCCTGGACTATATGTGTGTGCTGCAAAATTACCTCTATGCATGAGATACTGTTCACATGAACTAACTTCGTTTCAACCACATTTCTGGTACTTCTGTCACTCACATATGTTTTTGTGAATGAAATATACCCTAAGATATACCCTTGATTCTTTTCTAACAGAAATATCCTAAAAGGTGCCGAGTCGCCTTATATTTAGGGACTTTTTAATTGATATTCAATGTTCTTTTTACTCAAATGAGTCTTGAAAAATGGGAGTTATCTTAAAACCAGAGTTGTCTCATATTCGGGACAAAACGGTATTTTATTTGTACATGCTGTTCATTGACTAACCTTATGAAAGAATACTGAACTGATAATGAATAATGTTTTCTTTCTTTCTTTCTTTCTTTCTTTCTTTCTTTCTTTCTTTCTTTCTTTCTTTCTTTCTTCTTTCTTTCTTTCTTTCTTTCTTTCTTTCTGTCCAGTAAACACAGCTGTCCAGGAGGCCTGTCCATCCTAACGTGGTTTAATATAACGGATCTGCTCTTTAATTTAATCACACACACACGCACGCACGCACGCACGCACGCACACTAGAGGTGGGAAACCCGACCGAAAACCCGACCCGGCCCGTCGGGTACCCGACGGGCCGGGTAGGGTAGGGCTCATTTGCTTAATTGGTGGTTGGGTTTTCGGACGGGTTCGGGCTGGGCTATCTTGCTGTTATTTATTATATTTATATATAATATTATTTTACAACTTTAATTTTATTTTTTTAAAAAGGGTGTCGGGTTTTCGGGCCGGGCTGCACATATATTTAATAATAATGGTCGGGCTAGGGCCGGGCTGGCCCTAGCCCGACCTACCCTAGGGTAGGGTCGGGCTGAAAAAAGTCGGCCCGACCCAGCTCTAACGCAACACACACACACACACACACACACACACACACACACACACACACACACACACACACACACACACACACACACACACACAAAAGTGATTCTCCAAATCGCACTCTCTCTCTCATATAGACATTTTAGTCGTTATATCGATATCTAAACATGATCAGTTTATTCACCATAGATCTATATGGATCTCTAATAAATAAATGAAAGTGGTGACCTGCTGGATCGACTGTTGGATCACAGGATCAACACAATGAATAATCTGTTTAGCTCTAGTTTGAGTTTTAAAATGCTGTTTAAACACATGAGGAGAGCTAACAGGCAAACTCGATCAAAAACAACAATCGTTCTACTAATTATTGTACAACTTTTTGTAATTTAAGTAACGCAGATGGTTGTTTTTGTTTTTTAAGAGTAATCAAATATATAATAAGGGTCCATTTGTTATAGGGCAGAGGTTTTCAAGATTTTCATGTTTTGGTCCACAATTTAGGACATGGGGTTTCAACCTTTTCATCCCAGGGACCACCATTTATTCAGGATTTGAGCCACGGACCAGCAATTGAGGATATTTTTTTAGACCCACAGAAACTAAAGATTTCTTTTGCCTCTTTCTGTCCATGACCATTGATTTTCCGGGTGTAGATTTGGACTAATTCACATGATGAATATTTTAACTCTTGAGAGCGTAAAAATGAAACCAAATGGACCCGCCAGGGTCCATTTGGTTTCATTTTTACACTATCAAGAGTTACATCTGGTCAACCAACTTAACTGGGGACCACCTGGAACCCCCTCAGGGACCACTGCTGGTCCCCGGACCACCTGTTGAAAACCCCTGATTTAGGAGCTAAACTGGCAACATGTTGGTCAAAATAACAATTATTCCACATTTTCTAAATGTGTTAAAAAGTAATTTGGGTGTTTAAATATAATTTAAATCTTGAGAGTGTAAAGTGATCTATTAGGGTCCATTTGGTTACCAAATGTCCATAATTTAGCTGGGAGGACCACCTGAAATCCTCTCAGGGACCACCTAAAACCACTGCTACAGGGACCACCTGGCTGGACACCCCTCAACGGCCACAGGTGGTCCCCAGGTGGTCCCTGAACGACTGATTAAGGATGTTAATTAAACTAACATCAGCAGATGGTGCAGGAGATAATTGGTATTTTAATGAATGGACTGACGGCTGTGTTACAGATGGATGGTATATAGCAGGGGTTTTCAACCTTTTTTCATCTCAGGGACCACCATTTATTCAGGATTTGAGCCACGGACCACCATTTGAGGACAGACCCCCCAAACTTAAGATTTCCTTTGCTTCAGTCCAAGACCATTAATCTTCTAGCAAATTAGGACTAATGCACCCTGGCGGGTCCATTTGGTTTCATTTTTACATTCTCAAAAGTTACATCTTGTTATCCAACCTTCCATCATTTAGCCTGGGGACCACCTGGAACCATCTCCCATGACCACTGGTGGTCCCCGGACCATCTGTTGAAAACCCCTGGCCTAGATGTTACATAGAAATTAACATTAATCCTTCATTCATTCATTCATTCATTCATTCATTCATTCATTCATTCATTCATTCATTCATTCATTCATTCATTCATTCATTCATTCATTCATGTTGGTGTGTGCAGCGTGGTGGTCATTTTTTTCACACTGACCCCATGTCTTTGGAGCCCTATAACATCACTAAAGGCTCACCATGCAACTCTTTGGTCTAGATGGGTTGCAAGGAGTTGCAAGGAGAGGCCTTAGCTCCTTAAATTGAAGGAGAAGAAAACAAGTGGAACCATTTTGGCACCATGCACCTCAAAGTACCATGAGGGTTCACTACAGCAGCTGAAGCACACTATAGGGCCTAGATTTACACCACCATGCACCTCAAAGTACCATGAGGGTTCACTACAGCAGCTGAAGCACACTATAGGGCCTAGATTTACACTAGCGTCATTTATAATGGGTGCGTGGGTGCATGGCACCCATGGGCCCCATCGCCACTCTAGGGGCCCCGAGGCCCAAACAGACTTTTTTCCTTCTCCTTTTATTAAAATATATCTTGTTGCGTGGGGCCCACGCGAGCAGCATGCGGGAGATGAGCTAATGTCACTTTACTTTCATCTAAAAAACAGCAACTTATTACAGTCAGACGTACAAAGATGCAGCATGCAGATGCAGATGCAGTGCAGCATGTTGGTCCCGATTTATTGTCCCGATCCTCAATAGAAGTCCATATAGAATGGCCGCCCTTGGACTGGCCACTTAAAGAGAACGGAGTTGTCGCTGGCTCGCTGCTGCTCGACTCTGTGCTTACCTTTTGAAAGTCCACCGAGATTTTTTTGAGATTCCAATCTAAAAACTCTCAGGCCATTCTCACCCGATTTCAATAATTCCAAGTGTGGTCCAAGTATATCCAAGTATATTTTCAGTTGCTATATAGGTCATGCGTTTATAGTATGCATTTCTCACACAAAAGGAGAGGGGAAATTTTCGCATTTTTCTCCATGCACTGTCTCTGTGCCCCGTGCCGTGCGTATCGGGGATTCCCCGTTCTTATAATATGGAATACGACACAGCTGTGTATATGGAGCTAATTACATGATCTCAGTCTGTTTGCACAGTATAATCTATTTTACTCTAGGCCTATATATAATCAATTATATTTATAAAATATAATCTTAATATAATCAAGAGCTATTTATAAGTCCTCAATATAAAATCACAAAGAGCTTAATATGCTTATCTTATGTGTTTATCATATATTTTAATTTAGCTTTAAACATAGGTGACAGGAACTGTAACCAAATAACAATCCTACTGACTCTACTGATTAAAAAACAGCCACTGCAACCATATAATCTATGTAGGATATGTTAATCACTTATCATGTGTGGCATAGCCCTAAATGTTAATATATTTTAGTTTTTTCTAGGGTGGGATGTCTGTATTCATCTATCAAAATACATTTATCTAAATACATCCATTCATCTTCACCTGCTTATCCATAGCATGCATGGTTGGCTGATTGGTAGACTCTTGTTATAATTTTCTGGCTATTAGTATTCAACCTTATAATGTAATGTTGCTTGTTGATTTTATTAGTCAAGTTGGGATAGGACGAGAATATAGGCCGTAAAAGAGAGCCTTCCCAAACGATCCAAATTATCTGACAAACACCTCTGTGTGTGCATGTGTGAGCGCACGCTGAGAGGGCCCTTTTGATATCGGCACCCATGGCTGATGAACCCTAATGTCGCCACTATAGGGCCTAGATTTACACCACCATGCACCTCAAAGTACCATGAGGGTTCACTACAGCAGCTGAAGCACACTATAGGGCCTAGATTTACACCACCATGCACCTCAAAGTACCATGAGGATTCACTACAGCAGCTGAAGCACACTATAGGGCCTAGATTTACATCACCACTAGACCCCTTATTCTTTAACTTCTTTGCCTTATTAAACTATTAAAAAAAAAACATTTCCAATAGTTCAAATGGCCAGTCTACATGCTCACAATGTGTCAATAGAGAGGCACATTGAACTATTCCCAAAAGTTTTTAAAAATAGTAAAAAAAAAAAAAAGAGAGAGAGATAAGGGCTTTGGGATAAGGGGTTTAGCATGTAACGAGAATGGAGCCCTTGATACCAACTGCAATACATTACTCTCTCTGTCTCAAAACACATTCACATCGTAAAGAGTTAAACAGAACACAATCATCTATTCTCTCAGTAGTGTAATAGTGTACATCTGTCTCTCAAGGTGTGTGTGTGTGTGTGTGTGTGTGGTGTGTGTGTGTGTGTGTGTGTGTGTGTGTGTGTGTGTGTGTGTGTGTGTGTGTGTGTGTGTGTGTGTGTGTGTGTGTGTGTGTGTGTGTGATGGGGGTATAAGCAATATGGACCAGCAGGCCAAAAACTTCTATTCTCTCTCTCTCTCCAGACCCACACCAGACCCACTGATAGTCTCTCTCTCTCTCTCTCTCTCTCTCTCTCTCTCTCTCTCTCTCTCTCTCTCTCCTCTCTCTCTCTCTCTCTCTCTCTCTCTCTCTCTCTCTCTCTCTCTCTCTCTCTCTCTCTCTCTCTCTCATGGAGGTGACAGTAGATTGATGCATGGCCGTGCTGTGATTGAAGTGTCTTTGTCGCGGTGATGTCAGTCCCGGTGATGGATGGGGACGCAGCGGCCCCTCCTCCACCTCCTCCCCGCCAGGCGACGCTCCCGTGACGGCCTGACGGCATGACCCGAGCCGCCGAAACTTCTCTCTCTCTCCTCCCATTATTACAGCACATTAGTTTTTATCGCAGGCTTATAGTACGGATAGTGATTATTGATCATTAGTGATTGGTTGTTTGGGACGTGGTGGTGGAGAGACGATGGCGTTTAGGTCAATTTAATATCATATCATATCATATCATATCATATCATATCATATCATATCATATCATATTAGGAGCAGCATGTCATGCACGCGCTTTCTTTGGTTTAAATAGTCTCTGTATTGAAGTGTGTTAAATAAAGCAGTGGTTTTCAACCAACCACCGAAATAAAGTATAAGTATAAGTATAATAAAGTGTGATTTTGACATTTGTACAGTAGTTTATAATTCCTGTCATTCTGATACTGTATGTCTCCATTAGGCTACTGTCCACACTGTATGTAAAGACGTTTTATATTATTGATTGTTTGAATTGATTTTTGTTTGTTTTACTAACAGCTTGTATCTACAGTACAACTCAATACGCAGAACAGAACCAGTAAAGTATAGGCTATTATACATTTGTTTCCAATGAATTCAACAAGACTTTCTTGTCATAATGAATGAAGGAATGAATGAATGATTTAATGAATGAATGAATGAATGAATGAATGAATGGATGGATGGATGGATGGATGGATGGATGGATGGATGGATGGATGGATGGATGGATGGATGGATGGATGGATGGATGGATGGATGAATGAATGAATGAATGAATGATTTTTTTTTATTGACAGAGATGAGAGTTACAGTACAAGTCAAGTACACACTGCTACAAAACTGATAACAGCTTGGAGAATTACAGTACAATTCAAGTACAACTGATTGGACACGTTAAGCATACAGGCCTACAATTGTTCATTTCATTAAGGCATTCAAATACATACAAAACAACTACTTCAGTGAAGCCAGAAGCAGCAAATCATGGAGGTAAAATCATGGTGGAGGTAAAAAGGGAAAAGAGAAATGTACAAAGAGGAGAGGGGGGGTGGGTGGGGGATTTTATATACATTTTTGTTTTACAGAGGCCAGTTTCGAATTGCAGCAGATCCTATTGGAAATAAAACATGGCAGCCTCCTCCTCCTCCTCCTCCTTCATCAAATGTGTCAGGAGTTTTCGACAGAACTTTTTAAGGACCACAACGTGCGTGTAACATGCAGTGTGTCTCAGTGCGTCGTGTTGGCGTAATGTAATGCGTATACATTAACGGTCTATTCTATTCAGTCGAACCACACGGGGAGAAAACACGTTTACATTGTCAAACAACGCGTGGCGAAAGCGTGCAGTTAAGTTAATACATAAACGGTTGAGGGAGTAAAGTGTAAACAATTAAACGACTGCTGTACTAAACCCACAATAAATGCTCGTTTGCTGTGGAAACTATTTGAGACAAATAGCAGCAATTCATCTTTCCAGACAGAGTTCCAGGTGGTCCGCAGGCTAAATGGTGGAAAGTTGGTTAATCAGGTGTAACTCTTTGAATGCGTAAAAATGTTTACACTCTCAAGAGTTAAAATATTCATCATGTGATTGTGAATTATCCTAAGTCTACACAACTAGAGAATGTAGAAGATTAATGGTCATTTTGATCTGTATGTTGGACTGTTTGGTTTCCCAAATCCAGCCTGGATGGAATTGTGGACAAAAGCAAAAGAAATCTTTGGTTTTGGGGTCTGTGGGGCTAAAATGTCGTCAAATTGTGGTCCTCCGTGGCTCAAATTATGAATAAATAGTGGGCCCTGCCGCCCTGGTATGAAAAAGGTTGAAAACCACTACCCTAAATGGTACACTGACAGCGATTTGCACTGACTTTTATTGGCCTATACTTTAGGCCCGAGTATTAAGATCATAGATTATATCATGTATACTTTCTGACTGATCCTCCCCCTCCTCCTCCCCTCCTCTCCCCTCCTCCCCACCACAATGACCAAGTCACATCTAAACAGGCGAGGTGTGACGACGCGGTCTCACGTGACGCGGCCAAGAGGTGATGAGAGAGAGAGAGAGAGAGAGTTAGAGAGAGAGAGAGAGAGGAGATGGAGAGAGAGAGAGAGAGAGAAAGAGAGAGAGAGAGAAGAGTGAGAGAGGAGAGAGAGAAGAGAGAGAGAGAGAGAGAGAGAGGTGTGACATGCTACTGGAGCAGAGAAGTGTTTTATTTTTAGGCTGACAGCTCTCCGCCGCACGCAGAGGTGACTCGACCATTTTTTACGCTTTTTTCCGTTCCATCATCCTGCTCGCCTGCAGCACTGTCTCCACAGTGACACGAGGGCCGCACGCACGCGCACGGACACGCACGGGGATTCCCTTCCTTCCTACTACACACACACACACACACACATACACACACTACTTGGATTTGGATTGGATTTGGAGAGGGCCTTCCTTCCGCTTTTTACGCGCACGCACGCACGTACGCCACTATGCACTGACATGGCAAGCGCGCGCACACACACATACACGCCATGCATCCACACACGCCACACACACACAAAGCGATGTGACTGATCGAGAGAGATCCAGTGATTTATCATCCGGTGACTTATTGTTTTCTTTTATCTAAGAAAAGCTGGTTTCTCTTGTTTTTGGACACGCGAGCGTGGATTATTTCCTAGAGTCATCCATCCATCCATCCATCCATCCATCCATCCATCCATCCATCCATCCATCCATCCACGGTGGTCCCTGCAAGATGAGCTCCTATCTGGAGTATCCCATCTGTAACCGGTCCGCAGCCAGCGGAGCGCCGTATCCTCACCACGCGTCCAAACCCTCCTACCTCCACCACCACCATCACCACCACACAGACTCCCACCACTACCACCACCTCCATCACCTTCCCCATCACCAGGGGGGCTTCCCTCCTCCAGGCCCGGGGACCACTACCCCGGGGCCGGCTCCTTCCACCCCCACCACCACCACCACCACCACCACCTCCACCACGCCGCCGCCAGCGGCTCCCCTGCGGCTGTGAACGGCTCTGCAGCAGCTGACAGCGGCGGGGATCTAACCGCTTCCACCGGGGGTTTTACGCACAGACTTTACGCACAGGATCAGAGCGGCGCGGCCGGTACCGGAGCGAGTTCTGAGGTGAGCCAGAGCCATCCGCACCATCAGCACCATCCTCATCCTCATCCTCAGCACCAGCAGCAGAACGGCTACCATCATCTCCATCAGGCCCAGATGGGTCTGCAGTACAACAACCACAACAACAATGTCAGCGCCGTCACCACCGGGAACAGCAACCCGGCCTACGGTGCTCACAGCACGGACTACCCTGGTTCCACCGCCGCCTCCAGTCAGCAGTACTTCCTGGAGGACTCCCCGGCCTCCTACTACCAGCAGAGCGGCTTCAACAGCAGCTCCTCCGGGGGTTACGGGGCGGTGGTCCCCGCCGTCGCCGGGCCGGGGGCCTCGTACTGCGGGCAGCAGCAGTACGGTGGTGGTGGAGGCTCCGCCGGCGGCCTGGTGGAGGCCCAGGCGGCCGCGTACCTGGGCCTGAGCCACGGGGGAGGGTACGTGGACCTGCCGGGCGGCGGCGGACCCCTCCCCGGGGAGGAGGACGGGCAGGCGGGCCAGGGAGCACCATGCACCTTCGACTGGATGAAAGTCAAGAGAAATCCTCCCAAGACAGGTGAGTTTAGGGTGCTTGTGTTCCTGCCTGCTGGGGTTTCGTTTGATCTATTTGGTGATTTGGTGTCGACGCAAAAACATGCGCAAGTTTTAATGAAAAACTGTGCGAGTTCTTCTTACAATGCAGTTATAGTTTAATGTAACATATTTAAGTGTTATATAATCTATATACCGTATGGAGTCAGTAATACAGCTATAACCTAAATTAAATTATTGTTGTTAATAGCAGTAATTAATTTGATATTTTAAGGTAGGCGGGCCTACATTGCACATGTATATATTATTATAGGCCTACAGTATAAAATGTGGGATGAATCAAACATCAGATATTATTCTCTAATATCTTATTATTTATGATATATGTATTATTATTAAACAAAGCCATCTTCCCGGAGCTATATTAAATGGAATGGTTCCAAACCAGTGTAATCTAACAGTTGTAACAGTGTCTAACAGTGTCACACAGGGCCTATAGTTCCGTTCCGTTCCATTCATCAATCACCTGCTGAATGGAGGCTGATCCACAATCAATAAAATGTCAGCTATCAATCAGTGACGTCAGCAGAAAGAAAGAACGTCTCAATATTCTACTACAACACACCATGACGTCATCACAATATCAGTTGAAAACAAAGTTCAGAGAATATTATAATTAATAATAAAATGACGACAAACATGAAATGGAATATGAGATCATAAACGGAGCTAGACGTAAATATATATAGGCTCAATAACATTAAATTATTCTGGTGGATTAACACATATTATTATTTCGTTTTGTGGCATGGATATACAACTTTCGTTCCACCATAATAGAGCATTAATAGTAGAATACAACTTGTCTTCGTTGTTTGATTGCAGTTAAAATGTCAGACGCAACTTTGTTTTATATATAAACAAAATGTTTGTGTATTTAAAGATCCAATTAAATACATTGACTATTAGAAATCACCAGGCTAATGTTATAATGTCTGTATATTCTCCTTCACAGCATTGACCTGGCCGTTGTGTTTTCGTTCGAAATGTACTGGCCAGTGGTTTTCAACCAGTGGTCCGGGGACCACCAGTGGTCCTTGAGAGGGTTCCAGGTGGTCCCCAGCTAAGTTGGTTATTGCCAGATGAAAAGTTGGTTAACCAGACGGAACTCTTGAGAGTGTAAACATGTAAACATGAAACCAAATGGACCCGCAAGGGTCCATTTGGTTTCATGTTTACACTCTGTTAAAAAATATACTCTGTTAAAAAATATACATCATTTAAATTAGCGTCAGTTAATTAAGTATTCTACACAAGAGAATGTAAGATTAATGATCATTTTGATCTGTGTTGTTTGCGAAAATCCAGTCTGCAGAAATTGTGGACAACAGCAAGAATAAAGCTTTAGTTTTGGGGTCTGTGGGGCTAAAATACCATCAAATAGTGGTCCTCTGTGGCTCAAATGCTGAATAAATAGTGGGCCCTGGTATCAAAAGGGTTGAAAAGCACTAGTTATAGTCCATTCAATCTAGCAACTGGAATCAGTCAACACGAACCACAGGCCTCTATGTTAGGCCTCTAATATGGCGCAGATTTTACGAATTAAAAGACTTTTATTTAAGCAGGCCTATAGGCTTTATTAATAATAACTGAACACTGAACTAAATTAATTTTGAATAAGGCTGAATTATATAATAAATAATCATAACGATAAATAATGCCCAGAGGCCCAGAGGCCTCTCTGTTTCACACTTTTGACATTTTGTTTAATTTCGGATTAAATGAAATTAAAATAAATTCGAAGCAGTTACACTGTGATATTAAAGGCAACAAAACACTTGACAGAATGAGAACAAATTAATTAATTATTAAAGTTAAACCAGTGGTTTTCCACCAGTGGTCCGGGGACCACCAGGGGTCCTTGAGAAGGTTCCATGTGGTCCCCAGGCTAAATGATGCAAAGTTGGTTAACCAGGTGTAACTCTTTGAGAAAAAAGAATAGACTCTTGGGGTGGGTGCATTTGGTTTCATGTTTACACTCTCAAGAGTTAAAATATTCATCATCATTTAGCCTGGTATTGTGGAGGAAAGCTAAATAAATCTTTAGTTTTGGGGTCTGTGGGGCTAAAATGTCATCAAATGGTGGTCCTCCGTGGCTCAAATGCTGAATAAATAGTGGGCCCTGGTGTCAAAAAGGTTGAAAACCACTGCGCTAAACAACAAAGCTACATGTGTTGCATCACTGACACTTATAAATACAGTTAATGAAAACTACAAAATGAATAAAACAATTGTGCATTTTTTGTCTGAAATAGTTGGCCTATGGAAAAGTCTCTCTCTCTCTCTCTCTCTCTCTCTCTCTCTCTCTCTCTCTCTCTCTCTCTCTCTCTCTCTCTCTCTCTCTCTCTCTTCTCTCTCTCTCTCTCTCTCTCTCTCTCTCTCTCTCTCTCTCTCTCTCTCTCTCTCCTCTCTCTCTCTCTCTCTCTCTCTCTCTCTCTCTCTCTCTCTCTCTCTCTCTCTCTCTCTCCATTATTTCATCATTTTTTCATGTCTTTACAGTTTTTTTCTTCTCTCTCTCTCTCAGAGTCAGTTTGTGGTCATATCAGGGTCCAGACATGGACAGATAGGTCTGTCTGGACCGCTGCTACCCCCCACACCCCCATACCCCCCCATACCCCCCATACCCCCCATTACCCCCCATACCCCCACCCAACCACCCCATACCCACTGATAGTCTCTCTCTCTCTCTCTCTCTCTCTCTCTCCTCTCTCTCTCTCTCTCTCTAATGGATATAACAGACTGCCTTCCCCTCTCCGTGGGAAGTCTGTGTGCCTGTTATCTTTTAAAGCAACACCCCCCCTCACCCCCCCCCCCCCTCCATCCCAGCAGTCTATAGTTCTCGTTCTTGTTCTTTTGTTGTGGACAGCCTTGTGTTTCCCACACTGTATCACATACAGTAACACTCACCTCTCAGCCCATATATAGTATATATAACATTTGCCAAATTGGGGGGGGGGGGGGGGGGGGGGGGCAGGAGAAAATGGTATGTGCGGATTCATAGGCTTCATCATGAAGCCGCCCCCAAAGCATCAATAATAACATCAGTTTGTTGTTGAAGTTGCAACAGACACACAGCATGCATAAAGCTAAAGGTCTGACTCAGAGAGTTTTCTGTTTTCAATGATGAAATGCTGTTGGTTGAGTGGTGACACAGCTGTAGTTAGTTAGTAGCAGTAGTAGTAGTGTTTCAAATACTAATACTAATACTAATACTACTAAATATACTGTAAGCACTTCAGATGTGTGACCAACCAGGCCCGGATGTAACATTTCCAAATTGGGGGGCAGGCAAAACTGGTTGGCTTGTTTGTATGCCATTATGTTTGGTGGAGCAGTCAGGAGGCCCACCCCATGCCTAGATCCGCCCCTGAGTACTTGCCCTAATCTTGACCTTCATAATGCTGTCAGCATTAACTAGTTAATCACCGTCAACACGATTCATTTATTAACTGGCATTAAAAGTTGCACCTGCAATCACCTGCATTACTTGAGTTAATTTAAAATAAGCTTACACAATTATAGTCAACACAGCTTGGAAATTGTGGATAAATTCTTTAATTTAGGTCTGGAAGTCTAAATAAATGTCCTCAAATGGTATGTGGCTCAAATGTAGAATATAAATAAGAATATATATATATATATATATATATATATTTATATATATATATTTATATATATATATATATATATATATATATATATATATATATATATATTAGGGCTGTATACCGAAGCTCGGGATTCGAACCATTCGCTCGCTAAGGTCGCTCGGCGAACGAATATTAATGATCCCGAAACCATTCGCATTTATTTATTTATTTAACTTTTCCCCCATCTAGTAGATGTGCGACATCGAGGGGCCAGAAACTCGCTGTGAAACGCGCTGTTACTGCAGTTGGAAATGCATTGTTTTCACTGAAGGTGTCCCATTCTCAATATAAGTCTATGTAGGCGATCCGCCATTAGACTGGCTCTAGGAAGTGAACGGAGTTTGCGCAACTCCGTCTGTACTCTATAGAGCTGCACGCTGACTTGTTGGTTTTATGGTTATGGTATGGTATTTACCTAGCCAGCAGCAGGCTAGCCAGCAGGCAGTTTAGACTAGCTTACAATAGACACGTAGTCGTTCACAGCAAACAAATAATTAAACAAGCCTTTGGTTGGTTTTGGTTTTATGGTTAGCTGTCCAGCAGAAGCAGGCAGTTTAGACTATAGCCTACAATAGACACGTAGGCGTTCACAGGAAACAAATATTTAGGGAGTTTAAGATTGAGCTAGGCCGTGGACGAGACGGAGCGGATGTGGGCGTGGTCCGTCGCCGTTGCAACAGAAGCCCAACATGGTTAAGAAAGCAGCCGACGTTGACGAGGCCACACCCTTCCCAATGATGTCACTGGTTCCCATAGTGACACGTCTATGCAGCACGTGACAAAAGTGGATTCCATGGTGACTCCTACACAGCACGTGTCAAATGTAAACAAGAAAGAAAGAAAGAAAAGAAAGAAAAGAAAGAAAGAAAGAAAGAAAGAAAGAAAGAAAGAAAGAAAGAAAGAAAGAAAAGAAAGAAAGAAAAGGAAAGAAAAGAAAGAAAGAAGGCTAGCTAGCTTATTGGATTCCCGCTGGATAGCAAATAGGATTTGTTCCAAAGTTTTATAGGGGAGTCATATAGGATTTTCTTTTTAACTAGGGTCAATATCATTCTATGAACCATGTCTTGAATTAACAGAAAGGACGATTTAAGGAAATCCATTAATTGGGATGAAGTGAAAATTACCACACTATAATTTGAGTGCAGTGAAAAGATCTAATTTCACTTTTGGATCACAGGCAAAAGTATATGATGGCCACTGGCCAGTAGGTGTCATTATATAAGCACATTCCATGCAAACAAACTAACAATCCATGAATCTCACTCAGCTCTCGTCCACGTTGTGACACGACGCCAAGAGCTGCGTTTTGCCGTCCTAGGAGAGGGTCGGACGGCCGCGAGGCTTATGTATCGAGCACAGAGCGATTGATTACGTCGGTCGTAGGCCTCACGTTCCCCCAATCTTAAATAGGCTAGTTAAACGAGCCGACGGACGGCATGTTTTGGCAATCAGAACAGCGTGTTACCCGTGGCTGTGTCGGATCAGTTCATCAGAAAGGAGAGAAAGAAAGGAGAGCGGTGTCATGACTGGTGTATTCACTGATGTCAATCACATCTCAGGGCAGTAGAAAACTTATCTACCGATGGCAACATCCACGATTTTAAGAGTTAGTAGACGCGTGTCGCGGGGGGGGGGGGGGGGGTCGCAGCATATTGTTTTTTTTTTTTTTTTTTAGCGAAGGTTCGAAGCTCGGCCTGAAATGCTGTCCGAGGCTCGAATGGCAATTTCAGGCGACTATACAGCACTAATATATATATTATATATATATATATATATATATTATATATATATATATATATATATATATATATATATATATTTTTTTTTTTTGAAAAACACTAATTTAAGGTAAATTTCAAACTGGTGAAAATATGCAATTAATCAAAGATTAACTATATGAGCAATCATGCGATTAATCGCGATTAAACATTTTAATCGACTAGTGCTGTCTAAAGCTGTCAGTCCAGCGTTATAGGGTTACAACGGGGTCTTTACTGTAATCTTCATATATACCGTATTGTCCCGAACTCGTTTATAAGACGACCCTCATTTTTCAAGACCCATTTACAGAAAAGAGAACATTGAATGTCAAATAGTATAGCCCCTGAATATAAGACGACTCCATTTTTTGGGATATTTCCATTGGGAAAAAAACATAGTCTTATATTCAGGCCAATAGGGTAATATGGTGAAAAGCATTAAGCAGATCTACAAGCTCCCAGTGCACATGGTTGACACCGTAGCACTGTGCTGTAGCAGTTATATTATATTATTCCTGGAGGGGCTCCGGCTCTGTGTTGATTTATAGAGAGTCTCGTGTTGGTCATAAAACTACACACAGTCTGTTAAGGAGACCCTGGAGAGCAGGGGTGAGCTCCGATACGACATTCACTCATTCATAATAACTGCTTCTGTTTCTGCCTTATTTATACACAATGTGTGAGAGTTGTCACTGGGCTTGATTCATCTGGGATAGACTAACTGTTTACAATGGTTTATTTTATTTGAATGCAAAAGTAGTTATTATATGTGCACAAACAGACTCTTAACTTACTAGAGCTTGTCTGAAATAAATAGCTTAAACATGTAGCTATAGGTGTAATGTTAGAGTCCACAGAAGACATGTAAATATGAAATAAATGCTTCAACATGTAGCTATTAGGTGTAATGTTAGAGTCCACAGAAGACATGTAAATATGAAATAAATGCTTCAACATGTAGCTAAAGGTGTAATGTTAGAGTCCACAGAAGAAATTGGTACAAGTCGAGGGCCGGAGATACCGGTCTGTGTTTCAACACCGGTTTACGATGACATAAACTGCTATTTTTTTCAATAAAACTTAAAACCTGAAAAATAGCAGGTGTTCACGTCTCATAGCACGCCACTCTGTGGCTAACAGAATACTGGTACTGGGGACTACAGACACTGAAGCTAGGCTAGCTAACAGGACACTGGTACTGGGGACTACAGACACTGAAGCTAGGCTAGCTAACAGGACACTGGTACTGGGGACTACAGACACTGAAGCTAGGCTAGCTAACAGGGCTCTGGTACTGGGGTCTACAGACACTGAAGCTAGGCTAGCTAACAGGACACTGGTACTGGGGACTACAGACACTGAAGCTAGGCTAGCTAACAGGACACTGGTACTGGGGACTACAGACACTGAAGCTAGGCTAGCTAACAGGACACTGGTACTGGGGACTACAGACACTGAAGCTAGGCTAGCTAACAGGACACTGGTACTGGGGACTACAGACACTGAAGCTAGGCTAGCTAACAGGACACTGGTACTGGGGACTACAGACACTGAAGCTAGGCTAGCTAACAGGACACTGGTACTGGGGACTACAGACACTGAAGCTAGGCTAGCTAACAGGGCTCTGGTACTGGGGTCTACAGACACTGAAGCTAGGCTAGCTAACAGGACACTGGTACTGGGGACTACAGACACTGAAGCTAGGCTAGCTAACAGGACACTGGTACTGGGGACTACAGACACTGAAGCTAGGCTAGCTAACAGGACACTGGTACTGGGGACTACAGACACTGAAGCTAGGCTAGCTAACAGGGCTCTGGTACTGGGGACTACAGACACTGAAGCTAGGCTAGCTAACAGGGCACTGGTACTGGGGACTACAGACACTGAAGCTAGGCTAGCTAACAGGACACTGGTACTGGGGACTACAGACACTGAAGCTAGGCTAGCTAACAGGACACTGGTACTGGGGACTACAGACACTGCGTACTACCGGCGCCTGTGTTCTACGTGGCAATCAGCGCTGCTTTGATTGGTTAGATTCTAACAGATAGGAGTCGAAATCCCATCCCTGGAAAGTCAGCGAATCAGAACCCTGCCCGCAACTTCAGACTCATATACAAGCTTTAATGCTTAACACATCAACTGCGGGCGCTTCGTCGCTTTCTCCCCATTTCCACGCACAAGCCAGCAAAATCGGTAAAAAACCCTTATTTTGAAGTGCCAGATCGCCTAAACAAGAGGGGGGGTGCCGTCATGCTTATTTCTGGTGTCTTGACTAAACTGTCCTCTGAGGACCTGAGCAAAAAGTTCCGGGTCAAAAGTGATTTACCCGTGCGCAAACGACATTCAGGGGCAGAATCCGAGGAGAGGCTTTTGAATGCATTGGATTGAATGGGAAAGTCAGCAACGGGATCATTATCAGACGATGCGCTGGGACTAATAGTTGGATTAAAGAATGAAATCTACATTTTGTCGTTTTCTGTACCTTCGTCGTTACCGGCAAACTGGACCGAGCACGACGCGCACGACGACCGCCCTTTCGGGAGACGATGTGTTAATTGTAATGAGGGTGGGGAAGCCAGGTTAATATTAAACCATATATATTCTCTCTCTCTGCCCTCAGTGAAGCCTCCAGACTACAGCAGTCTACTGGCGGGCGCCGGCGGCCCCTCCTCCTCCTCCTCCCAGAATGCATTGCGTACCAACTTCAGCACCAAGCAGCTGACGGAGCTGGAGAAGGAGTTCCACTTCAGTAAGTATCTGACGCGGGCCAGGAGGGTGGAGATCGCTGCTACGCTGGAGCTCAACGAGACCCAGGTGAAGATCTGGTTCCAGAACCGACGCATGAAGCAGAAGAAACGAGACAAGGAGGGAGGAGGGGGAGGGGCTTCAGGAGGAGGGGGAGGAGCCACCATGGGGGGAGGAGGGGCCACAGCTGCTGGCTCCTCCTCCTCCTCCTCCTCAGGGTCCAATCGGGACGCAGAAGAGGAAGGGGACAGCAACTCGTCAGAACAGTCCTCAGACGCCTCACCGGGAGCCTCGCCCATTTCAGAGACTTAACCCTTTATAGCAGCGCTGGGCAATTATTTTTCCCCAAGGGACAAATGAGATGAGCTCATTGCTTGCTAGTGATTTGCGTATTTTTTATTTATCAAGTTATTTCCATTCAAACAGCGTTAGAACCTCCACAATGGCCATCAGTATAGCTCCAGGATATGACCTATATAACTACAGCCACTAGGTGTCAGTAGATGACCAATCACCAGTAGTGGCAAAAAACAGTAGAAGAAGAGTTTCTCCTTCCTGTGTTATTGTTTTCTTGCAGTTCAATGATTCAACGTGAAACCAGCTAGGAAGATTTGTAGACACAGTTCTTACCCTACGTTTTTAACGGCGGGGATGGATTAAAAAACGTCGCCCGACATGAGCGACGGTGATAAACAACGGTGCTGTGGTGCACTGAAAAAAATAGTATGGTGGAGGAGGAAGTGGGGCGGAACTAGGAACCAAACTGCGCCAAATGGTTTTGGGTCGAGGGCAAAAAAAGCAGCACTTGGCTCTGATTGGTTATCCCCGGCCAAACGTCGGCCGATTCGGCCGAAAAGCTCAACAATTTTTATCTTTCCGGGCGACGTCGCCCACCCACGTCGCCCGTTCTGCTGCTGTCGCCCGAATCGGTGGCTCCCATTGAGAAATAATGGATGTCGGGCGACGTCGCTTTTATCATCGCCCGCCATCCCTGCCATTAAAATGTAGGGTTACAGTATATGTGATGTAAGATCCCCCATTCAGTATTATACTATAAATACCTACATGGACTTGGACTTAGTGAACGTTAGTGATATTGTACACTAGTGATAAGTGGCACTGAGTCTCCACATCTGCAAAATAGTTTAGATTGTGTTTTGGGGACTTGTGATTGGGCTCCATACCAAGTGAAGACCCGCCTCTCACTGCCTTCCCAACCAATAGTAGCAGTTGTTTTTTTTTTGTTTGTTTTCTCCAGGTCAGAAATACAGGTATAGTGGATTTGAATTAGCTGTGAAGAAGTGATTTATTTTGTGGAGAAAAAGGTTTCGGAATATCAGGGTAAAAGATTCTGTGAAAAATGCTGTACTTTTATTTTGTAATAATAATAATAATAATAATTTAATATGAAATAATGTGATTGAATGAACCGTAAATGGACTCGAGGACACTAAACACAACGCAAAGGAGAAATCCAAAAATGATCCAAAAATGTGGAAAAAGTATGAGCTACATCCTTGTAAAATGATGTAAATCAAAGCAAT
>CM076985.1:39862577-39867577 GCA_039105355.1 Benthosema pterotum
TACAAATTCACAACCAATACATGCAAAGTGAATGGGAGTCTGCCGACAGGAAGGATCCCTTACTGCCAGCACAACCAGGAAGTGTTTGGCTGCATAAGGTAGATTCAGATGATGAATATTTTAACTCTTGAGAGTGTAAAAATGAAACCAAATGGACCCGCCAGGGTCCATTTGGTTTCATTTTTACGTTCTCAAGAGTTGCATCTGGTTAAACAACTTAGCTGGGGACCACCTGGAACACTCTCAGGGACCACAGGTGGTCCCCGGACCACCTGTTGAAAACTCCTGCAATAAGGGGCTCAATAGGCCTTTCAGTAAGCCCTTCCCCAAACTGCTGTGGTCCAATCACAGGTAAGCATAACATGTGATAGACAAACCTCTGCACCAATAGCTTTCCTGTATGATAAAACATTGTTTTAAAACAATAAATGTCACACACACACATTTTTCCACTGCATAGTATAGAGCATCATGCCTTGTTGATTTGGAAGAGATTTTGAAGGTCTGGTTCCAAAAATGCTCCAGTATTTATTGCGTAAAGTCTATGATATTTACATTGGAATGAATGAGCCTGGCTGGAAAGTGTCCTAGGGTTGGACAAGAGGGAGGGGCTTACATAAAGGTTTATTTGTTGGACACCTAAAAGGTCTTGGAAACAGAGGCGGATGTAACATTTGTCAATTGGGGGGGGGGGGGGGGGGGGATGGTATGGGTGCGGCTTCATCGCCCGTGGCGCGAAGCATCACGGGCGATGAAGCCGCACCCATACCATTTTCAGTGACAGGATTTTATTAGTCAAGTAAAGCATCAATAATAACATCAGTTGTTGTTGAAGTTGCAACAGACACGCAGCATACATAAAGCTAAAGGTCTGACTCAGAGAGTTTTCTGTTTTCAATGATGAAATGCTGTTGGTTTAGTGGTGACACAGCTGTAGTTAGTTAGTAGCAGTAGTAGTGTTTCACATCATTTTAAATAGAAGCACTTTAATCTGAATTATCTTTGGAATTTTGGGTGTTTTGCATGCCGTCACAATTGGGGGGCAGTCAGGGCATGTAGGGGGGCATTGCCATAGATAGATCATAGATGTGGTTAAAATCTGAATTCGAATAGTTTTAATTCTTTTCTTTGCATCTATTGTTATTGCCGGTTATAAAATTCACATTTAATCAGTGTTAATATAACTCTGAAAGTGTGCAATACTCTCTTATAGAGTTACAGACCCACTGAGGGTTCATTTGGTTCATATCATTTAGCTCAGGGGTTTTCAACAGGTGGTCCGGGGACCACCAGTGGTCCCTGAGAGGGTTCCAGGTGGTCCTCAGCTAAGTTGGTTAACCAGATGTAACTCTTGAGAACGTAAAAATGAAACCAAATGGACCCGCAAGGGTCCATTTGGTTTCATTTTTACGTTCTCAAGAGTTAAAATATGCATTATCTTAATTAGCCCAGGTCTACACAACTAGAAGATTGATGGTCATTTTGGTCTGTATGCTTTGCCTGTTTTGTTTCCCAAATCCAGCCTGTTATTGTGGACAAAAGCAGGATAAATCTTTAGTTTTCGGGTCTCTTTGGGGGCTAAAATGTCCTCAAATGGTGGTCCGTGGCTCAAATCCTGAATAAATGGTGGTCCCTGGGATGAAAAAAGGTTGAAAACCCCTGATTTATCTGGGGGACCCCCTGCTGGGGGTCCCTGGACCTCAGGTTGTGACCCAGTGGTTAAACCTGATGACAGCGTTGACCTTTGAACTCTGACCTCCCCGTACCTGCCTGCAGGGTCACATGACTGCCTGACATCTGATTGGTCAGAACGCCGCTGGGATCCGTGGGGTCACACGGAGGTTGAGGTGTCACCACTCATCTTCCACAGATACAGACCTAGTGGTTTTCAACAGGTGGTCCGGGGACCACCAGTGGTCCCTGAGAGGGTTCCAGGTGGTCCCAGCTAAGTTGGTTAACCAGATGTCACTCTTGAGAGCGTAAAAATGAAACCAAATGGACCCTTGCGGGTCCATTTGGTTTCATTTTTACGCTCTCAAGAGTTAAAATATTCATCACCATGTTGATCTGTATGTTGGACTGTTTTGTTTCCACAAATCCAGCCTGGAATTGTGGACAAAAGCAAAATAAATCTTTAGTTTTGGGGTCTGTGGTGCTTAATGTCCTCAAATGGTGGTCCGTGGCTAAAAAGATGAGTAATTGGTGGGCCCTGGTATGAAAAAGGTTGAAAACCCCTGATATAGACCAGTGGTTTTCAACCTTTTTCATACCAGGGACCACTATTTGGTCAGTATTTGAGCCACGGAGGACCGCTATTTGATGACATTTTAGCACCACAGACCCCAAAACTAAAGATTTATTTTGCTTTTGTCCACAATTCCAGGCTGGATTTGGGGAAACCAAACAGTCCAACATACAGATCAAAATGACCATTAATCTTCTACATTCTCTAGTTGTGTAGACTTGGGATAATTCACATGATGAATATTTTAACTCTCAAGAGTTACACCTGGTTAACCAACTGTCCATTATTTAGCTAGCTAGGGACCACCTGAAACCGTCTCATGGACCACTGGTGGTCCCCGGACCACTGGTTGAATACCACTGAGATAGAGGGGTCAAAATGTTTTAGAAATTTTAGAAATGCGTGACCCAGTGACCTCCACAAAATGACAAGAACAACTTAATATTTACCAAAAATCCACAGCAGAACTCCCACCATGGCACTCTGGGCATCAATTAATACAGTACAGCTGCATGACACCACTATATTAATGGACAGGATTACAGCTTAATTTAAATTAATATCTGAACTGTCCCTTTAAGCCAGGGGTTTTCAACAGGTGGTTCAGGGACCACCTGTGGTCAAATGATGAAGTTTCTATTTATTTTACCCTGGATCTTCGTACTTTTCTCTTTCTTTGCCATTTCATTGTCTCATTTTACTCACGTATTTGCCTGAACTTATGTATGACCCCAATACACACACACACTCACACATGCACGCGCACACACACACACACACACACACACACACACACACACACACACACACACACACACACACCACACACACACCACACACACACACACACACACACACACACACACACACACACACGCATGCACGCGCACACAAACACAGACAAACACAGAGTGCTGAAAGCGCCGGTACAATTGCTTGTTTATCTCTAGTCAACACAGCATGCATATACCGGTCCTGTGTGTGTGTGTGTGTGTGTGTGTGTGTGTGTGTGTGTGTGTGTGTGTGTGTGTGTGTGTGTGTGTGTGTGTGTGTGTGTGTGTGTGTGTGTGTGTGTGTGTGTGTGTCAGGGCCAAAGTGCATCAGCTATTCTAAATGCTGGGGCGAAAGCAAGGGCACATCTATCAACGCTATGACACACACACGCACGCACATGCACACGCACACGGCACACGCGCACACGCACGCACACACACACACACACACACACACACACACACACACACACCACACACACACACACACACACACACACACACACACACACACACACACACACACACACACAGCAAACACAAAGGTCATGTTGTATCAGATAACGTCTCTGTAATCACAGAATAATCACCAGCAGATAAACACAGATATAGAGCTGTATTGATCCATGTGAGAGACGTTTAGGTAGAACAGATACCTACAGCAGTGGTTTTCAACCTTTTTCATACCAGGGACCACTTTTATTCAGAATTGGAGCCAGAAACCACCAGTTGATGACATTCTCACCCCCAAGACATAAAACTAAAATAATTCTTTTGGTTTTGTCCACACTTCCAGGCTGGATTTTTGCCAACAAAACTGTGTAAACTTCTTAATTAAGTGGTGCTAATTCAGATGATGATTTTTTTTTTTTTTTAACTCTTGACCAACTTTCCATCCTTTAGCCTGGGGACCACCTGGAACCTTCTCAAGGACCACTGGTGGTCCCCGGACCACCTGTTGAAAACCCCTGACCTACAGTATATAGATGTGTAGTAGCTAGTTATAGACATACAGTAGACAGACCTCACCCAAACAACTCAACTCAACAGCTATAAAGAGACAGTTAGATAGAATGCCAGCTTCCATGAATTTAAGAAAAACACAACTCTTTTGTACATCAGTCAGTCCTAATCTAAACCAAAAACTACAACTCCAAGGTCTTGTTTATCACGTTCTGCTCCTTTCTGTATTGTATTGTAATGTCTAATCTTGTATGTGAACGCTGATGCCATGAACGTAAAACAAACTTCAGTTCAAGCTGACAATAAAGTTGTATCGTATTGTAGTTTAGATTTTTGGAACTTAAGCTCCGTTAATATAGTAGTGCCAACTATACTAATTGATGCCCAGAGTCCCCTGGTGGGAGTTCTGGCTGCTGGCTCAGGGGTAGAGTCACAGGATGCATGGAACCACAACGTTGCCGGTTCGATCCCAGCAGAGATGGTGTCGAAGTGTCCTTGAGCAACACACTGAACCCCTAACTGCTCCTGATGTGCTAGTAGGTACCTTGCATGGTTTCCACTGCCATCAGTGTGTGAATGTGTGTGTGAATGTGGTGAATGTGATGCACAAGCTATGGAAAGCACCATTTACCTTCACCATGTGAATGATCATAGATGTCCAAATGGGAATATATACACTCTCAAAAGAGTTACATCAAGTTAACCAACTTTCCATCATTTATCTAGGGACAACCTGGAACCCACTGATGGTCCCCCGGACCACTGGTTGAAAACCACTGCTCTAGGAGACGTGATGTGCACAACATGGTCCAAACGTGACCATACTATGAACATTATTATAAGCAGGTTAAAAAGTGAAGTGACGGCCATGAGGTCATGGTGAGGTCACAGTGACATCATCACGTGTCGTCATGGTGAGGTCATGGTGAGGTCACAGTGACATCATCACGTGTCGTCATGGTGAGGTCATGGTGAGGTCACAGTGACATCATCACGTGTCGTCATGGTGAGGTCATGGT
>CM076985.1:39872577-39885077 GCA_039105355.1 Benthosema pterotum
AGGATTCTGTTTATATTATTGATTAGGCCTACTATTTACAAACAACTGATATAAAGAGTATAGATTAGAATCAATGTCGTATACAGCAGTTTTAAAACCAATGGTCCGGGGACCACCAGTGCCCTAGGCTGAAATCCAGCCTGGTATTGTGGGTCTGTGGGGTGAAAATGTCATCAAATGGTGGTCCATGGGTCAAACGCTGAATAAATAGTGGTCCCTGGTATCAAAATGGTTGAAAACCACTGTAATGCAGTACAGTTGAACTGCTGATCACCAAATATTTAGTCTCAAAAACAAGTCTATGGATTTGTTCGGGACACTAAAAATGAGGCAACCACAGTGTCAGTGGTCTAGTTAGTATTTCCTGTCTATTCAACCAAGATCAGCTATTTTTGTTATATATGAATTGAAATCCTGAATTATTTTAGAATAATGACACCACAATGTTAGTAATTAACTATCCTATTAACTAACCACATTTTGTCCCTTTCCCCACTCAACATGTCCCACACATGCAACACTTATTTTACCTCAAATGAACAGGACCTGGCCACCCTATCTAGGAGGCGGGGAAGTTTGTTGGAGAGGAGGGGTAGAGGGGTGGGTGGGTGGATCATGACAGTGATTGACATAGAAGGAGTAAAGTACGACCCCTAGTGGCCAAAAGAATGTGTTTTTCTCCATGCCCCATTAGAATGTAAAAGAAAGGGACCAAAAACACATTAATTGAGTATTTTTTTTTATGAAAGCCTGTTAAACACATTTTGAGGATCATCTCCAACATAATAAAATAATGTTACAAATAATGTCACGATACCTTTAAAACAAGGTCAGCTTGACAAGCAGGGACGGATTTAGCCAGCCCTACTAGGGTGGGCTGGAAGAATGGCAGGATGGGCAACTCCACTTTTCACATGAAGCAGTGGTTTTCAACCTTTTTGACACCAGAGCCCACTATTTATTCGGCATTTGAGCCACGGAGGAGGACCATTTGATGACATTTTAGCCCCACAGAACCCAAAGCTAAAGATTTATTTTGCTTTCGGCCTGTTGATAAGTAGCATACTACTTGATAATGGTGGAGGCAGGTGGCATAACCTCAAGTGTAATATTGCAATCATACAACAGTAATCCTTGAAAGGATCCCTGTATAAGACAAACATCGCTTAAAACATTATACTTTCCCTATATGACTAAAATAAACAAATAAAACCACACCATTGGCAACTTATTTCTTTCATAAGTAGAGAATATTTCACTCAACAGGAACTGCTCCTGGCGCAGGATGATGATGTCACATGTCCATGTGTGATCTAGCTCTATGGAATATATATGGATGAACATGCTCATGTGACATCATCATCCTGCGACCGGAGCACCTCCTATTGAGTGAAAGATCCACTATTTATGAAAGAAATAAAGTATTGAAGGTGTTTTTATCTGCATGTTTTAGTTATAGAAGGCAAGTATAGTGTTTTAAGGTCTTATTATTCACTAAAACAAATCATATACTAGTTACTACGACCACAAATGTTTAGCAAGGAGACAGCTCATTGGTCTGTTACTTCAGAAGGTGACTTCTCATTGGTCGGTGTTGTTTAGCAAGGTGATATCTCATTGGTCAGTGCAGGAGGTGAGAGCTAAGTGGCTGAGAGAGAGAAGAGAGGAGAGGAGACAACAGGATGACCGTTGCTATGGTAACACACCAACCTGACTGACCCTCTGTAACCATGACAACCACCAAGATGGACAGGATAGGATGGACAGACAGACAGACACACTGGACAACGCTCCACACGTCCCAGACTCTTCTATCCTTCTCTAAAACACCCTGGACAACGCTCCACACGTCCCAGACTCTTCTATCCTTCTCTAAAACACCCTGGACAACGCTCCACACGTCCCAGACTCTTCTATCCTTCTCTAAAACACCCTGGACAACGCTCCACACGTCCCAGACTCTTCTATCCTTCTCTAAAACACCCTGGACAACGCTCCACACGTCCCAGACTCTTCTCCCTTCTCTAAAACACCCTGGACGACGCTCCACACGTCCCAGACTCTTCTCCCTTCTCTAAAACACCCTGGACGACGCTCCACACGTCCCAGACTCTTCTCCCTTCTCTAAAACACCCTGGACAACGCTCCACACGTCCCAGACTCTTCTATCCTTCTCTAAAACACCTGGACAACGCTCCACACGTCCCAGACTCTTCTATCCTTTCTAAAACACCCTGGACGACGCTCCACACGTCCCAGACTCTTCTATCCTTCTCTAAAACACCCTGGACAACGCTCCACACGTCCCAGACTCTTCTATCCTTCTCTAAAACACCCTGGACAACGCTCCACACGTCCCAGACTCTTCTATCCTTCTCTAAAACACACTGGACAACGCTCCACACGTCCCAGACTCTTCTATCCTTCTCTAAAACACCCTGGACGAAGCTCCACACGTCCCAGACTCTTCTATCCTTCTCTAAAACACCCTGGACAACGCTCCACACGTCCCAGACTCTTCTATCCTTCTCTAAAACACCCTGGACAACGCTCCACACGTCCCAGACTCTTCTATCCTTCTCTAAAACACCCTGGACAACGCTCCACACGTCCCAGACTCTTCTATCCTTCTCTAAAACACCCTGGACAACGCACACATCCTAGACATCCCCAAAACAACCTGCACTGATGGTCAAAATGACCATTAATCTTCTACAGTAGTCTAGACTTGGGTTAGACTAGAAGGTGTTGAATATTTTAACTCTTGAGAGGGTAAAAATGAAACCAAATGGACCCGCAAGGGACCATTTGGTTTCATTTTTGACCCTCTCAAGAGTTACATCTGGTTAATCAACTTTTTATCTGCTTAACCAACTTAGCTGGGGACCACCTGGAACCCTCTCAAGGACCACTGGTTGAACAGCACTGCTTTATAACTCTAAGCTGCTCATCACGGCTCTGTATTGTAGCACTGTGAGCTATGGCTGCCCCCTAGTGCTACACACAGGTAATACACGCACATGCAAAGAGCTGCTACAACAAGAGATTAAATATTTCTGTATACTATTTAAAGCAGGGGTTTTCAACAGGTGGTCCGGGGACCACCTGTGGTCCTTGAAAGGGTTCCAGGTGGTCCCCAGACTAAATGATGGAAAGTTGGTTAACCAGATGTAACTCTTGAGAGTGTAAAAATGAAACCAAATGGATATTCATCATCGGAATTAGCAACACTTAATTAAGAAGTTTACACTGTTTTAATGGCAAAATCCAGCCTGGAATTGTGGACAAAATCAAAATGATTCTTTAAGTTTAGGTGGTTGGGGCTAAAATGTCATCAAATGGTGGTCCGTGGTCCAAATGCTGAATAAATGGTGGTCCCTGGAGTCAAAAAGGTTGAAAACCCCTGATTTAAAGTTATAACATGTATATAACGATGCCATGTGACATAACTCTGTTTACAAAACGACGTTAACCTCCTCCAACTCTATAGACTTTACACACTGTAAAATGTTTTTCATTGCATTGAGACACTTTTACAATGTAAATGTTTGTTTTTCTCATGGCAACACACAGAAACCTTTCTGCCATACCTTTATAGCATGCCTGGGCATTATGCGGCCTGGGGGCCAAATGCGGCCCTTTGGCTGACTCTGACCGGCCTGGGGACCACCAGTGAGTTCCAAGTTAAATATGGAAAGTTGGTTAACCAGATGTAACTCTTTGAGTTACATCTGAGTGGTCATTTTTGTTATCCTGTTTTGTTTCCCAAATCCAGCCTGGAATTGTGGACAAAAACAAAAGAAATCTTGAAGAAAGTTTTGAGATCTGTGGGGCTAAAATGTCATCAAATGGTGGTCCGTGGCTCAAATACTGAATAAATAGAGGGGCCTGGTGTCAAAATGGTTGGTCTTACTCTTACTTTTATCTTGAAATTAAATTAATACTACGCAGACTTTAGTTCAGCCTTTAGTCTTGGCTCTCCACAATATTTTATGTATCTCATTTGGCCCCTTGGGAAAAATAATTGCCCACCCCTGCTTTATAGTATAATGGCTCACTGTGTTTGCAACTATCCCAAATAAACAACTACACTTTATAAACATTAAGACTAAATAAACAACTAGACTTTATAAACATTAAAACCAAATAAACAACTAGACTTTATAAACATTAAAACCAAATAAACAACTAGACTTTATAAACATTAAGACTAAATAAACAACTAGACTTTATAAACATTAAAACCTAATAAACAGCTAGACTTTATAAACATTAAAACCAAATAAACAACTAGACTTTATAAACATTAAGACCAAATAAACAACTAGACTTTATAAACATTAAAACCAAATAAACAACTAGACTTTATAAACATTAAGACTAAATAAACAACTAGACTTTATAAACATTAAAACCTAATAAACAGCTAGACTTTATAAACATTAAAACCAAATAAACAACTAGACTTTATAAACATTAAGACCAAATAAACAACTAGACTTTATAAACATTAAGACCAAATAAACAACTAGACTTTATAAACATTAAGACCAAATAAACAACTAGACTTTATAAACATTAAGACCAAATAAACAACTAGACTTTATAAACAAGACCAAATAAACAACTATAGACTTTATAAAGATAATAAAACTTCCACCTCCCAAACAATGCAGTGAAATTCACATCTGCCCACATAGACCAACACATTGCTATCAAGCAGGGGTTTTCAACCTTTTTCATACCAGGGCCCACCGTTTATTCAGAATTTGAGCCACGGAGGAGGACCACCATTTGATGACATTTTAGCCCCACAGACCCCCAAACTAAAGATTTATTTTGCTTGTGTTTCCAGGCTGGATTTGGGAAACCAAACAGTCCAACATACAGACCAAAATGACCATTAATCTTCTACATTCTCTAGTTGTGTAGACTTGGGATAATTCACATGATGAATATTAAACTCTTGAGAGCGTAAAAATAAAACCAAATGGACCCGCAAGGGTCCATTTGGTTTCATTTTCATTTGGATCGTTTTCCACTGAAGGAAAAAAATATTTCCTATGGAACATTTCGGTGAAAAACGATGGCGTTCTGGCCAAAAAGTCCATTTTATCCGTGTGGTGAGGGCTCAGAGTGCCAACTATAAGGTAAGTAGGCTTTCTAATGACACAAGATGTGTTTATTTTGGTGAGTAGGTAAAACGTTCTTTATATATCCACTAGAGAAGAGAGGCTGGTCGGGTGCAGTAATGGCAGAATGCACGGAGACCAACAGAGCTCCAATGCAAGTCAGACATCATTATGAGGACAAAATCAAACCAGCTGTTCCTGAGAGAAATTTATATTAAAGCTCCTCTATGATATGAAAGACTGATTGTTCAGAGTAGATAATTTGTGGGAACTGAAAACACACATTGGAGCACCAGAAAACACAAAAAAATAAAAGTTGAATTACAGGGTGAAATACTGGAGTAAAGTACAACGCGGATACTGATTGGAGTGTGAGGCACACACAGACGTACCCTGGGCATTTCTGCCTGGCTTACATAGTAATCTCGCTCTCTGCCTTACTGCTGCAATTACAACGTCAGTAAGATGCTGAGCTCCATATATGGAGTTATTTGTCATGCAGACACATCCACAATCAGAATCAGAATCAGGATCCTTCTTCAGATCCTCTCACTCACTCACACACACAGACACTTCGGCCTGGCTTACATAGTAAGTGCCTCACTGCGTTCGCATCTACAGTGCTTGGGCATCTGTGTGTGTGTGTGTGTGTGTGTGTGTGTGTGTGTGTGTGTGTGTGTGTGTGTGTGTGTGTGTGTGTGTGTGTGTGTGCGCGCGTGCGTGCGGGGTGTGCGCGCATGTGTGTGTGTGTGTGTGTGTGTGCGCGCGTGCGTGCAGTGTGTGCGCGCATGTGTGTGTGTGTGTGTGTGTGTGTGTGTGTGTGTGTGTGTGTGTGTGTGTGTGTGTGTGTGTGTACAGTGTGATCTCGGTAACAGAGGGCCCCTGGGTGTCGCCATAGCGACCGAGTGATGGAGTGAGTGTAGAACGGGTGGAGAGGTCACTGGGAGGTGAAGAGAGAGAGAGATAGAGAGAGAGAGAGAGAGAGAGGAGAGAGACAGAGAGAGAGAGAGAGAGAGAGAGAGAGAGAGAGAGAGAGAGAGAGAGAGAGAGAGAGAGAGAGAGAGAGAGAGAGAGAGAGAGAGAGAGAGAGAGAGAGGGAGAGAGGGAGAGAGAGAGAGAGAGAGAGAGAGAGAGAGAGAGAGAGAGAGTGAGAGAGAGAGAGAGAGACAGAGAGAGAGAGAGAGAGAGAGAGAGAGAGAGAGAGAGAGAGAGAGAGAGAGAGACAGAGAGAGAAGAGAGAGAGAGAGACGAGAGAGAGAGAGAGAGAGGGAGAGAGAGAGAGAGAGAGAGAGAGAGAGAGAGAGAGAGAGAGAGAGAGAGGAGAGAGAGAGAGAGAGAGAGAGAGAGAGAGAGGAGAGAGAGAGAGAGAGAGAGAGAGAGAGAGAGAGAGAGAGAGAGAGAGAGAGAGAGAGGGAGAGAATGTGTGTGCGTGCATGGGTGCATGTGTGTGCGTTCTGCAGACAAGATGAGCTTTGCTGAGCACATCTGTCAATAGCTCTTTGGACTGTGTCCAACACACACACACACACACCACACACACACACACACACACACACACACACACACACACACACCACACACACACACAACACACACACACACACACACACACAACACACACACACACACACACACACAATCAGTTTTCAATTTCCAGCGTTAGCCAAACAGGCTAACCTCCGTTTCCTCTCATAAAGACTTCAGACACAGGCTGTGTTTTTATTAATACTGTGGTAATAACTCTATGAATGAAAAATGTATATATATGATTTAGAAATGGACAATTACAAGTCAAGTACATGCTACAACACTGATAACAGCTTGGAGATTCACAGTACAATTCAAGTAGAACTATACAACATAAATGAGGAACTGTGATTGGACACTCTAGTTCAGGGGTTTTCAACAGGTGGTCCGGGGACCACCAGTGGTCCTTGAGAGGGTTCCAGGTGGTCCCCAGCTAAGTTGGTTAACCAGATGTAACTCTTGAGAGCGTAAAATGAAACCAAATGGACCCTTGCGGGTAAATTTGGTTTCACTTTACGCTCTCAAGAGTTAAAATATTCCATCATGTGAATTAGTCCAAATCTGCATAACTAGATGATTAATGGTCATGGACAGAAGCAAAATAAAACTTTAGTTTGGGGGGGTCTGTAGGGCTGAAATGTCATCAAATGGTGGTCCGTGGCTCGAATAAATGGTGGGCCCTGGTAAGGTTGAAAACCCCTGCACTAGTTAACAATACACCCTGTTGCAACAGAGTCCACTGTCAAGCCACAAGCTGCAGATAGAGTGGAGGTAAAAGGGAAAAGAGCAATATACAAAGAGGGGAAATGGGGTGGGTGCATGGGGGAATCATTTATTTTACTTTACAGAGGCCAGTTTTGAATTGCAACAGTAGGTGCCATTTAAGAGTGGTTTTGAGAGATGGCAGATATTATCGGCCCTCCGATATTATTGGCCGATAAAAGCTTTCAAATTTCATATCGGAAAATATCGATATCGGTATTTACAAACTGGAAATTATGACTATTTACAGAGATGTAGACTCAGCGCTACGGTCATGTTTATACCATTACTTTTGTACTTTACTCAAGTAGGCTACATGTTGAATTTATAGTTGTATGGAGTATTTCTAGGCTATAACATGAATTCGTATTTATACTAAATGTTTATTTATATTAAATATTTGTATAGTAATAGTTTCTGTTATTTTTCCACCAATGGAGGCCGCATATATCGGTATCGGTTGATATATCGGTATCGGTTGATATCGGTTGATATCGGTATCGGGAATTAGAAGTTGGATAATATCGGGATATCGGATATCGGTAAATAAGTAAATATTGGGCATCTCTAGGAATAATAGTTTTAGCCCATATTTGACATATTTAGATTGCATTTAATGTATCAGTTTATGTAGAGTTAGGCTACATTATAGACTTAATGTAGACCATCAGTTAGACCAGGGGTCGGCAACCCAAGATGTTGAAAGAGCCATTTTCCTCCCAAAATTAAATTCAAAATCTCTCTGGAGCCGCATTTATTATTATTTTTTCCCTGAGAGTGTGCAAATGTGAACCAAATGGACCCTGGCGGGTCCATTTGGTTCCATTTGCACACTCTCAGAAAAAAAAGGTCCTCAAAGAAAAATCATTAACATGGTGAAACACAAGTTTCGAGTTTCTAAAAAAAATAAAGGAGTTTTACAGAACTCCATTTCTAGTCCACACAACATCTCTAAGGTATATTAATGACAGTAAACTGAGTAAACCTTTGAAAATGGGTGGTTCAGATTGAAAGCTCCACCTCTGATAACTGCTGGGCTTTTTTGACGTGGCCAAGTGCTACTTTAACTGGCAACTGTCAGACAGCGCAACGCGTTTTGGGTGACTGAAATGTTTATATTATGTTGGCGGATCACCCCAATGTGTATGTAATAATGCTACAGCCACTGAGCCACTAGGGCTGTGTTCTAGAGCCTAGTGTGTATGTAATAATGCGACATCCAGGGAGCCACTAGGGCTGTGTTCTAGAGCCCAGTGTGTATGTAATAATGCTACATCCAGGGAGCCACTAGGGCTGTGTTCTAGAGCCCAGTGTGTATGTAATAATGCTACATCCAGGGAGCCACTAGGGCTGTGTTCTAGAGCCCAGTGTGTATGTAATAATGCTACATCCACTGAGCACTAGGGCTGTGTTCTAGAGCCCAGTGTGTATGTAATAATGCTACAGCCACTGAGCCACTAGGGCTGTGTTCTAGAGCCCAGTGTGTATGTAATAATGCTACAGCCACTGAGCCACTAGGGCTGTGTTCTAGAGCCCAGTGTGTATGTAATAATGCTACATCCACTGAGCCACTAGGGCTGTGTTCTAGAGCCCAGTGTGTGTATGTAATAATGCTACAGCCACTGAGCCACTAGGGCTGTGTTCTAGAGCCCAGTGTGTGTATGTAATAATGCTACATCCACTGAGCCACTAGGGCTGTGTTCTAGAGCCCAGTGTATGTAATTAATGCTACAGGGAGCCACTAGGGCTGTGTTCTAGAGCCCAGTGTGTATGTAATAATGCTACAGCCACTGAGCCACTAGGGCTGTGTTCTAGAGCCCAGTGTGTATATAATAATGCTACAGCCACTGAGCCACTAGGGCTGTGTTCTAGAGCCCAGTGTGTATGTAATAATGCTACAGCCACTGAGCCACTAGGGCTGTGTTCTAGAGCCCAGTGTGTATGTAATAATGCTACAGCCACTGAGCCACTAGGGCTGTGTTCTGGAGCCGCAGGTTGCTGACCCCTGATTTAGACTTAGATATCACTTCATAGAGACGTCCCCTGAGCCACATGTGTCGCCACACCAACAGATATAGGCAGGGGCGTAGCCATCACTTCTGGGCCCCCTGCAAAGCTTTTCCACTTGGGCCCCCCTTTCCCAGCGGCGTCAAAGGGGAATTTCACCCATTTTCAACATTTTGTGTACAAATGTAACCAAATGAACCCTAACGGGTTCATTTGGTTCCATTTGTACGCTCTCAGAAAAAAAGAAGTGTCTATAGAAATCCATTAACATGATGACATACGTCTTGATGATGTCATCAAGATGTGTTTCATCATGTTTTTGTGTTTTTTCTTCAGACCTCCATTTCCAGGAAACACAGAATGGGGGGAAATGTTTTTATCATGTCCACCCATACAGCACCTCTAGGTTATACTAATGACATATTAGAATGTTGAAAATGGGTGGAATTCCCCTTTAAAATGCTTCAATCTGGTGCACTTTGAGATCAAATATTTTTCACAATATAATCAATACAAACAAAACCTTATTAATGCAAGCTTTCAGGGGGACTTTGGGCCCCCCTACAATTGTCCCCCTTTTCCCCATGTCGTGACCGTTAGTAAAACTGCCACAACACATGTATAACTGCCGCGACAGGTGTCACGACAGTTTTCCAACTGCTGCGACATGACAACTGTTTCCCCATTTAACTTCTCAAACTACAGAATGTTGTTGGAGTGTAGTGGTGGAAAGGGTCCATTTGGTTTCATTTTGATGCTCTCAAAGATCTATATAAAAAGGGATGTGGTCCATCATTTACTTGCACACTGGGGACCCCTAAAGGCCCACGGGTGGTCCCCAGACCACTAGTTGAGAAGCACTGACTTATATGCAATTACTTTAAGATGGTGATATTTTAAAAGCTTTTAACTTCTGTGTGTGTGTGTGTGGGTGTGTGTGTGTGTGTGTGTGTGTGTGTGTGTGTGTGTGTGTGTGTGTGTGTGTGTGTGTGTGTGTGTGTGTGTGTGTGTGTGTGTGTGTGTGTGTTGTGTGTGTGTATGTGTGTTCTGTGTGTTATCAAGCTGCAGCTCCCTCTGCTGGTGGAATAAGGAACAACAAGCCTAAGCTCAGTGCACAATAACCCAAAACACACTCGTTGGGCTACGGGACCCAGAACTCCATATAGGAAGATGGGAACATGTATTTCCAGGCTTTATAGTGATTAAATATATGCTAATTACTCAATTTCTGACTAAACGGTGTGTTGTTTCACTCAGCACATAATAAATGGATTCAGCACATCAAATCCTAAAGAAACAACACATTAACTCTTTGACAGATTAGCAGAAAAGCTAGGCTCGCTCCCATTAGGTTCACTAGCAACTAAATAATTTATAGAAAATCCTCTGTTGTGAAGTTGTGCAAATGAATGAGCTCCAAAGACAGCTTAAGCTGTCTACTTTAAGGGAAGAAATAAAATCAGTTGATATGTTTCATTTTTTTTTATATACATTTGACAAAGCAGCCTGTATTTTCACATTTCACTGTTTCCAGGGATCATTCAGAGATAAATGCATTTAAAGTTATACAATTTATCATTTATTAATGATAGTTGTAAAGTGTGTGAGGTGTTTTGGGGGTTTTGTAGTGCAATCACCACTTAAAGGTAGGGGAAGTGATTTCACTTTTGTCAGATATCACCCAAAAATATATTTTTTCTGTTAAAATGCTCTATTATAAGGTGTGGAAACCACATATGGAGTTTCCCCCTCCCCCACGTTAGCAGAGGAGCTAATAAAAGTTCCCCAGGTCACCACAATTCTCCTCCAATCAGGAGAGAGCAGCAGGTTCACATAGTGTAGCTACTTTTGGGCGCCCCTAGTGCACCAGGCTGGTACTACACCATGAATTTCAAATCACTTCCCCTACCTTTAAAGGACTTCATCAGGTGGTGTGCAGTGAGTTAATGAGCTTGTTAATAAAACAAAACCCAAAACGACTTTTTGGGTGATGAACAGACAACAGAATAATCAACCACCCAAAAAGTCGTGGTAAAACAGTCAAGGAGTAGTAAACATTCCTACCATCAGTCATCAGCTTTTTGGCTCTGGGAAGCTGACTATGATGTAAATATAGGGTTTGATTGTTTCGATGTTTATTCAAGCCCATTCATTAGTTTGTTGATGTCATAAAGACTGACTGATGTTATCAGGCTGCACTGACTGACGTGTGTGATTGAATTTTGTGTTATTTATATTGTTTAAAATTGCTTTAAAATGTTCTAGTTGATTAAACCTCTCATGGTCCATATTGTTTTAAAAGAGAATTCCGCCCATTTTCAACATTTGACTGTACTGGCTGTCCTGGATTTTTCTTTTAGAACCAAATGGACCCTGACAGGTCCATTTGGTTCCATTTGTACGCCCTCAGAAAAAAAAATGAAAATGGGTGGAAACCTCCTTTTTTAATAAAAGCATTCAGTCATTTGTGGAAAAAAAATGCGATACATCGATATATGAAATTGAATCACAGCATAACTAAGATTCACAATATAAATCGATTCAGAACCCTAAATATCGATATTGTATCGTATGGTGAGGTGAAGTGAATCGTCCCACCACTAATAAATACACCATTTACTCTCACACAACACCTGCTGGTATTAGAGGTGAGATTCATTACATTCTCGGTGTTAAAACATACATTTTAACAGTGATATGATATATCAGTGGTTTTCAACCAGTGGTCCAGGGACCACCACCACCAGTGGTCCAGGGACCACGACCACCAGTGGTCCAGGGACCACCACCACCACCACCACCACCACCACCAGTGGTCCAGGGACCACCACCACCAGTGGTCCAGGGGCCACCACCACCAGTGGTCCAGGGACCACCACACCAGTGGTCCAGGGACCACCACCACCACCACCACCACCACCACCACCAGTGGTCCAGGGACCACCACCACCAGTGGTCCAGGGACCACCACCACCAGTGGTCCAGGGACCGCCACCACCAGTGGTCCAGGGACCGCCACCACCAGTGGTCCAGGGACCGCCACCACCAGTGGTCCAGGGACCACCACCACCA
>CM076985.1:39889674-39892174 GCA_039105355.1 Benthosema pterotum
TGGGCTATAGTACACGGTCTCGGACGGCCATGCTATAGTAAGGCGTTTTTCGTTGTTTCTGAGCGTTTTTGAAAAAATGTCGAAATCGAAGAAAAACCATGGGCTATAGTACATGTCTCGGAGCGTTTTTGAGCGTTTTGAAAAAATGTCGAAATTGAAGAAAAACCATGGGCTATAGTACATGGTCTCGGACGCCCTGCTATAGTATGGCGTTTTTCGTTGTTTTTGAGCGTTTCTGAAAAAATGTCGAAATCGAAGAAAAACCATGGGCTATACTACATGGTCTCGGAGCGTTTTTGAGCGTTTTGAAAAAATGTCGAAATCGAAGAAAAACCATGGGCTATAGTACACGGTCTCGGACGCCTTGCTATAGTATGGCGTTTTTCGTTGTTTTTGAGCGTTTTTGAAAAAATGTCGAAATCGAAGAAAAACCATGGGCTATAGTACACGGTCTCGGATGCCATGCTATAGTATGGCGTTTTTTGTCGTGTTCTGGCGTTTTTGAAAAAATGTCTAAATCGAAGAAAAACCATGGGCTATAGTACATGGTCTCGGAGCGTTTTTGAGCGTTTTGAAAAAATGTCGAAATCGAAGAAAAACCATGGGCTATAGTACACGGTCTCCGACGCCATGCTATAGTATGGCGTTTTTCGTCGTTTTTGAGCGTTTTGAAAAAAATTCAAAATCGAAGAAAAACCATGGGCTATAGTACACGGTCTCGGACGCCATGCTATAGTATGGCGTTTTTCGTTGTTTTTTGAGCGTTTTTGAAAAAATGTCGAAATCGAAGAAAAACCATGGGCTATAGTACACGGTCTCCGACGCCATGCTATAGTATGGCGTTTTTCGTCGTGTTCTGGCGTTTTTGAAAAAATGTCTAAATCGAAGAAAAACCAAAGGCTATAGTACATGGTCTCGGACGCCATGCGTTTTTGCCAGTTTTTGTCATTTTTTGAAAATCCTCAAAACAATGAAAAACCGTGAGGCTATAGCCTTTTTTTTTTTTTTTTTTTCAAAATTTTTTCCCGAAAATTTGAGGGAAAACGGTATGCTTTGCAAGACCGTAAGGCTATAGCCTTGCGTTTTTGCCAGTTTTTGTCATTTTTTGAAAATCTTCAAAACGATGAAAAACCGTAAGGCTATAGCCTTTGGTTTTGACATTTTTCAAAAATCCTCAAAAATCCTCAAAACGGTGAAAAACGGCGTGCTGTGCAAGACTGTAAGGCTATGGCATTGCGTTTTTGCCAGGTTTCGTCATTTTTTAAAATCTTTGAAAATCCTCAAAACAATGAAAAATGTTAAGGCTATGGCCTTGGCGCTTTTTTGAAATTTAGAAATTTAAAATTTTTACGAAAATCCTCAAAAATCCTCAAAACGATGAAAAACGGCATGCTGTGCAAGACCGTAACGCTATAGCCTTGCGTTTTTGCCAGGTTTCATCATCTTTTTTAGAACTTCAAAAATCCTCAAAATGATGAAAAATGGTAAGGCTATTGCCTTGCATTATTTTGAAATTTTGACATTTTTGGAAAATCCTGAAAATGATGAAAAACGGCATGCTGTGCAAGATTGTAAGGCTATAACCTTGAGTTTTTTACAGGTTTCATCATTATTCGAAAATCTTCAAAAATCCTCAAATCGATGAAAAACGGTAAGCCTATAACCTTGCGTTTTTTTTTTTTTGACATTTTTCGAAAATTCTCAAAACGATGAAAAACGGCATACTGTGCACGACCGTAAGGCTATAGCCTTGCGGTTTTGCCAGGTTTCGTCATTTTTTGAAAATCTTCAAAAATCCTCAAAACGATGAAAAACGGTAAGGCTATATATAGCATTTTATTTTTAAATTTTGACATTTTTCGAAAATTCTCAAAACGATGAAAAACGGCATACTGTGCACGACCGTAAGGCTATAGCCTTGCGGTTTTGCCAGGTTTCGTCATTTTTTAAAAATCCTCAAAAATCCTCAAAACGATGAAAAACGGCATGCTGTGCAAGACTGTAAGACTATAGCCATGCGTTTTGCGAGGTTTCGTCATTTTTTTTTAAATCTTCAAAAATCCTCAAAACGATGATTTCTTTTTATTTTGACATTCTTCATAAGGATAAAGCCTTGCATTTATTTCCCAAAATTTCGTCATTTTTCAAAAATCTTCAAAGCAATGAAAAACAGCATGCTGTGCAAGACCGCAAGGCTATAGCCTTGCGTTTTTGCCAGGTTTCGTCATTTTTTAATAATCTTCAAAAATCCTCAAAACGATGAAAAACGGTAAGGCTATATATAGCCTTGCGTTTTTTTGAAAGTTCGAAATTTTTCAAAAATCCTAAAAAATCCTCGAAACGATGAAGAAACGGCATGCTGTGCAAGATTGTAAGGCTATAGGCTTGCGTTTTTGCCAGCTTTCGTCATTTTTTGAAAATTTTCAAAAATTCTCAAAACGATGAAAAACGGTAGGGCTGTAGCCTTGCGTTTTTTGAAATTTTGATGTTTTTCGTAAGG
>CM076985.1:39897174-39899674 GCA_039105355.1 Benthosema pterotum
CTAAGTTGGTTACATAGATGTAACTCTTGAGAACGTAAAAAAAAAATACACTCTCAAGAGTTAAAATATTCATCATGTGAATTAGTCCTAATCTACACAACTAGAAGATTAATGGTCATGGACAGAAGCAAAGGACATCTTTAGGTTTGGTTCTGTGCATGGGGCTAAAATGTCCTCAATTGGTGGTCCGTGTCTCAAATTCTGAATAAATGGTGGGCCCTGGGATGAAAAAGGTTGAAAACCACTGTTCTACAGGGACTGAAGATAAGATCACACCTCACTTCAAATTCACACACACATTGTGTTTTTTTTTCTCTTCTCTTTTCTCTGCATGCCCCAAAATCGGGGTGAAAGTGGTTAAGAATGATTCCTAACGTGAACCGAAAACTCATGTGTTATTCACCTGTCTCTGTGTCCACAGGGAACAGCTCACCGTCTGTGTGTGGGAGAATTTACACATCAAACATAACCCTCACCACCTCTCCTCTCCTCTCCTCTCCTCTCCTCTCCTCTCCTTCCTCTCCTCTCCTCTCCTCTCCTCTCCTCTCCTCTCCTCTCTCTCCTCTCCTCTCCTTATTCTCCTCTCCTCCTCTCCTCTCCTCTCCTCTTCTCTCTCCTCTCCTCTCCTCCTCCTCTCCTATCAGATCAGATTTTGGAACAATCGTATTAGATTTCTAATAGGAATCCAATAGGATGCCTATAAGAATCCTCTAGGATCTCATAAGATCGTATAGGAATCCTATAAGAAAAAATAGGATTTTTTGACTAGGGTTACTAGTGCGTTTTGGCCTCTCTCTCCTCTCCTCTAATAAACCTGTGAGATTCCATTATGTTGTTGTGCTTCCTGTAGTGAGCGATAGTGAGTGCGGGGGTGTATGTAATTTGCACATTAAACATGGATAAGACGTACTAACCAGATGCACGACGCACACGTGCATGTATTGTACACACACATTTGCATACGGAACCTGACCGCAGTTAATTGCATACACAACGCTGGCCCGGGGGCGGATCTAGGCATGGGCATGGGGGGGCAATGCCCCCCTAAATGCCCGGACTGACCCACCAAACATGATGGCATGCAAAACAACCCAAGATACCCAAGAAATTAAAGTGCTTATATTTAAAATGATGTGAAACACTACTACTGCTACTAACTAACTACTGCTGTGTCACCACTAAACCAACAGCATTTCATCATTGAAAACAGAAAACTCTCTGAGTCAGACCTTTAGCTTTATGCATGCTGCGTGTTTGTTGCAACTTCAACAACAACTGATGATATTATTGATGCTTTACTTGACTAATAAAAGTCCTGTAACTGAAAATGGTATGGGTGCGGCTTCATCGCCCGTGGCACGAAGCGACATGGGCGATGAAGCCGCCCCCATACCATTTTCTCTTGCCCCTCCAACATGTTATCTTGCCCCCCCCCCCCCCCCCCCAAATGGGACATGTTACATCCGCCCCTGCGCTGGCCTCTCTCTGTCTCTCATATACACACACACACGGCGGTTAATGCATTATACATTACATAATTATGGTAAATTATCATGGGAACCAAACCACAAACATACAACGGCACTTACATACCCTCCTACACAACATTCTATATTTATACAAGTAGTATGCTACCATTTTGACATACTAAAAGAACAACAACAACAACAGACCAACATGTGAACTGAGTGGTGCATTGGTGAAACTGCGCCCCCTGTTGGTACACTATAAACAGTGGCAGGGATATATACTGTAGGGCAGGGGTGCCCACACTTTTTTGACTTGAGAGCTACTTTCAAAATGACCGGCTCAACAAGATCTACACATCAGAAATGTGATTAGTGTTTAAGAACAATGCAATTATAATGAAAAATAGAGGGGGAGAATTGGAAGGTTTTCTTGTATATGCTACTACTGACGTTTGAAAAAAGTATTTGAGGTTGACAGTTTGTGATGTGGAGTTTAGTTTCTTGCACCCAAAACTAAGAACTTTCACGGTTTTGTCCACAATTGGGAAAGAGAACTGGCAAAACTGGCAAAATAACAATAGTGTGGACCCTTGAAAATTATGTAATTCAGATGTTGATGTATAATTCAACTCTTGAGAGTGTAAAATGAAACCAAATGGACCCATAAGGGTCCATTTGGTTTCATTTTAACGCTCTCGAGAGTTACAGATCTGTAAGGGTCCAAGTGCTGGGGGGGACTGTCATGTGATCTACCTGCATGGTCTGTGTGATCTACTGGTAGATCACCATCTACCTTTTGGACAGCCCTGATGTATAGGGTATGCTGTTGTTGCGTCACTATTTGCAGGAGGGCTGGATTCAATGACGCTGACAGCAGCAAACTGGTGTTGTGGGAACCAACACATGGGCACCGGTCGCGAGGACGTCCCACGTTAACATACCTGTATGTGGATGTACTTCAAGAAGGACGCAGGGGCACAGAACACCAACGAGTTGGCCGGATGTATGGAGAACCGGGACAACTGGAGGCG
>CM076985.1:39902174-39932174 GCA_039105355.1 Benthosema pterotum
TTCAGGATAGTGTTGTAGTCAAGACCATCTAAATGGAGACCAAGGCAAGACCAAGACCTAGAGGGGCTGAGACCAAAACTAGACCAAAACTACCACGAGACCAACACCTAAAGGAGTCGAGTTCGAGACTGATTCGTAGAGGGTCCGAGGCGAGGCGAGAACAAGACGAGACCAGAATATGCTTCATGCATATAGCCTACAGGTTTTAATTCGCGGAGAAAACACTTGTGGTGACTGTACTTATTTGTTTGCATGAGACATTTTTCCCACACGGCAATGAGAACAAGACAAATTGAGGGTGAAGACCAAGACAAGACCCCAAGACAAATGAAGTGCAAGAACGGCGAGAACCGAGACAAGAGCAAGACAAATTGACGGCTTGACAAAAACGAGACAACGGAAATGTGCCGTGAGACAAGACAAGACAAGCCGGTGGTAAATGAGTCCCGACCGGGAGTAATAAAAATCGTAACAATTACTTTTGGTCGGCAAACCTCCTGCGACCGTTTCACTATCGTTAAAACGGTCAGCCGTTTGCCATCGGTAGGATGGATATCTGCTGTGACAGATAGGATACCTGCCACGACTGTTGCGATAACTGGTCAACTGCCATGTCCAACGTGCTGCGGCAACTGATAGGATAGCCACGACGACAAAATGGTCGGTGGATTTGCCGACTGATATAGTTACTATCATGTATTGAATTATACATATTGTATTGAAGATTGGGCTCTTTGAGATGGCTGTAATATGTCACGCAACTGTGTAATTTTGGTTGAGAGATGTCCTGAAAACTAATGAGAACTAAATGCCCAAATTTTGGAGTGAGATAACTTGCTGAACGCAGAGGAACCGCCATCCTGATTTTGTATGTGTTTAATCTTATTTTTAGCCTCATCTAGCCTACATACGTACGGTACCTGCTACGCTTAGTAGGTCTAACTTATGTACTGTTCACACATAATATCCTTCATTATGCAACTATATAATTGCATTATATTTCATCATTTTTCTTTTGACCCGTTTCCCGCTCTCTCTCCCTTCCTTAAAACGACAAAGTTTCTTGCACTAAACAAATCTCACCCACTTTACATCTCCACACCTGTGAACTAGTTGATTGTGATATATTGATATATTGGTTCTTCAGTTGCTACTTTCAGCTCTTGCAGGTTGATTTTTGCCTGGTTTTCTATGGATTCTTTAGCTTAGTTAGACATCTCTAATGCACTACTGGCCACAGAAGTTTCACGCACTTATCCAGCGATAATTCCCAGGAGCTTATTAGCCGATCTTATCGACAAGACATGTTGTCTGGGAGCCGACTGACACGACTGCATTGATGAGACGAAAATCCATCAGCATGTCCGGTTGGCCGCCTTGTTTTAAGCCCTGTGTCAGCATGGTGACGTGCTGGAGGTTATGTTTAGGGTTAGGGTTAGAGGAGGTCAGTATATTGACCTTGTTTTAAGCCCTGTGTCAGCATGGTGACGTGCTGGAGGTTATGTTTAGGGTTAGGGTTAGAGGAGGCAGGGGCGCTGCTAGCAATTCTGGGCCCCCTGCACAGCTTTTTGACATGGGCCCCCCTTCCTGGAGGCGCGCGGGGGGGGGGGGCATTTTTTGGTTTTTGGATCGGATCGGCGCATCGGAGCCGTTGTCGCATTTGTTGTACAACCCGACTTGTACACCACATGTGTGGGCACACCTCAGAAACTGAGCGCATGAGCGCTGTTCCTGCAACCCCACTTATTAATCCAAGCTTTTAGTGGGCCCCCCTGGCTTCGAGGCCCCCTACAACTGTCCCCCTCGTCCCCCCGTGTCGGCACCCGTGAGAGGAGGTCAGTATATTGACCTTGTTTTAAGCCTGTCTCAGCATGGTGACGTGCTGGAGGTTATGTTTAGGGTTAGGGTTAGAGGAGGTCAGTATATTGACCTTGTTTTAAGCCCTGTGTCAGCATGGTGTCGTGCTGGAGGTTATGTTTAGGGTTAGAGTTAGAGGAGGTCAGTATATTGACCTTGTTTTAAGCCCTGTGTCAGCATGGTGACGTGCTGGAGGTTATGTTTAGGGTTAGGGTTAGAGGAGGTCAGTATATTGACCTTGTTTTAAGCCCTGTGTCAGCATGGTGACGTGCTGGAGGTTATGGTTAGGGTTAGAGGAGGTCAGTATATTGACCTTGTTTTAAGCCCTGTGTCAGCATGGTGACGTGCTGGAGGTTATGTTTAGGGTTAGGGTTAGAGGAGGTCAGTATATTGACCTTGTTTTAAGCCCTGTGTCAGCATGGTGACGTGCTGGAGGTTATGTTTAGGGTTAGGGTTAGAGGAGGTCAGTATATTGACCTTGTTTTAAGCTCTGTGTCAGCATGGTGACGTGCTGGAGGTTATGTTTAGGGTTAGAGGAGGTCAGTATATTGACCTTGTTTTAAGCCCTGTGTCAGCATGGTGACGTGCTGGAGGTTATGTTTAGGGTTAGGGTTAGAGGAGGTCAGTATATTGACCTTGTTTTAAGCCCTGTGTCAGCATGGTGAGGTGCTGGAGGTTATGTTTAGGGTTAGGGTTAGAGGAGGTCAGTATATTGACCAAAACGACCGCAATGAAGTAGCCGAATTCACGTTAAAACTGCATTGTGACACGCTCACGGTGCAGTCGGGGGGCGGGGCTGTGGATGCTTATCAAGTCAGACGGCTGGCAGCCAACATGCCTGCTGGAGGAACTCTGATTAATGAGCAGAATACTGGGAATAATTGCTTGATTTTCGGTAGAATCTGCTGGAAGTCGACAGGATCTACTGAATGTGAAGGAGGCAGCACACCACACTGCACTTTACACACTGCGTATTTATGCATGCCTGACCCAGAGGCTCAATATGGCAGTTTGTCACATTCACTAGATCATTTGTGGACAGATGTAATTTCCTGGGGTTTATTAGGAGTGTAGTAGATAATAAAAAAAAGAAATCACTTAAGAAATCACTTATAAATGTGTATTTTAGACCATGTTTGAATGCCCCCTAGTTAAAAAACCTATAACGAAAGCAAGCAATATAAAACAATGAACACCAATCTTTTACTTTCTCTAATAACAACCTAAAACATGAACCTTGGTTGAAAATAAATAAATAAATAAATAAAATTGTCCTTTAAAGGTGGAGGAAAGAGGCAGGCGTTTAAACATGAAACAACTTCAGTTCCAGAATGCTGTTTTGCTAGAATGCGAGGCGTACATCCTCCCTGCAAATATGGCATTAAATATTGATGCTGCGACACGCCTTTGGAGCACATTGACTCACTGCTGTGGTGAGCTGGATTGGAGGGATGTGTGCTGTGCTGTGGTGGTTCTAGTGTCTAATAATGAAAGCTCACAGTGCAGCAGCAACTGTTACTCTTACCTTAGAATGTGACAACAGATACCAGAGAAGTCGCGTGTTCGAGTCCCTTGCTCTCTCTCTCTCTGCCATTCTGTACTTGTAGCTTAAAAAACAAAAAAAGAGCATCAGAAAACAACCTGTGATTATTAAGTTAGGTTAGAGTGTCCGCCCTGAAACTGGGAGGCCGGGGTTCGATTCCCAGCCGGGTTATACCAAAGACTGTAAAAATGGTACCCAATGCCTCCCTGCTTGGCACTCGGCATCAAAGGGATAGCTTGGGGGTCAAATCAAGTAATGCTAATGATTCCCGAGCGTGGCGCACGCTGCAGCTCACCTCTCCAAGAGATGGGTCAAAAGTGGCGAACTAATTTCACTGCGGTAACGTGAGTGACTATCAGACGACTTTGACTTTTGATGATTGGGTGATAATCGCACCAAAAAAGCAAACCGGAATCGAGGTCTAAAATTAGACGGGGGCGCGTGCAAGAAACGAGCATGACACGCGGAACAAAAAAATAATTGGACAGGCCATGTGTTAACGTGCCGAGTCACACGCTTGTTTTATCGCACAAAACGCCGGTCCTGTTGAAAATGAAGTAGAGGAGTGGTTTATTACTCCCATCCTAATGCCACGACATCTATATAAAATTTCCAGGTTCAAAATCGATGAGACAGCAAAATCATTTTTCCACCGTAACTGGTGACCAACACTCGCGACCGTTATAAATTAGTGGCAACCGGTGAAAACCATCGACCGTTTAGTTAACCACTTGCAAAACGTTGGCTCAACGATCGAAAGCACTTGTCGCGACTGTTGGGACCATTCTGGCGTCCAGACAGTGTATTACTGGGTTTAAACGCAATCAGAATATATATCTGAACACATTATATGGTAGAAATAAGACACATAGCAGTAAACTGGCACAACTGAGCGACTATTTGTAAACAAACAGTGGATGCGTTGATCAGCACCAGCCATCCATCCATCGCGCTATGCCATGACATCCCATCGCCTGAAAGGATGCATGCTCTGATTGGTTCAGAAACCCTCTGTGCCAGATAATGAGGTGGATTCCATAATAAAACAACCAAACGTTTCCGGTTCATTCTGCCTGGAGAGCGCCACCTGCAGGCAGCCTGGTGTCATGGAGGATCCAGAATGTCAGCTGAGTCTCTTCTCTCTGTAAAGACCTTCCATGCTGGAAACCTGGAACTACAGATATTCTCCCTAGAGCTTTTTTACAAACCACTTGACCACAGTCAGTCTTATGAATATCTTAAATAAAAATATGTGAAAATAAACAACTACTGTTGTGACAGCAATCTATAACCTTTTATGACAATCAATTATAGTCATCAGTATGTTAATGTAAAGAGAGTGGGCCTTTTAACACTAGCACACTATGGTATCATTTAACATTTATTTTTGTTTTAAATAATACAATAAATATACTACAAAAATGAACATTGGCTTTGGCAGAGAGTTACAATGGCATCATTCTCTCTCTCTCTCCACTTCACAATTATCATTGGACATGACCTTTCATTCCTATATATAGCAAAACGGAGGTGGATTTTTGGACGATTTAAAAAAAAACATGAGGCTTTGGAGATCATGTCACTCTAAAATATATATAACAAGAGAAAAAGCTTTACAATTTCATGCATACAGGTAAAGTTTTAATGCTTCAAAAGACATACAAGAGTGGGGGGGCCACAGTAAACTTGAATTTATTGACATAAAAACCAATATATCTTCTATCCTCTTTTATCCTTACACAGGTTTGACAAGACTGCAAAAAAACAACAAACACTCAAAACAGACAAAACATTAAAACTACAAAAAAAAAAAAAAAAAGTAACTAAACAAAAAAAAAATGGCAGCGTCACTGCTGGTTTCTGAAAATTTACAAAATTGGTCGTCCTTTTATTTTATTTTATTTATTTAAAGGAGAGCAGAGTGTTACTTTCTTTGTTTTTTGGCATATTGCATCACATCAATGAAGAAAATAAAAAATAAAATAAAAGCTGAAGATCTACAAGCATATTGAGTTTTTGTTTCATCTCAACAGAAACGGTTTTCAAGTCACAAATCTGAAGGTAAAGATCATAAAGCTAACAGCAAACAAACTAGTGTACGGAGGGTTTGCAGCTCTGTGGTATACGATAGATGCTATAGTGGTCAAAGGCAGGATCGAGTGCATAGTTTAGTTTAGAACAAAAGAGGATTAACTACATCAAAGGGCCATCAGAATAGAACCAACAACCTATTTGAAAAAAATATTAATAAACAATTAAGCTTCCATTCTGGCTAAATCATCTCAAGGGACTGCATCTGTTTCATAAGCAGCTTTCTTTGTGTCTTTGTGTTTTAATTATTATTATTGCAGATAACAGATCTAAATCAGAAGGAAATACAAAGCTTTTTGTTGATTTTGTTCTGTTTCCCGAAAAGAAATGCAAAAAAATAAAGTAAATTAAGATTCTAAGCCCATTGTGGCACTTATTAAAGCTATAAATATTATATAAAAAAAGAACACCTTTGGTGGGATTGGTTGGTTTCATGTTAGGACACTGAAACTTAATTGGCGTGCTTAATGTGCTTTGGACTACCAAAAAGGAATAGATACCGTTTTTGGTACCAACCACGAAACAACAGATGCTTTTTAATCCAGCACTAAAAACAACCAGAGAAAAAAGAACACAGGTATAGATCAATGTAATCTAAATCCACGGCACGTCGTATATAAACACTCCACACAGAGAAAGATCCAAATTGCATTGTCTCATGAGCCGCAATATGCAAACACCAGCAGTGCCATTTTGCTTATTATTCCTTTTTTTTCTCTCTTTTCTTTTCTTCTGCCCTCATATCTGCAGCCAAGAAAAAATAGTAGCATCACATTCAACAACCACATACAATCTCTTTTTCTTTTCCTGTTTTTTTTTCCTGAGCACGTGCCAAGAATTGTTTGTAAAGATTCAGACGCTGTTGGATTTGCTATTCGTTGAGTGGTCCACAGAGATATAGGAAAAGAAAAAATGCTGTATAAAGCAGAAATTATGGACTGATCTAGGAATGGGGATGGGGGAGGGGGTGGCATGCAGAAAAACAAAACACCCATTAATATAAACACAGATTTTCTTGTGTCAGAACTTGTGAAGGTCGATGCCTACGCTACGATCCGTCGTGACGTCGTACCGGACAGACCGCGACCTCAGCAACACTCGGAACTGACCGGCTTGTAGGTCAGAGACTTCCCCTGCCGTCGCACGACGACAGAGAGTGGATCGGGACAAAACCGAGCGACGGCGGTCTAGGTATCGCCGCGACGGTTTGCCTTTCACTCAAACAACAGTAACTTTTCAAGAAAATACAACACGTATGTAGTAGCACCACAGAGGAAAGAGGAAATAGCACCTATTTATGTCGTTTTGGATTTAGTTTTCATCTGAAACATCTTCTCCCATTGCATAGTTGGATCTGATTTGTTAAGCATTTTGAGAAGAAGAATAAAAAAATAATAATAATTATCAAATAAACTGCTGGTTTATTAAGTTAATAAAAAATAAATCTTCAACTGCGACAAAATGGGGACGTCAGAGGAATGTTTTTTTTTTCTTTTCTTTCTATCTTTGTTTTCTTTTTATGCAAATCATTCGTCACATCACGGTTTCACAGGAACTTGTTTGTGTCTTTTATTTTCATTTCCATTTCTTAAATTACAATAAGGTGTAAAACGTCACACCTGCAACAAGACAGCACTTAACTGGGTTTGGTTGGATTGTGTTTGTTTTTTCTTAAAAAAAAAAAAAAAAAAAAGTTTTACAAAAGGGAACTCCTCACTTCAGATGTTCAGAAACCTTTCTCTAATTTTAGTTGTATTGCATAATTACCATAATCATCTCCTACCTCCACACTTAGAAACGTCACATGCATGTTTTGAAGCCAAAGAACCAAAATTAATAAAATGTTTGTTTTTTTTTAACCAGGAAGAAGACGAGAGAAAAAAATATACAGAATGTACTTACAAACACACAAAAAATATTTATATATATTTATATAGAAGCTTCCATTCCAGAGAATGGGGAGACAATTATGCACAAAACGAAGCTCCCAAAATAATAAAAAAAAAATAAAAAATAAAAAAATGAATGAGAGAGAGAAAAGGTGGAAGCGATCGAAGCTGAAGAACAAGGGGAAAAAAAACAGCTCAATCACATGCCGTCCATGAGAATTATTGGAGGAAACGTCGAGGGAAAAGGAGGTGCAGTTCTCACGGTGGCCTGCTGGGGGCGACAGGGCGGGGCAGGGCGGGGCAGAGCGGGGCAACAGGGTGGGGCAGGGTGGGACAGGGCGGGGTAGATTGATCTATTTCAGTTGAAATGAGATGGGTTGGGGTTGGTTGGTTGGTTCAGGGGCGTGGCCAGATCGAGGTGGGCAGGGCCGTTGGTTGGTAGGCGGGGCCGCTGGTTGGGTGGGCAGGGCCGTTGGTCGGTGGGCGGAGCCACTGGTTTTCAGGACGTTTTCAAAACTTGCATGTGATGGAGAAGGCACGCTGAGGTTTCAAGGTTGCTTTGTGTGTTTTTAAATTATTTTTTTCCTTTTCCTATTATTTCATTTCAATGTATGATGATTTTTCACTTGTTGCTGTTGGGAAGAAAAAAAAAGTTTCTCTCTTTTCTTTTTTTGTGTTTTTTTTTTGTTTTTGTTTTCTTATTTTACAAATACAAGTCCTATTTTCCTGTGTTGTGTTTCTGAGAAAACAAAAAAAATATGCTTTTTTCTCCATTTTTATTGTTCAGTAAACATCAGTCTCTTTTATCCGACGAAGCAGACAGGGCCCACTTCGAAGCCGAACTTCTGTGTGGCGCCGCCAAAGTCGTTGAACATGATGTCAACAAATGGCACCTGCTCAACCTTTGGCGTGTTGATCTCCAATACTGTCTTTTCATAACCCTTTTTCAACTGTTGGAGAGAAGAGAAGAGGGAAGAAAACAAGAATTTAATTATGAATGAATGAATGACATTTTTATTGACAGAAATGAGAGTTACAGTACAAGTCAAGTACACACTGCTACAAAACTGATAACAGCTTGGAGAATTACAGTACAGTTCAAGTACAACTGCATCAAATCTGACAGAGCTGATTGGACACACTAGTTAAGCATACACTTGTTTACAATAGTGGCCAACTTGTTCATTTCATTAAGGCATTCAAATACATACAAAACAACTACTTCAGTAAAGTCAGAAGCAGCAAATCATGGAGGTAAAATCATAGTGGAGGTAAAAAGGGAAAAGAGAAATGTACAAAGAGGAGAGGCGGGGTGGGTGGAGGGATTTTATATACAATTTTGTTTTACAGAGGCCCCTTTCGAGGTGCAGAAGGAGTCAAGGGATTCACAAGTCTTGTTGATAGGGCAATTGTTGGTAGGGCGTTCCACATTTTGGTCGCATATGAGCGGAAGGAATTCATTCAACTATAAGCTGGTGACTTATTATTTCAAGCAAGTGGGGGCTGTTTCCCCTTCTTTTCAACCAAATTAATGTCACCACCACATCTTGGTATAGTCTCATAGCTCTTTACAAGCACTCCCATGCACTCCGACCGGCCCACACATGGAAGCTGGCAGAACCCCTGCTAAAAACACCTGTACAACGCTCCACTCGTCCTAAGCTCTTCTCCCTCCTGACTCCAAAACTATGCAGTCAGAATCACCACCTCCACCGCAGTCCGAAAACACACCCCTTCAGAACCCGTCTCAGCTCATAGCACTAGCAGTACCAACCTAGGTATTTTAGATACCCTATCAAGTAGACATCAAGTAGATAGCAGTAATCTAAGTGGTTAATGCATGTTTTATTATTAAAATCTACAACTTATGTGTTCTCTTTTGTTGTGTTGGTCTAGTTTCTATTGTGGAACTACTATACTATATAATAAAACCAAATGTATCTGTAGGGGTCTATTTGGTTTCATTTTACGCTTTCAAGAGTTAAATTATATTTAAACATCTGAATTATTTAATCTACACAATTAGAAAATGTAGGAGAATTGTTATTTTAAACATAATGGTCGAAAACACTTTTCCTAGAGCACCAAAATTAACACAAAATAGTTTAAACATAACCTCAGTGAAAACTATACCTAAACCTAACCCTTAATTAAAGTTTTGGCGAGTAGACTGTCGACGCACATGACATGTAAGGTTGTTTTGTCTAAAATAAAATATTAATTTGAGGCGATTACCTTTTTTTGCATGATCGGCTAATGTCAAGTCTCTTACTCACCTAGGTATGACCACAATCGCCGGGTCACGCTCTTACATGCCAGCGCGCAGTCTGTATGTCCATCGCTGATTATAATCCAGCAATCGCCGCGACATTACGGCCTGATTTGACTTGTTTATAATAAAAAATAATCGCAGCGATCGAGAGCAACTGGGACAACATGATGCTGCCGGAAGTTGCAGGAAAAAATATGATCTTGTGGCTCCGGAAGTAGAAGCTCTTCTTCTATGTTTCCATAGAAGACACTCCCGGCGATTCGCCACTTACTGACGCCTAGTGTCAGTATGTCAGAGTCTCTGACGTAGTTGACCAGCGTCCATCTTACTGAGGTACTTCAATACACAGACGGATTTACAGATTGATTTATTATAAACGTTAATAGCGTAGCTATGATTTGCGATGCTTATTTTTTTTACTTTACTTTTTTTCTGAATTTGTCATATAAAGGCTCATAAGTATGCGGACGTCTGTCGTTTACAACAAACCAATCCGTTTGAAAATCGGTTGAAAAATAAGCGAGTTATCGTCATTTAAAAAGTATATTACTGTATGCTCATAGACACAATGTTATGCTGTACCCTGGTAAGAGGGCCGCCACGTAATTCGTCACTCCGCATTGGCCAGCAGCGCGGGCGAAACATCTAGCTTTCTGATATACCAGCGGTTTTCAACAGGTGGTCCGGGGACCACCAGTGGTCCCTGAGAGGGTTCCAGGTCCCCAGCTAAGTTGGTTAACCAGATGTAACTCTTGAGAACGTAAAAATGAAACCAAGTGGACCCTTGCGGGTCCATTTGGTTTCATTTTTACACTCTCAAGAGTTAAAATTCATCATCTTAATTAGCCCAGGTCTACACAACTAGAACATTAATGGTCATTTTGATCTGTATGTTAATTTGACTGTTTTGTTTCCCCAAATCCAGCCAGGAATTGTGGACAAAAGCAAAAGAAATCTTTATTTTTGTGGTCTGTGGGGCTGGAATGTCCTCAAATGGTGGTCCGTGGCTCAAATTCTGAATGAATGGTGGGCCCTGGAATGAAAAAGCTTGAAAACCCCTGTGATATACAGTATATCTGTGGGTCCAGGGACCCCCAGACTCACCGCACAGCCGTCGTGAATGGCCCTGATGTAGGGGTTGTTGTCGTAGGACATCTCCTCGTCGTTGGAGCCCAGGAAGCGGATGGCCTTGTCATGGTTGTCCTGCTCAGCGTCGTGCCAGCCCACCGTCTGGTAGCAGTTGTAGGTCATGTTTTGACGCGCTGCCGCGCTCAGCAGCCGCAGGAAGGTCATCTGGACCACACCGATGGGGTTGCCCTCCGCGTCCACGTAGGACAGCTAGGAAACAAACACACGGAGAGACGGAGATATAAACAACCATGCACGACATGATGATTAGGGGCTGCAACCGCTAATTAATCGATTAAACGTAATCGATTCGATTATTCTATTAGGTGTCGACTATTTAGTAATCGATTAATCATAATCAAATCAATTCAATTAGTTGTCAACTATCTTGTTATCAATTAATAACTAATTAATAACTATAATAATAACTATCGATGAATCGGCTGGTCAACTAATCACTTTACCCGTTTTCCCACTTAATCAGTTTTTTCCAGTGTTAACTGTAACGAATTCCACCCATTTTCACCATTTTACTGTCATTAATTAATATACCTTTAGAGATGTTGTGGGGACATGATATGAAAAAAAGTTCTCCCATTCTGTGTTTCTTAGAAATGGAGGTCTGAAAAAAATCATTAACATGGTGAAACACAACTTGATGACACCATCAAGTTGTGTTAATGATTTTTCTTTTATGGCCTTTTTTCGGAGAGTGTACAAATGTGCATAACATAATGGCACCCGAGCTGGCCCATTTGGTTCCATTTGTACACTCTCAGGAAAATTTAGAAAATGGGTGAAATGAATTCCACTTTAAGGCGACAGCTAAATAAGAGACATAACCCGATTAATCGATGAATTGGTTAAATAGTCGACCGATGAATCGATTACGATATGAATCGTTAGTTGCAGCCCTAATGATGATAAAGAAAAAACGTACACAAAGTCTTGGTGACTTCTGAGTTTGGTGGACAGTTAACCCACCATAAATAACATTTTTCCTGGATCATAGAGTGGTGAGAGGACATGAGGGAAGGTGGAGGACAGGTCTTAAACTTCTTTAGAATCAGTGTTGGGTTTTAACGCTCTAAACTATCTTTTTGCTGTAACTTGTAAAGTAACTTTGATTAATCCGATTAAATTTTCTAAATCATTCAACAGCCATATATATTTGTTTAGGTGAAATGACTAGTAACTTTCATAATTTAGTAACTTGTTAAGTAATAGTTTACTTTTTTTTAAAACAGATTATTTTTCTTTTACATGACTTAACCCAACATTGTTTATAATTGCTTTAAGTTTCTGTGTAAGGTGGAACTATTAAGAGCCTGCTGTTACTGTCAACTTGTTGACGCACAGCAAGGCTTCTTTATTTACAGTTTGTAAATTTTAACTTGAATTCTGATTAGTTTTGGGGTAGTAAAAGTAAAAGTGATTGCAGTCCCAGAGACCCATAGAAAAAGGTGGAAAAAACAATAAAACCAGGGGTCCTATAGATATATACATTTACATTAATGTTTATATTTGTGTGGACCTCTGAGTCGCTGCTACTATACAAGCCTACTATCAAATGTAATGGAGATCCAAATTACACAATAAACCAGCAGTATACGAGACAACCACAGCTAGAGGCAAACCGCCCCGACAATATGTCCCTATACAGCAATATGGATCCAAACTGCACCCTCACCCCATCACCAGCACGTCCATGGAACCGCGCCTGCATCTCTCGTGGGACCCATTCAGATTCTAATTTGCGCATGGTAATTTTTTTTCCCCTTGTTGTTGGCTTTTATGCGGTCGGTATTTCTACGGCGATGTGTGTGATATTGTTGGGCTCATTGACAGCAGTATTTCAAGGCACCGGTCCGCGGCGTCATTAAGCAGCAGCAGAGTGATGTACGGTCGGCCAGGCCTGTCTGAGCGCTACGCTTCAGACGCTGGCCCTGGAGGCTTAAATTATGAGACAACAGTCACAGTTTTTCACAGTCAAGGCGACAGCAGCACACACTGCCCCGTGTGTATCGTAATAACTCACCAACGCTTTGCTTGACGTTGGCGTGTGGTGGTGGTGCATATATATATATTTATACATTTTATCTTTGCATAATGTTTGCAGGGTACAGGGCTACAGGTGCGAGCCGGTCCCTCTGAGACCAGCCGTCAGTGAGTCAGGCAGTGTGTTTGGTGTCATTATTCATAACGCACGGCGCTGGGTAAGTGAAGAGGACCTAATCCTCATCCGTCAACACAAGGAGTCAGCGAAAAACACACATCACAGAGAGGCTGAGCAGACCAGGCTGTTTCATGTCAATGAAGAGAGAGGCTTCCTTGGATTTGATTATAATTATTAGTTTTTTGTAACTATAGCTCGTTGTACGCGGTGAAATCCTCCAGGGTAATTTTAACTGTGTGAGACTGTTTAACTCTTTGGCAGATTAGCAGAAAAGCTAGGCTCAGTCCCATTATGGTCAATAGTAACAAAGTACTTTATAGAAAATCCTCTGTTGTGAATTTGTGCAAATGAACGACATCCAAAGACAGCTTAAGATGTCTACTTTAAGGGAAGTAGGGCTCTCAGATAAATGCATTTAAAGTTATATCATTTATCAATTATAGTTGTAGTGTGTAGTGTGTGAGGAGTTTTCTGGGTTTTGTAGTGCAATCACCACTTAAAGGACATCATGAGCTGATGTGCTGTGAGTTAATGAGCTTGTTAATAAAACAACACTAAAACAACAGAATAATCAATCACTCCAGGGTCAGTTTTACTGATTCGCAGACTCATTTTGAAAATCGAAAATGGATCCCAAATCAGCAGCCATGGAATCTAGCCTATTTTATTTGTTATGCCACACTTTTGTGCAATCGTGAAATGCTTGTATAATTGGCTTTAATGATAATACAACATACAATTAGAGTACAAATATGATGATTATGGTATAATTGTGATGTTTCTGGCAAACACCAGCCCATACCGGTCCTTCTGGTAGCATTTGTAGGTTCTGTACAATCTCAGACCCATTTTGTCTTGACTTAGCCTAGCTCAGCCCTGAATCAGCACCTTAAAAATACTACCTTATTTTAATTTGTGATTCAAGGACTGGCTTCCTTGCCTTTGGGGCTGTTTTTGTCGGTTGAAAATCCATGCCCAGCACCTGATTGGCCAACAGCCCTGTCACTCACTTCGTTTCACTTTATTATTCTTTAAAGAAGTGTCAGGCTTTAGGTTTTATAAACATCATCATACGACATATTTTAAGAGGGACATCAGTCTGAATAATGAAGTGAAACGGAATGACAATTCAGACTGAAGTCAGGCTAATCTTGACTAGATTCTAGTTTTTGACGCTAGATTCTTTTTTTTTTTTTTTTTTTTTTTAAATCTAGGTTCCTGTGTCAGTGATGCTCAACATATTTCATGCCAAGGACCACCAGAATTATCTTTTGGCTGCAGGGAGGAGAAGATTTGAGTTAAAAAAAAATGTTTTGCTTCTGAAATAATACATTCAAAGATTTGTGCCAAACTTTCAGTTTTTCCAAAAAAATATCAGATCTACAAGCTCATAGTGCGCCACTCGTTGGCGTGCTATGAGCTTGTAGGTCTGATATTTTTCAACAGCTTAAGTATAACAAAACACCCAGAGAGAGAGAGAGAGAGAGAGAGAGAGAGAGAGAGAGAGAGAGAGAGAGAGAGAGAGAGAGACTTAAGAGACAGCACTCTCTCTCTCTCTCTCTCTCTCTCTCTCTCTCTCTCTCCCCCCCTCCTGGGCCTGTCTACATTATTGATGCTGTCTTCAATGCATCCATAATTACACTACAGATTACAGCTGCAATTAATACATTATGTTAACTATGGCTGTGATGTCTGAGCCATTTATGGTAAAACATGCCAACAATCGGAATTGTCTGTTAAGTGAGAATGATTCAGTCTGTCAGTTTAATTGGCTGCATATAAGATGGAATTCTGAACTCGTTTTTGGCGTTGTCACAAAGACTATTATTTGTACTGATATCATTATGTCTGAAACAACTATAATGGATATAATATGTCATCATAGTTACAGGATCAGTGCTATCAGCGACCATTATACAGGGGTCTCCTCTCACATCTAAAATATTTTGGGGCAAAAACATATTTTTTGACTTGTCATTTACTTTCATGAATGAATGTAAGCATCGTCAGGGGCGTTTTTGCCATTAGGCAGACTAGGCCAGTTGCCTGGGGCGCCATGAGTGGGGGGGGGGGGGCGGGCACAAGACAGGCTTTAAAAGGATCCCAGGCTAATAAGCCTCATATGGATAAATACATTATACTTGTCCTCTATAACTAGAATTGAACATTTAAAACACATATAATATACAATATCCATGTGCTGGAAGGCTTTGATCATCTACTTGCTCGTGCACTTTGATTTTCCGTACGCCTAGTACTGTATCTCAGCACTTTAGTTGTGTATTTAAGGTACTGTGTATACGTAAACATGTACTGTGTTTTTCTTGTACTGTCTCAATGTTTTTGTTTTTGTTGTTTTTCTGTTTTAACTGCCCTGTCTTTTTGTGCTGCACACTATTTGCCCTTTAAGGGACTTAAATAAACCTGAACTGAACTGAACTAAACAATATATTATTTAGTTTAAAATAGTTCCTAATTCTATCCCTTGGGGGCGATATTTTAGAGATTTTCCCTGGAGCCCCGCTTACCAAATGGACTCCAGGGAAAATCTTGCCTATGGCTCCAAATTGCTTCGAAACGCCACTGAGCATTGTATCTAAACAGGCTATATGGTACATGTCTGTATGTCTTTATATTGTCTGTGTGCGTTGCGTATGTGCATGTGAAAGTGTGTGCATGTGTGCGCGACACATGCTTGCCTTATGCCCCCCCCCCCCCCCCCCCACACCCACACTTCTAAAAGTCCCACTACAACTGCGTTATAGAATACATGAAAGCATTCTAGAGTTAAAGAGAAGATATTTGTTTGTTGCTACGCAGCAGCACGCAGTAACATTTGGGTAAACAATGTAGAATAGACTGTTTGAAATGATGAAGGCCCGTTTGTTTTAGTTCTATTGAAGTAAGACTTGTAAGCAACTTGTAGAGGCCTGCTATTGTTTGTTTATTCAGAGCTATTCATTCCCCTTTGTTTGTTCTTTGCGTCGATGAGAATCACTTTGAAAAGGAATGCTTTAAGTTAATGCTTTTAAGTTAATGCTTTTAAGTGCTCTAGGATCTCTTTCCTTGTATTGTTGTTGTTGTCGTTGTTATGAGAAGATGCTGCAATCAATCAATACGTTTGACTGTAAATGCTTTGTAATCTAGACTAGAAGGATAAGACCAGCAGTCTGACAGGGGAGGGGGAGGGGGAGGGGGAAGGGGGGGGGGTACATCCATGATGTTGTGGTTTTGATGTTAGTCACCGACAGAAAAACCACCAGGAAAAAGAAAGAAAAAAAACGGTTTGTGTTTGTGTGGATACCAACCAGTGGGAGCTCCGTTAGCCATTTACCTCCAGCACAAGGTGTTTATTCTTTGGTTTGGGACAAACAAGTGACTGACTGGACAGTTCAAAGCAGCATGCCAGGCCATGCCATGCAGCGCCATGCATGCAGCGCACACACATACTGTACACACATCCTGCTCACCATGTTAGAACTTCTTCTACTGATCTCTCTCTTTTTCACACATAATCTAAAACCAATACTCCAACTTGACTCTGGCAGAAAAAGATCAATGGTCTTCAAAAAATATATTTGCTGGAGAATTCACTGTAAACGATAAACCTTATAGTATAGCCCAGAGGTTTTCAACCTTTTTCATACCAGGACCCACCATTTATTCTGCATTTTAGCCACATTCATTGGATTTTTTTTTGGAAGTTTTTGTTTACAATTTAGGAGAGCTAGCTGGCAAAATGTTGGTTAAAATAACAAATGTTAAAACATTTCATAATTGTGTAGATTCTTGAATACGAAGTAATTCAGATGATTTCACTGGGGACCACCTGGAATCCTTTCAGGGACCACTGGTGGTCCCCAGACCACCAGTTGAAAACCCCTGTTATAGCATAAGCTGTTCCAGGGCCCACAGCTAGCTTGGCAGACCATGGCCTACGTTTACACTGGTTAAATAATGAAATATACTTTGAGCTGACAATCTATAATACAGTATCTATAATACAGCATCTATAATACAGTATCTATAATACAGTATCTTACAGTATGGAGTCAAGTAGGAGTAACAGTTACTAAAGTTCAGGAGTTTAGGAGCAGCCTCCATCATCTGTCTGATAAACAACAGACCAGTGGTCCTCTAAACTTGTGTCGCCCCCCCCCCCCCCCCTAAAAGGGGGTCCCCTCCTTCCTAGTGAAATGAGTCTACATCCAAATTAGTTTAAGCACCTTCAAAAGAGTTGGAACGAAATGATGGTGTCAATTTACGAATTAGTTAACTTCACCATTATTTGCAAATAATACTGTATATATGTTGACGTTTAGAAGATTTAGAACACATTTTAGAGTCTCTGATGTCATGGACACTACTTCCTGCACTACATGACAGCCCCTCCCAATAGCCACAAGGAGGAGCAGTTCACTGAAGCATTATGGGAATTGTAGTTCCAGGTTAAGTAGTGTCGATGACATCAGAAACACCACCAGACTCACTGCTAAAAATCTAAACTAAACTAATCTAACAACAAATAAAGACCCATGGGAAAGTGTTCTAAATCTCTTAAATGTCATTAATATACAGTATATGAATATTTTCTTTAACAAAAGGGATGGAATGCCCCTTTAAGTTAAGTGATATTCAGGTTGTGCATGTTGGGATCCTTGGACAGTCCACTGGTCTAGATCATCTACATAGAGGTCAGCTACTCCATTACTCCTGGTCGCCACCAGGTGGAAAACTCAAACCTTCAACGTTATACTTTTTAATGTTCAATTCATCTTAAAGATCCTGCACTTCACCAGGGCCATAGTGTCGACCTGTAGTCGATCTACAAGCCCATCTGCAGGAGGAGGAAAGTAGTGAAAATGTCCTGAGCTACAAGCTCTTTTCACTAATTTTCCTCTTTTGTGAATAATAATATTCATAATATTTGGGGGGACTTGGGGATATTATTTCCCTAAATATGATGAGGTTTCCACCTGGCAGCGTGCTCTCGCCCCCCCCCCCCCCCCCCCCCCCCCCCCCCCCCATCACCATGGTAACGTTACCTCTCCATCATCTCAGCCCGCCAGGCAGCAGTGACTGAGTTACCCAGAATGCCTCTGGGTGGAGACTGACTGAGTGCCATGACCTTTTGGTTCAGATAATGTTTGATTTAACTACAAAAAAATATATGAGAGGACTGCCTGACGTGTGAGTGTGCGTGTGTGCGTGTGTGTCTGTCTGTCTGTCTGTCTGTCTGTCTCTCGCAGTGGTGGAAAAAAAATATTAATAGTTAGGGTGACCAGATGGGACAGTCCCTCACTTGTGCCCCACATTGTGACTGACAGGCACTAGCGTTCAAAATGCCCTAATACTTCGTAGTTCCCAAATAGTTGGCATTCTGTTCTCTCTTTTCCTGCTATAGATGTGTTTTTAAAATAATCTGAGAAATAACCTGACAGTTTAGGGCCAGGTCAGGCCTAAAATCTATTCCGTTTATGAAATCTTTCATTTAGAGCCCAGTTAGGGCTGGGACTTAATTTTCAAGCCTGGTGAGAACTTTATTTGTAATATTGACATCAAGATGTTAATTTCCTGACCACATGTTATCTCGTTTCCCTACGCAATTTGTCCCACTTAAAGTATGTCCCTCAAATGAACAGTTTGGATCTGGTCACCCTAGTGGATTATTAATACAGTTCCAGTTGTTGTAGTAGAGTAAAACATACATTTACTTAATTAGAAGTGTCGAAAATATCTAAATTCTCAAGTAGAGTAAAGTACTTCAAAGTTCTTGAGCAAACAATTTCCACCAGTGTGTGTGTGCGTGTGTGTGTGTGCGTGCGTGCATACTTTAACAGTATGGCCACATTGCTAGTGGAGATGAATGCAGGTTGTCCCTCTTTAAAGATAAGTGATTCTCTGCAGACCTCTATAACTCACCATCAGCAGACCATTCTCTGCTGTTTCTCAACGCATTTGCCTATAATTTCTCTGAATCATTGTGTGTGTTGGGTAAATGTCACAGCACTCAGTCATGTCCAAAGTGCTGCTCTGTCACCAAACAGCCAGAGGTCAGACAGGTACAGTGGGTACTATAGCACACGCTCTGCTCTTAACTACACTTTCTATTTCGTACCTTCAGACCGCTAGGGTCTAGTGTCTTCAACACTGGATATCATCTCGCGCACGCGCCTAGGTCGAACCTTATACCAAAACTGTCACCCGGGTGACCCCCCTGTGGGCGGCGCCTAGACCATATAGGTCGCCCGTGCACAGGGTCAAGCCTCTTTCATCTTTTCGCCTTGAGAAGCGCAGGTCGTGTACCTGAGCAGCTACGTTTACTAAAAGTCTCGCAACCAGAATGGTTGGAGTAGCCTTGTGCCCTCCAGAGACTGCCGTAGCTCGTCTGTGTCGACTGGGGCTTTGCCCTGGTGACACGGACATTGGAAATATGGATGGATTTACCCTTTCCCCTGGTCCGACACGGACACTGGGAATATGGATGGAATTACTCTCAAGAGAACAGCATGCCTCGTCTCTTGTTGCGGCAGTAGCCTCAGCCTGTGAGGGTGTAATTCGCCCCACCGCTAACATGGCTGCGTGCGTGTGTGCTGACTGAGAGCCATCGTTCCATCATGTGCCGGTAAGTATAAGACTTTTTATCTGGCCACACCATTGTTTTCGCGGGTGTGTTTTGAGCCAGCGTGCTGAGTGTGTGTCGCTCGCTGTGAGGCTAGCTCGTTGTGTGGGCTAGCAGTAGCAACGAGGGGGTCCCTCGTTCTGTTAGCGTTGTGGTTACGTTGTGGTGATTGAGTGTGATCATGCCCTGCCTTGGTTAGCTTGCAGGCGCACGTCAACAGTGCTGGGCGCTGTGTAGTTACTACTATAGTGTTTTCGTTGTGTTAACAGAGCGTCTTGTGGATCCGTCTTTATGGTTGGTAATCGGCTGATCATGGCTGTTCCAAGCCGTAGCAATCGAGCGTCGAGCAGGCGCTCTCAGAGGGACAGCCTGTTCCCGATGGAAACAGGATTATACTACAGCGGTGGCAGCGTGTGAGAATGTGCTGCCTTGGTTAGCTTGCAGCCACACGCCAACAGTGTTTGGCGCGGTTTATTACTATAGTGTTTTAGTTCTGTGAACGAAAACTCTGGCTGTTGGCGTTGGGCGCCATTGCCGAGGGATGTAGTGTTAAAAGGGACAACCCCGTCCACGTCATGGGGCCGGTCCAATGGCGGGCCGCCCTCGTCGGAGACAAGGTATTTCCAACTACAGTTTGTCCCTATTGGGCTGCATGAGCAGCGCTGGAGCACTGCAAGTTAGACCCCTCAATGTCGCTGATGTTCGGCCAAAGGGGAGGTTCTGTTAATGGAGCTAACAGCTAACGATACGTCGTTTATGTTTTGATTCGCAGATTAGTGCTATTTTGAGTGCATGTGCCGACTGGTTAGAAGACCAGCAGGTCGTTTGTGTCGGCCTGCTATCTGCTGTTACCAGTAGCCTGGTTGAAGCTAGCATCACACAAGGGGTTGATGTATGAGTGACTCACGCTCCGTTGCTATTAAAGGGCATAGACGGTGCCTGTCTATTGAATATTCAATTCAACTTCAATTCGAAGGAGCTTTATTGGCATGGGAGAACAGACGTTTACATTGCCAAAGAATGTGGCATGAAAGCAATACAATAAATACAGCAAATGTATGTCATATGTATGTCATTTGGTTGGTTGCTGCCGTATGGGGCATTAAGATAGAGTTGGAGGGTTTTTTATCCCCCTCTGGGACTGCCACTGTGTTTTGTGGCAATAAAGGGTCACTATGTTGGCAGTATATATTAATTGCTGCCTCACTGGCTATCAATCAATTAATTACCCAAACTTATTGGTCAGACTTCGGGTCCAGTAGGACAACAGACAGCATATGGACGTATCTGCTTGCAGTTCAGCTTGAAACTGCTATGTGACTGGGGAATGGTGACATTAAAAGGAGTGTTCTTTCGCTCTGCTATCAGCCACCGCTATATGGTCCCTGTGTTCATGAAGCATTTCACCAACTTGTTTGCTGTTATCGCTTAGCAGTTGGGACTGCTATTACTAATGGAGGTTGGGGAGTGGTGGCATTAAGGGTGTTCTCTCGCTCTGCTATCGGCCACCGCTATATGGTCCCTGTGTTCATTGCGCATTTCACCAGCTTGTTTGCTGTTGTAGCTTAGCAGTTGGAACTGCTGTTACTAAGGGAGGCTGGTGAGTAGTGGCATTAAGGGTGTTCTCTCGCTCTGCTATCGGCCACCGCTATATTGTCCCTGTGTTCATTAGGCATTTCAGTATCCTGTTTGCTGTTATACTGTGGCTCAGCAGTTGGAACTGCTATCACTGAAGGAGGTTGGTGAGTAATGGCATGCTGTGTTCTGCTATGTGCCACCAGTACTGCATGGTAACCGCAGCCGTGGTGCGGGTCATTCAGGTGTTTGCTGCTGCAGTTTGCTAAAAGTTATAAGGAGAAGTGTGTCCTTCGCTTTTCTGTCGGCCACCAGTTGGTGTTTTGGTTCTGGTGGTCATGAGTTGGTTTCACTCAGCTGTTTGCTGCTATATAATTCAGCAATGGGAACTGCTATCGCTAAAGGTTACAAGTTGTGACATAAGAGTGTTCTTCGCTCTTGTCGGCCACCAGTGGGTTCCTGTAGTCATGGAGGCCAGTCTCGCAATGGCACAATGAGACAGGAGTGGAATGACACTCAGGGTGTTTCTTCGCCCCACAGTGTCACTTTGCTCATTTGCTTCGGCAATGCATCAGTTTATGTTTGCATGCCAGTAAAGCTCATTTGACTGGCATTGGGTCGGTTGTCATCATGAACGGTAGAGGTACCGGGTGCTCGGCCTTCTGGGTCCGGAGGATGGCCATGGTGTACTTACTGCCACATTAATAGTTTTGTGTGGGCGGAGGTGGGTGTCCGCCCCGCTCCTGCCGCCATATTTGGTGTATTGAGGCTACGCTGCCAAATCGTGTCTCCCCCCTCTGTTGTTTTTCCGGTGGGTCACTTAAGGGCGGTGGTATAGACTGGTGAGTGTTTTCCGCTCCATAGTCTGCATAGGCATTTAGAGTGGGTTTCCGCTCTCCTGCTGGGTGCCATAGTCCAGCGTTGCTGCTGCTGTCACTGTATGTGGTTGGTGAGACGGGCATTCAGAGTGTGTTCCCGCTCGATGGTGTTGCGTCATTATGAATGCCATATGTGCTAACTGCTCCGCCCCTCTGCATCCAGAGGATGGCCATGACGGGTGCTTGCCCTGTCTGGGCATTGGCCATTTGAAACAAGCCTCGACAGAAGAGGCTTGTGTTGTCTGCAGTTGCATGCCCCATGCAATGAGAGCTGGGAGGCTGGCTACAGTTCAGGATTCAGCATCCAGCCCTGAGATGTCGGTGTTGGGCCCAGTGGTGGGCAGCCGTATACGCACACACAGATATTTGGGAATGTCTTGTTTTGCAGGTGGCCCTGGTGTGTGCTGGCAGGGTAACATACAGGTTTCCTTTCTGTAGTAGGCAGCCCCTGTCAAGCTGGGGTGGCTGTTTGATTGCTACGCTTGTGCCTGCTATTGGCTGGCGTAGTGTGATGGTGTAGCGTTGACATTCTTCATCCCACCATTTGTGTTGTAATTCGCGCTCAGCTGGTGTCCAGGTTGCACTTATCCTTGGGATAGATCTCATAGTGGTACTTGGATCTACGTTTATTGGGGGAACATGTCGGCTGCAGCATGGCTGGCAGCGTATGAACCTTGTAGGTCACCTTTGTGTGCACCTCCCCTTGCTATTGGTGTGGGAAGCATACGCGCCCCTCCTTCACCTTCACAGGGCGCGGTCTGGCTAACGACGGCGTTCCACCCAACGATGATGTTCACGTCCGGGTGGTGGAACGCTGTACATTGACCTCTGATGGGGTTAGAGCCTCTGCTGGTACGTCCAGCGTGCATGCTCCCTCCCTCGAGCATGCCGACAATACAGGCTGGCAACCGGTGGTGTTCACGCCCTGGGCTAGTTGGGACTGGTGGGCATTAGCAGGTACAGCAGTACCGGTGCCACCGCGATGGGGTGCTCCCACCTTCACGCCTCGGGTGAGGCTTCCCTTTGGTGATGAGCCAACCTTGGACCTGCTGTCCACAATGATACAACTGGTTTACTGTTGATATGCTCTCCCTGACAGTTAGGCTAAGCACCTCCTATCCCTATGAGGTGGATGTAGAAGCCACGGCCGATAGTGTCACAACCAGCCTTTTACTTCTCGGTTACAGGTTGATGGCTGAGACGGCACCATGCACACCTTTGTGGAACACTGGTGCCTAGTTAGACTACAGCAGGCATAGTCATCTCCTCCACGTGCCCTTCATGACACGGAGTAGCACTGTGTGGAGGGGTTTGTCTTCGGCAACACGAGCGGCTGCATATGTGGCGGGTTGTCACCACCAGTGCATCGCTTATCTCACATGGGTGTTTTTGTTTCCCCTCTATCTTCCTCTTGGTCAGATCCTGGAGCCTTGCTCATTCTAGGGAGTGCCTTGAGGCACCTTCTGATGATTTGATGCTTAATGGCATGAATATATTGAACATGTGAAGCGAAGGGGGCTAGCCTGGGTTGCATGCCAACCATCAAGCAGGGCGTTTTATGCCCCATGTTATGCAGGCTCTGCTCAGGATGCCAGGTGACCTCGGCCCCTATGTTGGAGCGCATCCGCTCTGCAGGCCAGTTTGTTTTTTTTTTTTGTTTTGTTTTTTTGACACAGGGTCGCTCAGGTGTGCTTTGATTACTCTTCACACCTTTGGTCTTGCCCTCTCAATTTATTTGCGAGGCCCGGTGGCTGATGTGCAGCCTGGGGCATCCTAGCTCTGTGCTATCACTGACTCTGGCTTTTAGTCAATGCTTGACCGCGGCGCCTTGGAGAACTTGGCATTCTCCTTGCTGAGCCAGCAGTGGACTGTGGTCCGGTTGCTGATCACTGAAACAGGTCTTAAGTGAAGGAAGCAGATGCAGCGGGCGGGTCAAGGGCCCGTCATGTGTTCTCTCGACCATCCGGGTTTCGCCTTGGTTGTCTCTTTAAGCCGTGCCTTACTCGACTCGGTCTGTACACCAGCCTTTGTGTGGTGTGTGGAACTGTAACATTTGCATTGTTCTGAGTTGGCTGTGGGGTTTATGTCGTTTCAGCTCTGGGCTGGCCTGGGGCACTGCAGGTGCCTTTATTTTGTCGTTCGACTGGCTAGGAAGTCTTTAGTCGTCTTCTACTCCACAGACTGTGTCACAGGGCGCGGTGGAGGACCCCATCCGTGTGGCCCTGTTGGCGGCAGTGCCATGACGTTCATCGGTCTGATGTTCTGGCTGTTTCCAGCTGATGTCCATAACTGGGCAGGGGCCTGGTGTCGTTTTTCTTGGAGCCACCGTGATCCGTTCTGGGCGGCGGCTGCTTTCCTCTGAAAGCCTTGGTGGTATCGGTCCGTGTGCTGGTGTCGTTATGCACGCAACCACGTGCCGTGGTCACGCGCCCTCCCTTTGCTGTTGAGGGCTCTGTGATTGCGACCCATTTGAGTGGGCCTCTGCGTGCAGGTTTGCCTGATTTTGTGGCACGTTGTGCTGTGGCAGCGGCGGTGCCGTCTGCTGCCTCGACCTGCGACTGTTGTTCGGTGTGTGCAGGTTCCTCGTGACTGTGTTGGTATAAGTCATCCAGTGTTGAAGACACTAGACCCTAGCGGTCTGAAGGTACGAAATAGAACGAGAGTTATGCATATAACTACGGTTCTATGAGTACCGGAAGACCGCTAGGGTTGCCTGTCACTCGGACTCCTGACGAAAAGATTTCAGGAGGCTTGACCCTGTGCGCGGGCGACCTATATGGTCTAGGCGCCGCCCACAGGGGGGTCACCCGGGTGACAGTTTTGGTATAAGGTTCGACCTAGGCGCGTGCGCGAGATGATATCCAGTGTTGAAGACACTAGACCCTAGCGGTCTTCCGGTACTCATAGAACCGTAGTTATATGCATAACTCTCGTTTTCTTTTGTAAAGCTATCACCTATAAAAAAGGCCACATCGCCAAGTTTCTTGCTTTGCCGCATAAGAAACTTGGCTCTATAGTTCCCCCACTGTTAACCTTCTTATTTTTTGTTTGGGGGGATGCCTTTATTGGTGGTGGAACTTTAATGTTCAGATCTACAAGCTCTCACAACATGTCGTGATGGAAGGCTGTTCTAGTGTTGACACCTGGATGAGACCAATGTGTGTTATTGTTACTGGCATATCTAACTTAATGGTATATACAGTATAGCTACCAAGGCTGAAATAGACCTTTCTCTAAGCCCCAGTGTCCAACCATGGGTTGGACACTCTCCAGACGGGGTTCATTCATTCCAATAATTGTAAATATCACTTTTGGAACCCGGACCTTCAAAATATCTTCCAAATCTCTTAGCAAGGAGTGAATTTCACTTATTTCTTTTAAACAATATTTCTATGGTTTTACTAGCACACTATAGCCGTTTGGGGAGAGGCTTACTGAACCTTGCACAAGACCTTTTGTCGGTTTTGTGCACCAATAGTGATGTGATAAATAAAAGCTGAGCTTGGGTTGCGACGCGTTGTGTTGTGAGCTTGTAGACCATGAGGCTACAGACCTACAGGTAAATACATCTGACCTCTGAGCTGTCTGATGTGAGAGAGCATCACCTATAATACTTGTTTGACTTGGAATGGTGAACGCAGCTCACGCCTCAACTCATGCAGAATGCCATATATATATATATATATGGTAATAATGCAGCATCCAACAAGCCAAAATATGTGCCAGAAGATATTCAAGGACAACTTTAGTTTTTTTTCAACCAAGGGTCATGTTTTAGGTTGTAATTAGAGAAAGTAAAAGATGTTTGTTTGTTGACATAATTTTAAAGTAATTTATTTTTTTATTATCTACTACAGTCCTAATAAACCCCAGGAAATTATAACTGGCCACGGACGTTGACAGGATCTACTGAATGTGAAGGAGGAGGCAGCACACCACACCTGACCATGCCTGACCCAGAGGCTCAATATGGCAGTTTGTCACATTCAGTAGATCATGTGTGGCCTGATGTAACTTACTGGGGCTTATTAGGACTGTAGTATAAAGAGAATGTATTCAGGAGCATTTTGGAATGCCCCTCCATAGCTAGAATCCCTACAATTAAAGAAATCAAGGAATGTAAAACAATTAACACCCATCTTTCACTTTCCCTAATAACAGCCTAAAACATGAACCTTGTATTCAAAGTTGTCCTTTGAACACATGGTCTGGATTAGATGAATGAAGCATGCAGTACCCGTGGCCCCCCACAGAAGGCCTGGACCCCCCGTAGGAGAGGGGGTCCAGGAGGTTCTGTTTTAGGGCCACAGACCAGGGCCACACTTACCAGGTTACCACGCTTGTAGTGACTATACCATGTGCCTGGAGTGTCTTTGGGCCATTTTGCCATTTTGCTCTGTAATAAAATACGATATAAGGTGTTCAGGAGATGGAGGAAGAAGGGAGGGGGGGTAGAAGCGGGTAGTTGGGGCTTACCAGTTTACCACGTTTGAATTCACTGAACCAGGAGCCGGGTATCTCCTTTACCCAAGACGTGAGTCTGGCCTGGGGGGAGGAGGAGGGTTCAACGGGACAGAAACACAGTTAAACACCAACACAATAAAACGCTTCTACTGAGTGGAAGTAGAAGAACTCTTATCGTAGCAGTCGGCCCAGGAAACCTTGTACCAAAACATTTAACGTTTCAGAAAAAACAACAAAAAGAAAGAAAGAATAACTAGATTATACACTCCATATGGGTCAATATGGCATATTTTGGTGGTGTTTTGGTCTAGAGAGGCATTGGGGAAAGACTCAGATTGGTGGTTGACCTGTTTGGATCTCCTCTCACCCATCTGTCAGTCAAGCCCAGATCTAGGGGCAGCGTGAACTATGGTTTACTCCAGGCTTTCACTTTTTGCGCAGATGAAAACGGAAGCCTGGGTACCGAGGCTGAAATCTTAAACCCCTTTGGGCTTCTAATCTAACCAAAACAAGCTTCATCTCCGGCCGGTTTGAGTCATGTCGCTGGTTGTAGTTAATGTGAAATAGACACGTTGCGATTCAATTGATGGATTGTCAATTTTTAAGCTTGCAAGACATACTTCCACTAACCTGGATAAAGCCAGACCAATCAGCTGTTCAGGCAAAAGATTGGCTGTCAGCAGATTGGTCTGGAATAGCTCAATTTGTACACGCATCTCCTACTCCAGAAAATTGGGGTGGCCAAATTTTCCAAACAAAAATTTCTGGAGTAGGAAATGGGTGCGCACGCACATCTGCATTTTTTTCAAAGGACGAAAAAGAAAATAAGGGAATGTTAAGATACAAGGTTTTCTAGGCCGACAGCACTGATAATATTCCCTGTGGCAGGCCTTTCATCTGAGTTTTCCTCTCTGTGTCCTGTAGGAAGTCTTCAGACCTGGAAGAAGCACTTTAGGTGAGATCAAACAGTCCAAAGGCGTGCGGATGTTGGGAGTGGAATGGAAGAGAATGGAATGGAAGTGGCCTCAGTAAATCATGGCACTTTGCCGCATGTAAACATTGGCTCGCTGCTGCTAATTGCTGTTGAAATTTTAATTAGGAGGTTATGAATTAATTAAGATGCCACAGCCTTTTTATTTTTCCTTTCGAAGTGGCTGCAGCTCTCAGAGCCTCGACAGAGACTGTTAGGATCCGTATAGGACTGTGGGAACAGCAGAGGTGGGCAGAATGTACTGGAAACGGTGTGTAGTAGCTATACATCAAAACGCACACCATGAAGAGATTGTTGCTTTTAAAATCGACTTCAATGGAAGTATGCCAGTCATACATACATAATAACTTGAGTTTAAAGCCATTAAACTGAGCAGTGGCTATACCTATGATATAAGTAAAACCTAATCCAACTCTTCGATCCTTCTCCCTTCCCCCATGGGTTCAGTCACATCCGGCTCGAAGGACCAATTGAAGAGTGGATCCAAATTGTATAATATTATTTGATGTGATTTGTTTTGACTAATTATGTACATTTAGAAAATGTTTCAGTTGTCAAACAATTTCCGAGACGATAGAATGACGATATGAGAATAGGACCTGGCATACTGTTACAAATAATTTAACTTAATCGAAAAACAAAATTGGATAAAGGTTCTCAGAGAAAATGAAAGAAACGTTGCGGTATTGCATGCTTATTGCATATTGCTTCGGCAATGTCAACCATTGTTTCCTCATGCAAATAACGCTCTGTTGAATTAAATTTGAATGCAAGTCAGTAAATTATTTCTATTAAAGGGGAAGTCTACCCATTTTCAACATTCTAATATGTCATTAGTATACCCTAGAGGTGCTGGGTGGACGTGATGAAAAAGTTCCCCCATTCTGTGTTCCCAAGAAATGGAGGTCTAAAAAAAATCACTAACACCATGTTAATGGATTTCTTTAGACGCCTATTTTTTCTGAGAGCATACAAATGGAACCAAATGAACCAGTTAGGGTTCATTTGGTTGCATTTGTATGCTTTAAAGAGAGTAAAAGTAAAAGTGCAATAAGTATCCGTCATGTAGTGTAATTCTAGCCACCTCTGTGCAGCCTGCATGGAGCATTAACTTTGGTTTTGTCACCAGGAGGTCAGAACTGACCGGTGACTACGGCTCTGCCCTCAACATGATTAATGTCTTTATATAAAACACTGTATATACTGCACAGACATTTTGATTTGAGGCTGTCATTATCATCATTAACGGCTTAACGAGTTAATTAACACCCAGGTCGGAGATCAAATACATTAAACGCACAGTTTGAGTGACCTTGGGAGTGACTTTTCATCATAGACACCTTATGGTGCTAAGCGAAGAGTACAAAAAGGAACCAAATGGACCCGTTTTGTGTCCGTTTGGTTCCCTCTGCAACAATCTTGAAGTGAAATAAAACATCATAGCAAAAAGAAGGAAACTGTGACCACAATCGCATCAAAACAGGGTTCACTTAAAGGAAAGAGAAGTGATTTGAAATTCATGGTGTAGTACCAGCCTGGTGCACTAGGGGCCCCCAACAGTAGCTACACTATGTGAACCTGCTGCTCGCTCCTGATTGGAGGAGAATTGTGGTGACCTGGGGAACTTTTATTATCTCCTCTGCTAACGTGGGGGAGGGGGAAACTCCATATGTGGTTTCCACACCTTATAATAGAGCATTTTAACAGAAAAAAATATTTTTTGGGTGATATCTGACAAAAGTGAAATCACTTCCCCTACCTTTAAAATGAAAAGAATCAAACATTAGTGACACATGCATCGTACAGTATAGTGAATACAGTAGATTATTAGGGCAATGACAGCACTTTGGTTGAGGCCTGGGTTGTGTAGTTACAACGTAACTGTAATGTCACTGTAACTTAAACGTAAATGCAACTACTAAAGTTACCACTGTAACTTTTGATATCAAAAGATTTGAACGTTAGTGACACATGCATCGTGAAAACAGTACACTTTGGTAGAGGCCTGGGTTGTCTATTTTAATTAACACGTCAGGATGTAACTACTAAATATCTTCAGATTTTTGATTTTTGATTAGATAATTACCCTATTGGCCTGAATATAAGACTATGTTTTTTTCCCAATGGAAATATCCCAAAAATGGAGTCGTCTTATATTCAGGGGCTATACTATTTGACATTCAATGTCCTTTTTTCTGTAAATGGGTCTTTGAAAAATGAGGGTCGTCTTATAAACAAGTCGTCTTATATTCGAGACAATACGGGTAGATATTGATATTCCAGAACTATATAATCTATTATTGACTTTACCATATAATGTATGCTCACTCAGCTCTTAAAGTCACTCTTTTTAGCAACCAAAACCTCTTCCGTAGTGCCATCATCGCCCTGTAGATATTCCAGTGTAGCATTGCAATGTGTGTGTTCGTGCATTCATATGCATATGTATTACTGTACTTGGGAGTGTCGGACGTCCCAACCCAGTAATAGAATTTGTTGTACATAGTCAGTGTA
>CM076985.1:39937174-39942174 GCA_039105355.1 Benthosema pterotum
TTCTGCAGCTAAATAATAGATATTTCTGGGGGTCCTTCCTATGAAATATGTTAAGCGTCACTGACACAGAAAGAGATTTTTTCCAGAAAAAACTAGAACCTCGCGCCAGGGACTAGAATTTAGTGTCACAAACTAGAATGTAGTGTCATGGACTAGAATCTTGTGTCGGGAACTAGAATCTAGTGCCAGAAACTGGAATACAACTTCAGAAACTACTGAGAGGAACTAGAATCTACCGTGGGGGACTAGAATCTAGCATGAAGAACCAGAATCTAGCATCAGAAACTAGAATCTGATCAGGACACAATGTGTTAAGGAACCATTAAGTGGTCCCCAAAGGTTCCCCTTCCAAAGGAACTAGAAACACTGTCTGCTGGATATTTGTATATCATTGGTAGGAACCAAACATACAGTAATATTACATGGTCTTCTATTCCTCAAGTTCAGTCTTCCATGTTTCTATGACTTATTTGTGCATATTGTTCTCATTGCCATACTGCTTTGTGCCGCCTTATTAGTTGTTTCATTGTTAACTAGAAACAATATGCAGCGTAGCTGTCTAGATAGCTCCACTGGTAAAGCACATGACTTCAGACAATAAAGACCTGATTTCAACTATTTTAGCTTAGCTACTTGTAACAAGTTACTGCCCATCACTGGATCTAACCCAGCCAATCAACACTAGTATGGGCTATGTTATAATGCACAGGCTTTCCATCTTAACTCAGCAGTAGAGTACAGCACACGGCAGACCCATGTTTAAGACTCTAGGCCAGGGGTTTTCAACAGGTGGTCCGGGGACCACCAGTGGTCCCTGAGATGGTTCCAGGTGGTCCCCAGCTAAGTTGGTTAACCAGATGTAACTCTTGAGAGCGTAAAAATGAAACCAAATGGACCCTTGCGGGTCCATTTGGTTTCATTTTTACGCTCTCAAGAGTTAAAATATTGACCATCTTAATCAGCCCAAGTCTACACAACTAGAAGATTAATGGTCGATTTGTTCTGTTTTGCCATGGCGGTCCGTGCCTCAAATTCTAAATAAATAGTGGGCCCTGGCATGAAAAAGGTTGAAAAACACTGCTCTAGGCTACATCTCAGTGCATCTTTAAGAATAATGAAAATAAAGACCATCTTACAGGAGGCCCAGGGGCTCCAGGGACACCCGTCTCTCCCTTTGGACCAGTTTGACCCTGAAAAGGAAACACAGTATGCATTTAATTCATGACATTTACACCGTTATTCTACTACATGAAACCACACAATGTAGAATGTTTATTCTCATGCCTGCCAACGTTAAGGACAACTCACCGATGAACCCTTGGCTCCTTTGGGGCCTGGGGGACCCTACAACCACGGGATAACAATGGCATGGTTATTGTCTGGTATTTTGAGTACATCTACATGCATGTACATGTATAGTACATGGTATATTAAACCAGGGAAGAATATAAGCAGTCTTACAGGTAATCCGGGAGGTCCGATGGGACCCAGGGGTCCTGAAGGTCCAGCGATACCCTGGGGAGATACATAGAGACAGGTATGAGCTTTGGATAGTAACAGGTGGTCCGGGGACCACCAGTGGTCCTTGAGAAGGTTCCAGGTGGTCCCCAGGCTAAGTGATGGAAAGTTGGTTGACCAGATGTAACTCTTGAGAATGTAAATGGACCCGTGCGGGTCCATTTGGTTTAATTTTTACACTCTCAAGAGTTAAAATATTCATCATCTGAATTAGCACCACTTAATTAAGAAGTTTACACTGTTTTGTTGTCAAAATACAGCCTGGAATTGTGGACAAAACCAAAAGAATTCTTTAATTTTAGGTCTTTGGTGTGAAAATGTAATCAAATGGTGGTCCGTGGCTCAAATGATGAATAAATGGTGGTCCCTGAAGTAAAAAAGGTTGAAAACCCCTGACCTAACGCATAGGACTGAATATGCAGCTGAATAATGTCTAATTTATGCTCCTTTGTAAAGAGATGACACACACACAGCCATGACTTTAACCTTGACGGAGGAAATATTCAAACACTGACGACACATATTTGGCCGCCGATGAGATAAAATACCACAGAACACCTCTGAAGTACTGTTGGACTCTGCTCAGCGATACAATATGTACGCAGCGCTCCGATGACGGCACTGAAACGCTGTGTTCTCACTAGGAAATGGTGTAAAAGCCTTGTCACAATCCATTCAGCTGTGTGTGTGTGCACTGCACACACACACGCACACACACGCACACACACACACACACACACACACACAAGCAAACAGTTCCAGGTAGACAGATCGACCTTCCATGACCCCGTCAGGTAAATTCATAATGACGGTCATAATGCACTACTACGGCGCCAACTCCTTCCTAATATCATCACTACTACAACTAAGTAATAGAATGGTTTCAGACGCTACTCTAGAATACTGATACCAAGGGTACAGTCGCTCAGTGACTTCACAAAACAACCAGCAGAGTTGTGAGGTATCTTTATCATCCCCATGACCGCTTCAATAAGCACCTTATAATCCAGTGCACCTTATATATGGATTGTTTGACAGCTTCTATTCTAATGATAAAAAAGGCCATTCATTGAAGGTGCGCCTCATAATCCAGTGTGCCTTATAGTGCGGAAAATACGGTATTTAAGATAACTAGAGAAGAGCTAGAGAATCTTATAAAGATTACTTGCGTTCAGGTGTTTGTAATAGATGGTGCACAGCCTTCGAAGGTTCTCTTGGCCTGTTCTGTAATATGAAGATCTAGCCTCTTAATTTTGATCTCAGAGTGCAGTAGTTGAGGGATTTACAAGTTACCAATAAATCTACTACTTAGGGTGCTACTAGTGAGGACAAACTGAGGACAAACTAGCGCTGCTACGTGCCTGAATGACACTCTGATTGACACATTTTTTTGAGGTGGTAGAAATTGAACTCACGTTGTCTCCTTTGAGTCCAGCCTGTCCAGGAGGACCAGGCAGACCCCGGTCACCCTTCTCTCCTTGTTCTCCTGGTGGTCCGATGAGTCCGATGAGACCGGGATGTCCCTGGTAGTGTAGAGGACAACACAGAGACACACACCGCCGTGGTTAATACAGACATCACATCTTACATTATTATTAAACGCAGCAGTCCTCCTCCTCTGTTATTCCCATGGCATGGCGGCTAGAGGCCAAACTAATTACAGTGCACATCAGTGGGCTAAGCAGAGCCATTAGTCACCTGTGTTCATGTTATGTAAACCTGTCAAAAAAAACAACATCCGACTGCCAGACAATTAATTTATTTGCGGAGGCGAAGGAGATGAGCATTTTATTGTCCTACTCTGTGTTATCTGTGAGGGAACATGCACCACAACATGAAATGGATGTCTGTATAAACACGGCCATTTGATGGACTGGATTTGCATATAAATCTACTTTTTAATACCCTTTTTATACAAAGCTTTAATAATAAGCTGATGTGTTCCTTTGTGTGGTGTTTTCTCTTTCAGTTTTTTTTTAAAACTGTTTCTTCATTTTAAAACGATTTTAATTCAAGTACAGGCAAATATTTCAAATCAAACTATGAATTTGGTGATGCCTCGTTGAAATAGGTGAAAAATCAACCCGTCATTTATCACAATAACACAATATTCGTGTTCTGTTGCAAACTAATCACACGAAACACGTGTCCCTGGTGCGTGCACCAAACCAGCAACATGCGCACAACAAATTCACGCGACTACGCTCGTGTAAACACGCTTTCGTTAATCGCAACACGACTACTCAACACCTAAAAAACGTAGGCCTCATTTAAAATGAACTAGAGGCATGTTTTGTCGCTCCTCATGTGAAAGACTCCTTAACTGTGACTGAAACATGTGAGAAAATCCAGCTCACCTTTTCTCCCTTGATGCCCGAGTCTCCCTTCAGACCTGGTAGTCCTGGTGGTCCCTGAGGGAGAACAGAGAGAGAGAGAGGAGAGGGTTAACACATACAGATTATTAATTATTTAATCACAAGCAATAGACCTTTCAGTGAGCCTAGATAAACCTCTCCACCAATAGTTTCCCTACAGTATATGACAAAAACATTGTTTTAAAAAATACAAATGCAAACGACACATATTTTTCCACAGCATATACAGTATCACTAGGTCTTGTTGGCAGATTTTGGCAGAAGAGATTTTGGAAGGTCTGGTTCCAGCAACAATCCAGGACACCATGATATTTACAATGGGATGAATAAACCCTCCCCAACCCAGTGTCCAACCATGGTTTGGGGAGGGGAGGGCAGGGCTTAGTGAAAGGTCTATTGTTGATACATGTGTCTATGAAGCCAAAAGACACACTATTACTATTACTTTAATGTTTTTAGCGGAAAAATGTCATCTTATGAACTAAGCTATTCCTTTCCTGGCAATTATTCTGCAGTGCAAAGTACAGTATGGGGTATTTGTTTACACAAAGTACAGTATGGGGTATTTGTTTACACAAAGTACAGTATTGGGTGTTTATTTACATAAAGTACAGTATGGAGTGTTTATTTACATAAAGTACAGTATGGAGTGTTTGTTTACACAAAGTACAGTATGGGGTGTTTGTTTACACAAAGTACAGTATGGAGTGTTCATTTACATAAAGTACAGTATGGAGTGTTCGTTCGTTTACACAAAAGCAGAGTGTAAACGTTGGACACAAGGTTTTCTGCCTGACAGGCAGTGATATTATCTGTACTCACCATAGGGCCTGGGGGTCCGTCTGGACCCGGTGAACCGGGCAGGCCTTGTTCTCCCTACACACACACACACACGCACGCACGCACACACGCACACACACACACACACACACACACACACACACACACACCACACACACACACACACACACACACACACACACACACACACGAGCACACGCACATACACACGCAGCATCAGAATACTGTGTTTTTTGCTCACATCCCTAAAGGATGAGATGCTATAGTGTACATTGCATGAACAACAACACACTGAGTTCCTTCTAT
>CM076985.1:39947174-39984674 GCA_039105355.1 Benthosema pterotum
CTGCAGATAAATAAAAGCAGTCTTGTAATGTACTATTTCGGTCAATTATTAGTTATGTATTAATGTGTTAGGCCATGTAATTTTTTACTGCTTTTTAACCTTTATCCTTTAAAAGTAAGTAAAACACTTGTTAGGATCATTAGGATATATAGAACATTTTCAATCATTATTTTTAAAGATATTGCCAAAAATGTTGTTTTAATTTATTATTGTTATTACAAAATATATTTTAATATAATTTCCCTTACAAATCCTAGTAGTACTGAGGCTGAAATTACTTTTTTTTTCCAAAGTAGAAGTCTGTCTGGGTAGTGCCCATTCCAGTTTTTAGCTTTTACACTACAAATCATTGGCGGAAATAGCTGCTCTTACAAGCTTGATTGGATATTTTTTCCAGTGAATGCTTGCCACCAAGAGAAGTGGCGGATTCAAGTCATCAAGGCCTGGTCTAAGCATATTCCTGATTGAAGCAGACGCACAAAACAATTTACGATAAAAATATTAGTAATCAAAAGTTGCTCACAGCTTGACCAGGCTCTCCGTCGTCTCCCTTGTCACCGGGTGCTCCGTCTAAACCCTGTGTGTGGAGAACGAACCAACATAAATGTTGTGATGCTGCAGCACTTTATCATGAATATTACAATCATCACACCGTTAACACCACATGTTTGGTTACTTACAGCCACACCAGGCTCTCCAGGGGGACCAGGATCACCGGGGAAACCGCTTGGACCCTAGAAGAAGAAAAAACATCCATATGAGCGTTTCATTATGTAAATACCACAAGCATTGAAGATGAGCTTACATCAAAACCAACGCCCCATTTTACATCACTATACAGCAAAAACGGAAAATCTTAAGTATATCAGGCTTAGTTCTATTAATCTAGTTATCTAGTTAATTCTAGTTATCATTCTCCCTCTCTCTCTCTCTCTCTCTCCCTCTTTTCTCTCCTCCCTTCTCTCTCCCCCTCCTCTCCTCTTCTGTTTTTTTATTTTATTTTACTTCCACTTATCTGTTGGTTCATTTTGATGTACAGTGATTTGTTTCATATTCTTATATGTATTAAGATCAATTGTGCTGTAGGGTTGGGTGATGTTTGTCTTGTCTGTCTTGTTTGTCTTTAAAACGGAAAATCAATAAAAGATAATTGAATAATAATAATTCTAGTTATCATCTTAAAAATAAGATCCTACAATCTATTCCTACAATATACAGAGCCTTGTTTTTACACAGCTGAACTTGAATATCTTGCTAAGTGATAAAATCTTGAAACCTTCTGGTTTTGAGTCATATTTTAGGTTGTAGATAAAACAAGCAACTTTCAGCATATCGCCCATTTTTAAGCTGCACTACTCTCAAAATAAACTAGTAAATATTTCAATTTTCAATATCAATTTTGACTAAAATAAGCAAAAAAATCTGCCAATGGAACTAGTATGTTCTGACTTGTCAAGAAATATGATCTTGAAATAAGATCATGAAATAAGATGATCACATCTTATCATGCACACTACATTGCGCACGACAGATTCACACAAAAATGGTAAATGGTAAATGGTGCATTTATATAGCGCCTTTATCCAAGGCGCTTTACATAGATTGTGCATCACATTCACCACATTCACACACACACATTCATACACTGATGGCAGTGGAAACCATGCAAGGTACCTACTAGCACATCAGGAGCAATTAGGGGTTCAGTGTCTTGCTCAGGGACACATCGACACTAACTCTGCAGGAGCCCGGGATCAAACCGGCAACCTTGTGGTTACCATGCGGTGACTCTACCCCTGAGCCACTGCCGCCCCACGCAAACAATGTATCTATTCATTAAAGGCCTGGTGACACGCAACTCGGGGAGAATCAAATTAGCAAACATCATTGATGATGTCACTTAGGGAATGCAAAAGCAACCAATCAGATTCATCCTGCCTCTACTGTATTGAGCTACTGTCCACGACTGCATCTCCCACTGCATCTTGTTGCTAAGCTAATGTTTTTAGCTATTTAAAATATATATATATATGTTAGTTACAATGAAAAATAGTCGACAACACACACACATACACACACGCTCGAGGCAACGCTGGCCTAAGCGCGGTACATTTCTAAACATTCAGGGAGGTGCGTTTCCAAAATGCGTTCTACAATGTAAATAAAGGGGGGCGTGGCCCTAATGGCAGACCAAATTTAGGGAGCTGAAAACTTACAGGACTGCCTTTGGGACCGTCGTCTCCGGGTGGGCCCTTAGGTCCAGGGGGTCCGGCAGAGCCAGCGGGACCGGCCTCTCCCTTCTCTCCTCGTTCTCCTCGTGCTCCCTGGGATGAAATAACAGAACATAGTTATACACATTATACAGCATGTCAGGTTCTTTGTGCAAGAGACGATTATTATTAATGTTAGCATAATAGATCAGAAAACAAACATGTCAGCGGGAAAAACAGCTCCAAGGATTGTTGTTATTATTATGAGATGTGTAAAAGCTGGTGTGTGTCAGAATATTATTTTGCCATTGAAATTAATTCTGTGCTTTCTCGGTTTGACTGGCAGGTTGAGGTTATTGTTTCACTTCAAGGGGAACTCCACCCATTTTCAACATTTTACTGTCATTGATGCCTTCAAGGTGTTGTGTGGACATGATAGAAAAAAAATTCCCCCATTCTGTGTTCTCAAGAAATGGAGGTCTGAAGAAGACCACTAACATGGTGAAACGTCTTGATCAGTGTTGGGACATCATCAAGATGTATTTTCAGTTTTTTCATCATGTTAATGGATTTCTTTTTCTGAGAGCGTACAAATGGAACCAAATGAACCCGCTAGGGTTCATTTGGTTGCATTTGTACACCCTCCCAAGGCAGCAGCTAGATTGGTTGCATTTGTACGCTCTCCCAAGGCAGCAGGATTGGTTGCATTTGTACGCTCTCCCAAGGCAGCAGGATGTTGCTTTAGTGAAAACGAGCGCTTCCAATCTCTGATGGCAAAATAGAGGCGGAGGTTTGAAAACGGATAATAGAAGACCTGCTGCTGGCATTTTAAAGAATCCGAAACGACATGAACGGAATCAGAACTTTAATCCAAACGGGATCCTGCCATGGGATCAACGTATAGACTGTCCTAGTTTGTAGAGGTGCGTTTATAGAAAAGGAAGTTGACAGGTTAGAAATCACTCACCGGTGGGCCGAGTTCTCCCTGAAGACCTGGCTCTCCTGTCTCACCTGCGTCTCCCTGGGGAGGGGGAGGGGGAGGGGAGAGAGAGAGAGAGAGAGAGAGAGAGAGAGAGACACAGAGAGAGAGAGAGAGAGAGAGACAGAGAGAGAGAGAGAGACAGAGACAGAGACAGAGGCAGAGAGATTAAACATAAGGGACATATTGTAAGTCAGGGATGTAAAACTCAAATACACAGCGGGCCAAAATAGAACAATTGGTACAAGTCGAGGGCCGGGCCTGCCGGACTGTGTTTCAACACACAGGGCAGAGGTTTACCAGGATGTACCACGACAACAGCAAAAGTAATTTCCCTAATTCAAAAATCATCCCTTAATAACTGACTGCATTATTAAAAGGATCCATGGCTAATAAGACAAATATGCCTTAAAACATTGTACTTGCCTTCTATAACTAAAACCTTCAATACTTCATTTCTTTCATAAATAGAGAATCTTTCACTCAATAGGAGGTGCTCCGGTTGCAGGATGATTATGTCACATGAGCATATTCATCCCTATATTCCATAGAGCCAGACCATCTTGCGAAAGGAGCAGTACCTGTTGAGTGAAATATTCTCTATTCATGAAAGAAATAAGATGCCATTGGTATTTTTGTTTGTTAATTTTAGATAAATAGGGAAAGAATCATGTTTGAAGCGATGTTTATCTTATTAGTCAGGGATCCTTTTAAAGCTCAGTTTCTCTTCTAATAGTAACTAAATATCCTCTCGCGGGCCGAAGATAATTCATTCACAGGCCTGATTTTATCCCTGATTTGCCCTGAGTTTGACATATGTGCTGTGTGGTATAGCATTTCACACAGTTTATATGATGATCCAGCAACGGAAAAGAGAATATATCTCTTCATATATCATATTACAGCAGCAGCAGCAGCAGGCTGTGTCCAGAGTCCTGTCTGATGACACAACAGATTTCAATCCATCACAGTCCAGTCCAGATGAGATATCAGAGAACAGGAGGTATTCTGACCCTCCTCTCTCTCCAGAGGTCATCCATGGACTCCAGGCCCCATACATCTTCTCTCTCCTCCCCTGCTGCCTTGTCTTATTAGGCCACTGGTAGGTAGGCTGTGTGTTACCAGGGGCGGATCTAACATTTCCCAATTGGGGGAGGGGGGGGGGCAGAAGAAAATGGTACCATACCATTTTCAGTGGCAGGACTTTTATTAGTCAAGTATAAAGCATCAATGATAACATGAGTTGTTGTTGAAGTTGCAACAGACACGCAGCATGCATAAAGCTAAAGGTCTGACTCAGAGAGTTTTCTGTTTTCAATGATGAAATGCTGTTGGTTTAGTGGTGACACAGCTTTAGTTAGTAGCAGTAGTAGTAGTTGTTCACATCATTTTATCATAAGGACTTTAATTTGAAATATCTTGGGTTGTTTTGCATGCTGTCGTGTTTGGTGGTGGGGCAGACTGGGCATTTAGGGGGGCATTGCCCCCCCCCCATACCCATGCCTAGATCCGCCCCTGTGTGTTACACTGGCCTAGACGCAGCGGGCGCTGTCGTTATTCACTGTCACATACTGCAGCATGCAGCCTGTCTGTCTGTCTGTCTGTCTGTCTGTCTGTCTGTCTGTCTGTCTGTCTGTCTGTCTGTCTGCCTGCCTGCCTGCTGCCTGCCTGCCTGCCTGCCTGCCTGTCTGTCTGTCTGTCTGTCTGTCTGTCTGTCTGCCTGCTGCCTGCTGCTGCCTGCCTGCCTGCCTGCCTGCTGCCTGCCTGCCTGCCTGCTGCCTGCCTGCCTGCCTGCCTGCCTGCATGCCTGCCTGTCGAAAGGCTGTGGTTTAATTCAGTGATTTTCAACCATTCTGAAACCAGGGCCATGCATTTGAGCCACAAGAGCACCACCATTTGATGACATTTTCACCCCACACACAGACCCCAAAAAATAAAGATTCTTTGTTTTCTGGCCACAAATTCAGGCTGGATTCCGCAAACAAAGCAGGCAAACATACAGTAGATCAAAATGACCATTCTTTTGCAGTCTTATTGTGTAAACATCCTTGACATGAGTCCTTGACATGATAAGAAATTGGGATATAGTAGAAATGAATGAAAAGAGAAATTCCTTAGATATACTACTAACAGATCTACAAAAAGTCTACTACTGTGTGATGGAAGTGTGGTTTGGATAAAGCTGATTATCTGGTGATGCCGATTGGAACATTGGCGTATTATGGAGCAAAGATGGACCCATTTTAGCTTGTGACATTGACATTAGCATCTTAGCATCCAAGACGGCTTCCCAGACATGGTTTCCGTGGTGAGGCGTGGCAGTAAAACAGGTGGCTTTGTGTCCTAAGCATGGCAGTATTTGGGTTAGGAAAAAAACAACAACTCTGGCTCTTATTTGTGCTTCGTCTTTTCATTTAACGAAAAGCCTGTCTTGGCAGCGGTATACCGGCCACGGCACACTCCACTCCACACACACTACACTACACTACTGACGGCACATTTCCAAACCATCAGCACTTTCCTCTCCGTGGCGGAGACAGCGACGTGATTTGTTTTATCTGGTTCAGTCAATAGAATCACCTTCTGCCCCCCAACGTTTGGAGGATGTCCCAGGGCAGACAGACAGACAGACAGACAGACAGACAGACAGACATTCAGGGCGGATGTAACATGTCCCATTTGGGGGGCAAGAGAACATGTTGGAGGGGCAAGAGAAATGGTATGGGGGCGGCTTCATGAAGCCGCACCCCATACCATTATCGGTTACAGGACTTTTTATTAGTCAAGTAAAGCATCAATAATAACATCAGTTGTTGTTGAAGTTGCAACAGACACGCAGCATGCATAAAGCTAAAGGTCTGACTCAGAGAGTTTTCTGTTTTCAATGATGAAATGCTGTTGGTTTAGTGGTGACACAGCTGTAGTTAGTGGTGACACAGCTGTAGTAGCAGTAGTAGTGTTAAAATCATTTTAAATATAAGCACTTTATTTATAAGTATTTGAAATATCTTGGGTTGTTTTGCATGGCATCGTGTTTGGTGGTGCCCCCCCCCCCCCCCCCCCCCCCCCCCCCCCCCCCCCATGCTATGCCTAGATCCGCCCTGAAGACATTCCGTCCTGTCCATCTCCTCCTCAGTAAACAACAACGGAGTCTCACCTCACCTCCAAGCAGCAGTTGCTCCTTCAGCTAATCTGCCGTCGGCTGCTGAGGCTGCATCTTTTACCAGACAGACCCTGGTGATACGCTGTAGCCTAGAGACCCTCCCCTCCCCTCCCCTACCCTACCCTCAGGGGCGGATCTAGGCATGGGCATGGGGGTACAATGCCCCCCTAAATGCCCAGTCTGCCCCACCAAACATGATGGCATGATGCAAAACAACCCAAGATATTTTGGTGCTTATATTTGAAAGTATTTGAACCACTACTACTGCTACTAACTAACTACAGCTGTGTCACCACTAAACCAACAGCATTTCATCATTGAAAACAGAAAACTCTCTGAGTCAGACCTTTAGCTTTATGCATGCTGCGTGTCTGTTGCAACTTCAACAACAACTGATGTTATTATTGATGCTTTACTTGGCTAATAGAAGTCCTGTAACTGAAAATGCTATGGGTGCGACTGAAGTCGCACCCATAGCATTTCTCCTCCACCCCCCAATTGTGAAATGTTACATCCGCCCCTGCCTCCCCTCCTCGTCTGTGTCTGTGTGATGAGCAGCCATCTTTCATACTCGCCGTATCGTTCCAGCTCTCAACAGATTTTTAACGGCTGCAGCCCCGCATATTGATTGATAGTGAGTGGCTCATTATAAAGATGCAGTTAAGTGGCTTGTGCACAGCTTCTCCGCGCCGCAGCGCGCTAACGAACTAACAACACACTGCGTACGACGATACAGACCGAGCACCGTGTTAACCCTTTGTTTACTGAACGCATTTTGGTGTTTTAGCTGCTGAAAAATAGCAGATCTACAAGCTCATATCGCGCCACCGAGTGGCGCGATATGAGCTTGTAGTTCTGCTATTTTTGAAAAATTGTGAAAATGTGGTGCAAATCTTCGAATACATTATTTCGGAAGCAAACATTTTTAACACAAATCTTTGCTTCTGGGGGATCCCTAGAACAACATGTTTTTAGATGGGGTTCTGCAGCTAAATAATAGATATTTCTGGGAGCATCACTGACACAGAAAGAGATTTTTCCAGAAAAAATCTCGCACCAGGGACTAGAATGTAGTGTCATAAACTAGAATCTAGTGGCAGGAATTAGAATCTAGTGTCAGAAACTGGAATCTACTGTAACTTCAGAAACTACAGTCTACTGAGAGGAACTAGAATCTACTGTGGGGGGACTACTGTACAGTAGAATCTGGCGTCAGAAACTAGAATCTGATCAGGACACAATACGTTAAACGCAGCTCTATCATCATGCAACACGCCAGGAAAACAAAAGTCTGGCGTCATAATAATCATAACAACCATGTGAAGATGTGCCAGACATAGTCCTTGTACAGCACCTTAGCGTCGTCTCGAGGTGCGTCCCGGGGCCTAGTTTGTTCTCCTGACAGCGTACCGGGGACTTGTTTCATTTCTCTCCCCCACAAGCAAGATTAAAAAAACCAAAACAAAAACAAAGTGTCAGGCGTTTAAGCAGCCATATGGCGCGCTGGGACGGTACGGTACGGTACAGTACGTCTGTGTTGGCAAGCAGAACAAGAACGAGTGGAGTGGGGAAGGAGGCCAGGCTGGGATTTAGCGTGGAGGTTTAGACAGTTGGCGCTGTGCTTCTCAGAGCAGCCAGCGGGTCAACTCCATGCAGACTGCTACCTGAACGGAGAGACTGCCACATCGTTTTGTGACTGCGACTGGCAGCAAACCTGGTGACCGTTGCACGATCGTTCAGCCACTTTACTATCCGCTGCGGCCGATGGACCATCGGTTGCGGTCCATAAGTGCGGAATAGTAAGTATTGTAAAAGCTGAACTCATCCAGCCCAAAGTAGCCACAGTGAAGTTCTTCACTTCACTTAAAACTCTTGACGCCGCCCTGTTGGTCATATCACGGTACTACAGAGCCACGATGCAGACTACATATTGGACCCAGAAAGGAAGAGATGAAGTAAACAGGACTGCTCCAGCAGCAGCGCTGCGGAGAATGCTTTTCACAAAAGAATGGATTATTTAGAGAAAAACAGCGCAGAAAGTTATTGTTTTGAATGGATCTGTATGGAGAGGAGGAGAACATTATTCCATACGAGTTGAACTATACTAATCTGCCTAGCTGCAGCGACACTTAAATGCACGCGGGCGCGGATTTGGCGACAAGAGATGAAAATCGCCATAGGCGGAATGTTAAGGGACCAGAAATGGGTCCAGAACCTTTTTACGTACAGCACAGCACAGCACAGCACAGCACAGCACAGCACAGCGACAACCTGAGTGTTCATTATTTATCTCGGTACAGCCACAGCACCGTGGACAAGCCTCGGCCATTAGACTGTCACCACAAGTCTCTGTCACTGTTCATAGTACAGGACCTGTTCCAGTCCTGGGTTTAAAAGTGTGTGTGGTGGGTGCATGGCCGCGGGAAGGTATTGACAGTAGGGGGTGCTGGACGTTCACTATGGGGTGCTGCAAGATGCGCACACACGCAAAATGTGTGTGAATGCGCATTGTGCATGCACATTTTCATGCATTTACACACAGAAAGGTGGCTTTTACCTTCCCTCTCCACATGCATAAGCTAACTGACACAGTTACCTTAGCCTCTGATACAGCCATAGAGCATATGTACAGTATAAGGCCTATTAGCAGGAATCTGTTTTCATTAAAATAACTAGTATTTTCCTCCTCTTGTCCAAGGGGGGCTGTGTCTGAAAAAAAGGGGGTGCTCAAGCCCCCCCAGCACCCCTACTTCCCTCAGCCCTGGGTGGGTGGTGGGGAGCGTGGGGGGGGGGGGGGGGGGTGGAGGGGGGGAGAGAATTATGTGGCGTAGCACACATCAAATATTAATGGCGGCAAAAGCCTTGCAAAGAGGGAATCAGTCACCATCCCCTCCTGCACCACCAGGCACTCAAACTGACAATTATGCTGTTGGCTGGCGCTCAGGCAGTGGCCATAAAAACACAGCTAACGTCATAAACAAAGCATTTATCTCATAGAGAAGAAGTGCTATGGAAGGGTTTTACCATCGGAACACACAGACCAGTTGTTTGTGTGCGTTTGTTTGTCGGCTCTAAACAGAAGCTGTTGTACAGCCTGCTCTATCATTTATTCACTTGGTTACGCCGCTGCGGAGCCGAGCTACACTTAAACAATAATGCAGTGCTCAGAGACTGAGGCAGAGCAATAAAATAAAAATGAAAAGTCACAACTTGAGAACTTTCCTTACAGCAAAGTTTCCGCTGGGTCATTTGTGAGGCAGGGTGAAAGCTGCTTTATGGAAGATACATGCCATAGATCGGCTGGATTGGTTCGACCGATTCTATTTCCACTTCAACACGTACAGTATTACTGCGTGACTTGACAAGCGGCCGTAGAAATCATCCTTTTGGAGCAGTGGTTGACTTTTAAGACCTATTCCATACCTAAATAAAAGATATACTGTGAAACAACAGGCCAAACACTGGCAGGATTTGAAAATGAAAATGAAAATAGCTGATCTACAAGCTCACAACGCCTTACATTCTGAGGCTTTGTGAGCTGGTTGATCGCTATTTTCACAATATTTATCTGTGGAACTGAGACAAACTAAGTTGAGTGCCTCAGCTTCAAACAAGGTGAAATGATTGATGAGTAATTGTTAAATCAACGTTTGCTTGGTCAGAATGGTGGTTCTCTGGGTCAAAAATCAGTCAGGATGGTGATCTTTAGGTCAAAATCAGTCAGGATGGTGATCTTTATGTAAAAATCAGTCGGGATGGTTGTCTTTAGGTCAAAATCACACAGGATTGTGGTCCCGAGTAAAAAAAACACTGGTCTATGTTATCCAAATGACTGTAAATAGCGACTGGGGCCTTGTATCCATGAGCGTACTGCAGTCTTGCGTGCACAACCAAATGAACATCGTCGTACCTTCTCTCCAACAGCTCCTGGGTTTCCGATGCCACCAGGGGGTCCCTGGGGGCCGTCAGCTCCTGGGGGTCCGGAGGGGCCTCTGGGACCTGGAGGACCGGGTGGTCCCTGGGAGACAAGGAAGGAGGCCGATTGGTAAATCACATTGATTCTACCACACACCACAGTAGAAGTCAATATTAGAATCATTGATGTTTTACATTGACTACCGTCTAGGAAATGTAGTTGTGATCATGTTTACATTGCATCTAAGTCATGTGACTTTGATTCGATTACCGGTTATGTTTTGCATGTTTTAAATTACTTTGTATTGATTGATGTTTATAGAAATTATTCAAGTTGTCTCTAAACACATTGTGTTGTACATCTCTATTCTTTAACACATGATGACCTACACTACAAGTTGTCTGTAAACACATTGTGTTGTACATCTCTATTCTTTAACACATGACCTACACTACAAGTTGTCTGTAAACCCATTGTGTTCTACATCTGGATTATTTTGCGCAGTGGTTTTCAACCTGTTTTCATACCAGGGCCTACTATTTATTCTGCATTTTAGGCACAGACCATCTTTGACGTTGAGTTTAGTCTAATTGGTCATATGTAAAGATATCACTCTCCTAAGTAAATTATTGCCCACTATAGCGGCCATACTGTACGCGACCCACTCCACCACGCTATTATAACAGGGGTTGACACTAAGGTCTCCGAGGCACTTGCCCATCGGGCAAGTGCAAGTCAGGTTCTACTTGCCCTCAGGTCATGGTCACTTGCCCCCCAAAAATATATTGTACATTTGTACATTTTGCATTTTACTTCCTACTTGGGTGCTTTAAATCAGGGGTTTTCAACAGGTGGTCCCTGAGAGGTCCCTGAGAGGGTTCCAGGTGGTCCCCAGTTAAGTTGGTTAAGTTGGTTAAGTTGGTTAACCAGATGTAACTCTTGAGAACGTAAAAAATCATCATCTTAATTAGCTCAGGTCGCAATGACTGCCTTCAAGACAAATGTATCTTGTGTTGTGTTATAGTGCACTAAGTTGCACACTTGCCCAATCGGGCAACCAGGTAGCAGTCTTCACTTGCCCAACCATTTTTTTTTACTTGCCCCGGGCAAGCGGGCAAGTGTTAGTGTCAAGCCCTGTATAAGTCGTCACGACTCTTACCATCTGGCCGACGTCTCCGGTCTCTCCTTTCTCGCCGGGGGGTCCAGGCAGACCCTGGGGGAAAAAAGAGAGAAAATTGAAAGGATTTAATGGTAAATCCCTCCAAGATGGAACAAGAATAAATCACAGGTTTAATTTAAACATTGATGGTCCAACCTGCAGGCCCACGGGACCAGGGGGTCCTGGGAAACCTCTGGATCCTTCGTCTCCCTTCTGTCCAAACAGACCCTGCTGACCTCTGGGACCGGGCTCACCGTCAGCACCCTGCACACCCAGGGGGAGGGGATGGATGGAGAGAGGGACAGACAGACAGACAGACAGACAGACAGACAGACAGACAGACAGACAGACAGACAGACAGACAGACAGACAGACAGACAGACAGACAGACAGACAGACAGACAGACAGCGAGAGGATACAGATGAGGTGAGAGGGAGGTTCAATCAATCCTAATGGATGCTCTGTTAGGGGACCAGAACAGACACAGTGCTACTTACAGCGGGGCCTGGAGCTCCGACTGGTCCTTGAGGTCCAGTTGGACCAGGGGGTCCCTGGCGAGAAGAAGAGAAGAAGAGAGGAGAGGATCGTTAATGGAACTCGTTAAGGCATCAATGATGTATGGATTAAAGAGCTTTATTGATCCCACCACGGAAGATTCACTTCTCATCGCTGCGCTAACGGCTCAGATATGAAACAGGAAAACAAACCGGTTGGGTGAAGAAAATAAAACTTAAGGGCTTTCCAGGCGGCGACGATAAACGCCTGCATAAACACGGCGATTCTCGATTCTCTCTGCAGTGCCGACATAAAGTCGATTAACACCAGATGAACGCGTTTTAAAAAGCTCACTGGATTGAGCTTTCAAAAACATCGCGTGCGTGTTGCACGAAACGAGCAACACAGCACGCAACACAAATCACTGGACACCGGCCGGGCGATAAACGACCGGCGTTACACGCTCTCTTTATCGCAGGTTGTTTTCTGAGCACCAAACGCCGGTCCTGTTGAAAATGAAGTAGAATGCACCATTTATTACTCGCCGTCTGTAAGCCCTTTTAGGGAGAGGAATTAGGACTAAAGTACCAGATGTAGATAGTTTATATTAGATTACTCCTGCTTAGCTCTTCACACCTACAGGAGCAGATGTCATTATAAGTCGTTAAAGGCAATAGAGGCAACTTCAGTGTTTACAAACACCGTGTTTGTAAACAGATTAGTTTAAAAACAGAATCTAACTCCACTCTATTGGCTCATTATGAATCTGCTGGAGAGACTGCTGTTTGTGCTGTGATTGGCTAAAACGCTGCCTCACCCTCACAAATTAGCACCGTCCTTTCATGAGCCTGACAAATGTTTTGTTTTCATGATTTGTTGACAACAACAAAGTTCTGGACCGTCTGCAGGACGAAGCAAGCGTCTGTCTGCAGGGAAACAGCTGCAGCATCAAAGTAAATAACATATAGCTATATATCTACTTTGATTTCTGGCTAAAAGGTTGCCTCTATACCTTTAAAGTGCACCAGCAGTTATTTAACTGCTAAATTAACACTATTGACTAGCCATGGTAATGCTGTTTGAACTGTATCAACATCAACAGTGTAAACACTTATGGCGCCTGTCATTCAAAGACTAACTCTTTGAATGACAGGCGCCATAGTCACTGAAACGTAACGAAACTAATGAAGAATAAATCTCAAAGTTAATGATAAATCACTCACATGTTCTCCCTTGTCACCTTTGCCTCCCTTCTGGCCTGGTTCTCCCAATTCTCCCTGAAGATGACACACACACGCACACGCACACACACACGCACACACACACACACACACACACACACCACACACACACACACACGCACACACACACACACACACACAGGACATTGATTAACAATAAAAAGGCACACAACACGACACATTTTTCATCAAACAGTCAGATATACAAGGTCACCGAGGCGCAAAAAATAAACAATTATATAAACCACTATAATCGATGCAGAATCGCTCACGACCCGAATCACGAATTTGACACCATTAGTCCTGGATCGGTTGATTGGATGTGCATGAATTATCTGTAATAGCATTTTGATGAAGATTTAAAAAAAAGAGTAGAGTATTAAAAAACAAGACATTTGAACCATAGTCCCTCTATCAATATAAATTAGATGACATGAACGCTATATTGAGTTTTTATACTGTTTTTTATCTGATTATGCTCTTTGAAATGACATTATTTAGTTTTAGGTATTGATTTATTTCTGAAGTTGTAGGAATTGATGCTGTCCTTGAAGGAAGGAGACAAAATACATTTTAAGGTTCAACTCTTAAAGGCGAATTCCACCCATTTTAATATGTCATTAATATACCATAGAGATGTTGTGTGGACATGATAGGAAAAAGTTCCCCCAATTCTGTATTACCTAAAAATGGAGGTCTGAAAAAATCATTGACATGGTGAAATACATCTGATGACATCATCAAGATGTATTTCACCATGTTAATGATTTTTCTTTCAGACCCATTTTTCCTGAGAGGGTACAAATGTGAACCAAATGGACCCGCTAGGGTCCATTTGGTTCACATTTGTATCCTCTCAGGAAAATTTTGAAAATGGGTGGAATTCCCCCCTTTAAACTCCAACTCTTTGTCATATTATCAGTAGACTCAATAGTAACACAATCATTTATAGAAAATTGTGAATTTGTGCAAATAAATGATATCCAAAGACAGCTTAAAAGGATCCCTGACTAATAAGACAAATATTCATTAAAACACTATACTTGCCGTCTATAAATAAAACATGCAGATAAAAACACCTTCAATACTTTATTTCTTTCATAAATAGAGAATCTTTCACTCAATAGGAGGTGCTCCTGTCGCAGGATGATGATGTCACATGAGCACATGCATTCCCTATATTCCATAGAGCTAGATCACACATGGACACGTGACATCATCATCCTGCGCCAGGAGCAGTTCCCGTTGAGTGAAATATTCTCTATTTTATGAAAGAAATAAGATGCCATTGGTGTTGTTATTTGTTTATTGTAGTTATATAAGGAAAGTATAATGGTTTAAGCGATGTTTGTCTTATTAATCAGGGATCCTTTTAAGGTGTCTGTTCCCCGCAAAAACCACCAGTACTTTTCAGCGTGTGGACCTCATTTTTATTTTATTTTTTATTTTTTGAATCTTTGAACTACTGTAGTCTACGACAGTGGTTTTCAACCAGTGAACTGGGGACCACCAATGAGAGGATTCCCGGTGGTCCCCGGCTAAATGGACAGTTAGTAACCAAATGGACCCTTATAGATCTGTAACTCTTGAGAGCGTTAAAATGAAACCAAAGGGACCCGTATCATTTTACGCTCTCGAGAGTTAAATTATAATGGTGGTCCTCCATGGTTAAAATGCAGAATAAATAGTGAATAAAAATGTATGAAACAGGTTGAAAATCCCTGCTCTAGGAGGTAGGAACAGACACAAGGACACACAAGGTTTGAGTCCTCCCTGAGCCCGCGTTAGAGGACGCCTCCTGCCGTCCCGTTAGACAGGTGTGTGCCGTCCCAGTCACGCTCCACACCTGTCACCTTGCTTTATTTTATTTTTACTTTCTGAAGCTGCCTGCCGGCAGGTGGAAACGACAAATGACAAATAAAGCAAATCTTGACATTGGGATCCATCCAAAGTGAAAACAGGTTATTTTTTTCAGCCTCCTCTACAGCGCTACTTTTGGACACGCGGCGGGCGAGGCGAGGTCTTCGCCTCCTCCTGACAGCTTGAGACGACGCCAACGACTCTGTCGTCCTGTCAGCTCTCTGTGATACGGAGCTAAAAGTATAACTCACGAATGAAGGGCGTCTCCAACTCGACATCCAGAGAGAGAGAGAGAGAGAGAGAGAGAGAGAGAGAGAGAGAGAGAGAGAGAGAGAGAGAGAGGGAGTCAGGGGCGGATTGGCACATATTTTCCCACCGGGACAATTTTGCCTTTGCCAGGCCACCCTGGTGGGGGCAGCTGGTTAACCAGATGTAATTCTTTGAGAGCGTAAAAATGAAACCAAATGGACCCTTGTGGGTCCATTTGGTTTCATTTTTACACCCTCAAGAGTTAAAATATTCATCATGTGAATTGGCCCAACTTAGTCTACACAACTAGAGAATGTAGAAGATTAAAGGTCATTTTGATCTGTATGTTCCAGGCGAGCATCTAGCACATTCTAGTGTATTTTGGAAGTGCCACTAGTGCATTTTGGATCATGGAAACAAAAAAAAACCTGTCCAGGCCACTACTTGGCACAGGCCACCGGGAAAACTTCCTGTACTCCAGATGGCCAATCCGCCCCTGGAGGGAGTAGAGAGAGAGGGGGAGAGACAGATGAGTCATTCACCACGCCGACAAAAAAGCCAAAAAAAGAATCCCCACAACCTGTTGCTTCACCACACACACACAGAACATCACGACTCCTCTCCCCTGCGCCTGGTATCAGCATCCCCCGATCTCAAAGACACTCATGGGGGAGTTTGGAGAGGAGGTGGGAGGAGAAAGGAAAATAAGAAAGGACGCAATATTTAAAGGTAGGGTAAGTGATTTGAAATTCATGGTGTAGTACCAGCCTATAGCACTAGGTAGCTACACTATGTGAACCTGCTGCTCCATCCTGATTGGAGGAGAATTCACCCTCCACCTGGGGAACTTTTATTAGCTCCTCTGCTAACGTGGGGGAGGGGGAAACTCCATATATGGTCTGCACACCTTAGAATAGAGCATTTTAACAGATTTTTTGGGGGGTGATATCTGACAAAAGTGAAATCACTTCCCCTACCTTTAACTGTCTTATTGCCCTTGACGCTGTAAGGGATTTGATTGATTCATGACCTTGACGCCCTTGACGCATTATTTAATCCCCAATGATTGTGATTGTGATTATGTGAGCATTTTTTTTGAGCACGATCGGCTAACGGCAGGTAGCACCCACTTAGAAATGGCCAAAACGTTTGTACATGCAGTCGTGCACGGTCTGTCCTTACTCTATGACCAGAAATGCACTCGAGGTGAAAGAGTTTCACCGTGTTTTTTTTTTAAGGATTCACCCTGGATCATACATACTGCAGGGTGAATCCTGGAGTATGTTTCACCGCGAGTCACTGACTGAGCCTTTGAGGTAGACAGAGTTATGACATCTCCATTCACTTTCAATGGAAAGGTATAATGGCGGTTGCTTGAACAGTCGAGAGCTGCACAAACAGTGCTTGTTTTCTTCCCCCTGAATGTCGCGAATTTTTTGGGCGACCTCTTAGACAGCGGCATAATTACAGAGCCTGTTTACTAGGCAGCCTCGCAGCTGCCACAAATAAAAAGGAAAATATTGACTGCGACTCAAAGTAAATCCTATTCAGGTGGCAGGGCCCCGCGTGTCGTACCCAAACTCAATTAGTCTGCACTAATAAAGCCTTTGCAGTTCTCTCCGTTCCCTCCGGAGGGACAGACGGACTTATAATGAGAAAACGTCTGAGTCTCTGTAAACGTTGTGGATTGTGGAGATCCTCGTTATCTGCGTCTGTAAATAACCACCCTCCGTGTCTCTCTCCACACCGCCACTAGGACAGACAACCCTCCGTGTCTCTCTCCACGCCGACACTAGGACAGACAACCCTCCATGTCCCTAGGACAGACTAGGACAGACAACCCTCCGTGTCCCTAGGACAGACTAGGACAGACAACCCTCCGTGTCCCTAGGACAGACTAGGACAGACAACCCTCCATGTCCCTAGGACAGACTAGGACAGACAACCCTCCGTGTCTCTCTCCACACCGCCGCTAGGACAGACAACCCTCCGTGTCCCTAGGACAGACTAGGACAGACAACCCTCCGTGTCCCTAGGACAGACTAGGACAGACAACCCTCCGTGTCCCTAGGACAGACTAGGACAGACAACCCTCCGTGTCCCTAGGACAGACTAGGACAGACAACCCTCCGTGTCCCTAGGACAGACTAGGACAGACAACCCTCCGTGTCCCTAGGACAGACTAGGACAGACAACCCTCCGTGTCCCTAGGACAGACTAGGACAGACAACCCTCCGTGTCCCTAGGACAGACTAGGACAGACAACCCTCCGTGTCCCTTGGACAGACTAGGACAGACAACCCTCCGTGTCCCTTGGACAGACTAGGACAGACAACCCTCCGTGTCCCTAGGACAGACTAGGACAGACAACCCTCCGTGTCCCTAGGACAGACTAGGACAGACAACCCTCCGTGTCCCTAGGACAGACTAGGACAGACAACCCTCCGTGTCCCTAGGACAGACTAGGACAGACAACCCTCCGTGTCCCTAGGACAGACTAGGACAGACAACCCTCCGTGTCCCTAGGACAGACTAGGACAGACAACCCTCCGTGTCCCTAGGACAGACTAGGACAGACAACCCTCCGTGTCCCTAGGACAGACTAGGACAGACAACCCTCCGTGTCCCTAGGACAGACTAGGACAGACAACCCTCCGTGTCCCTAGGACAGACTAGGACAGACAACCCTCCGTGTCCCTAGGACAGACTAGGACAGACAACCCTCCGTGTCCCTAGGACAGACTAGGACAGACAACCCTCCGTGTCCCTAGGACAGACTAGGACAGACAACCCTCCGTGTCCCTAGGACAGACTAGGACAGACAACCCTCCGTGTCCCTAGGACAGACTAGGACAGACAAACCTCCGTGTCCCTAGGACAGACTAGGACAGACAACCCTCCGTGTCCCTAGGACAGACTAGGACAGACAACCCTCCGTGTCCCTAGGACAGACTAGGACAGACAACCCTCCGTGTCCCTAGGACAGACTAGGACAGACAACCCTCCGTGTCCCTCTCCACACCGCCACTAGGACAGACAACCCTCCGTGTCTCTCTCCACACCGCCACTAGGACAGACAACCCTCCGTGTCCCTAGGACAGACTAGGACAGACAACCCTCCGTGTCCCTAGGACAGACTAGGACAGACAACCCTCCGTGTCCCTAGGACAGACTAGGACAGACAACCCTCCGTGTCCCTAGGACAGACTAGGACAGACAACCCTCCGTGTCCCTAGGACAGACTAGGACAGACAACCCTCCGTGTCCCTAGGACAGACTAGGACAGACAACCCTCCGTGTCCCTAGGACAGACTAGGACAGACAACCCTCCGTGTCCCTAGGACAGACTAGGACAGACAACCCTCCGTGTCCCTAGGACAGACTAGGACAGACAACCCTCCGTGTCCCTAGGACAGACTAGGACAGACAACCCTCCGTGTCCCTTGGACAGACTAGGACAGACAACCCTCCGTGTCCCTTGGACAGACTAGGACAGACAACCCTCCGTGTCCCTAGGACAGACTAGGACAGACAACCCTCCGTGTCCCTAGGACAGACTAGGACAGACAACCCTCCGTGTCCCTAGGACAGACTAGGACAGACAACCCTCCGTGTCCCTAGGACAGACTAGGACAGACAACCCTCCGTGTCCCTAGGACAGACTAGGACAGACAACCCTCCGTGTCCCTAGGACAGACTAGGACAGACAACCCTCCGTGTCCCTAGGACAGACTAGGACAGACAACCCTCCGTGTCCCTAGGACAGACTAGGACAGACAACCCTCCGTGTCCCTAGGACAGACTAGGACAGACAACCCTCCGTGTCCCTAGGACAGACTAGGACAGACAACCCTCCGTGTCCCTTGGACAGACTAGGACAGACAACCCTCCGTGTCCCTTGGACAGACTAGGACAGACAACCCTCCGTGTCCCTAGGACAGACTAGGACAGACAACCCTCCGTGTCCCTAGGACAGACTAGGACAGACAACCCTCCGTGTCCCTAGGACAGACTAGGACAGACAACCCTCCGTGTCCCTAGGACAGACTAGGACAGACAACCCTCCGTGTCCCTAGGACAGACTAGGACAGACAACCCTCCGTGTCCCTAGGACAGACTAGGACAGACAACCCTCCGTGTCCCTAGGACAGACTAGGACAGACAACCCTCCGTGTCCCTAGGACAGACTAGGACAGACAACCCTCCGTGTCCCTAGGACAGACTAGGACAGACAACCCTCCGTGTCCCTAGGACAGACAACCCTCCGTGTCCCTAGGACAGACTAGGACAGACAACCCTCCGTGTCCCTAGGACAGACTAGGACAGACAACCCTCCGTGTCCCTAGGACAGACTAGGACAGACAACCCTCCGTGTCCCTAGGACAGACTAGGACAGACAACCCTCCGTGTCCCTAGGACAGACTAGGACAGACAACCCTCCGTGTCCCTAGGACAGACTAGGACAGACAACCCTCCGTGTCCCTAGGACAGACTAGGACAGACAACCCTCCGTGTCTCTCTCCACACCGCCACTAGGACAGACAACCCTCCGTGTCTCTCTCCACACCGCCACTAGGACAGACAACCCTCCGTGTCTCTCAGGACACCGCGACTAGGACAGACAACCCTCCGTGTCCCTAGGACAGACTAGGACAGACAGAGCACTAGGGCCAGTTTATCAGAAACTAAGGCGCGATTCTTCACAGGTATTAAAGTTGATCTCTCTGTAAACGTCCGACCTGTGTGTGTGAGTGTCTCTTAGTGTCTGTGTTTCACACAGCTACAAATTAAGCCAAGGGTTTTCAACAGGTGGTCCGGGGACCACCAGTGGCCCTTGAGAGGGTTCCAGGTGGTCCTCAGCTAAGTTGGTTAACCAGATGTAACTCTTGAGAACGTAAAAATGAAACCAAATGGACCCTTGCGGGTCCATTTGGTTTCATTTTTACACTCTCAAGAGTTAAAATATTCATCTGATTTAGCCATTTTGGAATGTATGTTTTGCTTGTTTTGTTTCGCCAAATCCAGCCTGGAATTGTGGACAAAAGCAAAATAAATCTTTAGATTTGGGGTCTGTGGGGCAAAAAAATATATCCTCAAATGGTGGTCCGTGGCTCAAATCCTGAATAAATGGTGGTCCTTGGGATGAAAAAGGTTGAAAACCACTGAATTAAGCCATCGGCTCCAACCATACTCTCTGTGATGGACACCGCTGTCACTCAAACACACCCGTGTGTGTGTGTGTGTGTGTGTGTGTGTGTGTGTGTGTGTGTGTGTGTGTGTGTGTGTGTGTGTGTGTGTGTGTGTGTGTGTGTGTGAACACGATGTGTACATATCAATTAATAATAGCACGGCGTACAGCACCCCATGCCAATCACGAGGATCTTTGCCTGTCAATCATAGCAGGGCAGCTTGCATCGTGGTCGAGGTGACGTAAATAATGACTCAGGCTGGATCAGAACCGCAGACTCACTCCCTATCTTCTACCGCAGTCTGAAAACACGCCGGTGGTCAGAATAACAACTATTCTACATTTTATAATTGTGTTTATTCTTGAAAATTAAGTAATTCAGATGTTTAAATATAATTTAACTCTTGAGTGAAGAAAATAAATAAATGAAATTTAAAATGAAAGTTACAATGAAAAATTTAACGCTCTCAAGAGTTACAGATCTATAAGGGTCCATTTGATTACCAACTGTCCATTATTTAGCCTGGGGACCACCTGGAATCCTCTCAGGGACTAAAAACACAACGCGTAGGACATTCACTTTGTTCACAGAATGTTTTTTGAGCACGGCGCAAAGGGGACAGTAGGTAGCAGCGTTTAGTCAAGTGATATCTGATAAATCAGCCATGATTTATCAGATGATTTATCATCTGATAAATGTGCTGCTGATTTAGCATGGTGTCGTTACACTATGGCAGAGCACAGGTCCAATCCAACGTCCTCACGTCAATGAAATAAAAACACCTCACTTGGAATAGTAACGCTTTTAGAGCTGTGTTACACATCCAGTAAGGTAAAAGACAACACATTTCTATTTTTAAGTGTTGTAGTCAAGACCGTCTAAATTGAGACCAAGACAAGAAACAAGACCAAGACCAAAACGAGACAATCACAGACCTGGTCAAGACGAGATCAAGATGAGACTAGCACCTAGAGGAGTCGAGAACAAGACCTAGAGATATTGAGGCCAAAAGGCCAATTTTTGATTATTCTGTAGTAATAGTCCAACATAACACATTCCAGAGACTGTAGTTGTTACTGTACAATACTAACTGTGTGTTTGCAGACTGCTAGTGATATGCACTGTGCTCTGTATCAGACAGCTGTCTTTATGAATGGATATAGAACATTTCCTTTACATTGTCTTTATGAATGGACTCCTCTGTCCACACAATGGATATAGAACATTTCCTTTACATTGTCTTTATGAATGGACTCCTCTGTCCACACAATGGATATAGAACATTTCCTTTACATTGTCTCGTCTCCAGTGTCTCTGTGGTGAAAGAGACCTGAGACATTTGCTCTGAGATTGTGACAAGACCAAGACAAATTGAGGGTGAGACCAAGACAAGACCAGGAGACAAATGAAGTGCAGAGCGGTGAGACGAGACAAGACCAAGAGAATTGAGGGCGAGACAAAAATAAGAACGAGACAACAAACTATTTGTCTTGAGACTGGTATCGAGACGAGACAGCGTCTCGAGAACTAGAACACTACTATTTTTTCATTCCTACCGTTTTTTTTTTTCCTGGGTCGACAGATGGAAAGCTTTCAGAGTGAGAACTGTAGCTGCGCTGGCGGAATGTTCTTTTATTTTTTAATTAAAGGGGAATTCCACCCATTTTCAACATTTTACTATGTCATTGATGTACCTTCAAGGTGTTGGGTGGACAGGATAAAAAAGTTCCCCCATTCTGTGTTCCCAAGAAATGGAGGTCTGAAAAGAAAAACACTAACATGGTGAAACACATCTTGATGACATCATCAAGATGTATTTTCACCATGTTAATGGAGGTCTGAAGAAAACCACTAACATGGTGAAACACATCTTGATGACATCATCAAGATGTATTTTCACCATGTTAATGGATTTCTTTACGCTTCTTTTTTTCTGAGAGCGTACACTCTCTTTGGTTGCATTTGTACACTCCCAAGAAAAAAATGTTGAGAACGGGTGGAATTCCCCTTCAATGGAGGGATCGAATGTGTTAATCTCAAAACACGGCGCTGTGTGTTTTCTCGCATTCAGAACTTATTCTGTCGTTTGTATAAAAATACAACTTCACACTCCAGTCTCACACACAGTCAGTAGTAGTGCAGAACGTGGTGCAAATTAACATATAAAAGGATGAGTTCACAGTGACACCTGTCTGTCGAGGGGTGGAGGGGTGGTGGGGGGTTGGTAGGGGTGGTGGGGGGTTGGTAGGGGTGGTGGGGGGTTGGTAGGGGTGGTGGGGGGGCGTTATACCACCCAACACTGCCTCAAACGTTGTGAACTTGGTGTTGAGGGTGTGATCTTAACTTCAGTAGAAGTTCGGGTGCAAAAGACTTTGAACTGCGCTGCAGATTGATGCCTGGATGCTGAATTGGTGCTGCTTTGGATCGTGATTGAAAACCAGGCAAACGTTCAAGTGTCTCTGTCTCTGTACGCAAGACTCTTCACTGTTATATCCATGCAGACTAGCTACGACGACAGTGATGTTCAGTAGGGGTGGGTAAAAACAAAAATCAATACGCCAATATGTTGTAATTCTCAACATCGCAATTGTTCTTTTCTGCAATATCGCAATTCTTCTTTTAATAGTTTTTATCCCACGATTTTGTAACCCATTTTTCACCCAGTGCCAATTCCTAATGTGATCCTGGGCTCTACACACCCTCCACCAACCTGGGGAGGATTCCTAATGTGATCCTGGGCTCTACACACCCTCCACCAACCTGGGGAGAATTCCTAATGTGATCCTGGGCTCTACACACCCTCCACCAACCTGTGGAGGATTCCTAATGTGATCCTGGGCTCTACACACCCTCCACCAACCTGGGGAGGATTCCTAATGTGATCCTGGGCTCTACACACCCTCCACCAACCTGGGGAGGATTCCTAATGTGATCCTGGGCTCTACACACCCTCCACCAACCTGGGGAGGATTCCTAATGTGATCCTGGGCTCTACACACCCTCCACCAACCTGGGGAGGATTCCTAATGTGATCCTGGGCTCTACACACCCTCCACCAACCTGGGAGGATTCCTAATGTGATCCTGGGCTCTACACACCCTCCACCAACCTGGGGAGGATTCCTAATGTGATCCTGGGCTCTACACACCCTCCTGGGGAGGCAGCGGACTGGCCTCATGCTTCCTTCAATGCATGAGGAGTCCAAGCTGCCTTCTTTTCACCTGACAGTGGGGAGTTTCCCTGGTTAGACGTAGACGTAGTTCCTGTCCTCCATCAGGCGCAGTATAATAAAAGCAGCATTTGTGGGGAGCAGTTAGCAGTTTAACATACAGTATATACAGAGATACACACCTTGTCTCCGTCCTCTCCGGGGGGGCCTGGGGGTCCTCCGGGTCCTGGCAGACCCACGGGTCCTTGGATACCGTCCCTACCGGCCGGGCCTTGGGGTCCTTTCTCTCCCTAGCAGGACGATGAATTCATCACAGAGACGTTTCAGTCACTTTCACATAACGGTTGATATGGTGTGAGAGTTATACATGCAGGCACATTATTAATTAAAACATGCAGATGTGCACAGACTATTTAGAAACAAATGCTTCATTTTATCAATAAAAGACAAGTAAAAAAAATATATTTTTTCCCCAAAAAATGTTTTAGGTGTGAGAGAAGTGGGGGGATGGATATCACCAATACCGATGCCGATATATATTGGTACGATAGATTTATCGTTCAGCCTCTAATTTCTGTTTTTTGGCACACCAAACTGGGGGTCCTCGAAACTCAAACGTTTGGGAACCACTGGTGTATTTTAAACATTTCTGACATTTGACATTTCTATCTGAGTGAAAGCTCCTTACCGGTCCTCCTTTCTCTCCAGCCGGTCCCGGGGGTCCCTGAGGTCCTGGTCGTCCAGGTAGACCGGTGGGTCCAGCTGGTCCAGCAGCACCGCGCTCACCAGGAGAACCCTGTGTGTGGGGGAGGGGCCAGAGGTCACTAAGGTTTTACCATAGAGTTATAAATATAGAGAGCGGACTGGAGCGGCAGCCCCGCCCCCTTGCCGTTCATTTCAATACAAGTTGCTCAGTGGCGCTTTTAAGCACCCGGAAGACCGCCGGAAGTGCGCCTATTTCCACATTTGACCACCAAAATTTTGTGGTCAAATGCGGAAGTATTTCCCCATGGACACGCCCGAAGCAAGGGATTATGGGAACGGAAAGGATTCATGAACGAGCACCGTCGAGAACGAGCAAAGGAAAAAAAAAAACCTAAACAGCATGAAAAAAAAACAAGCTTGTAGGTTTGCTGTGAGCTTATTATCTGTAATATAATACATCCGTTGTGTTTTGAGAGGTAGTATATGACGTGAGGACCGCTGGTTCATCCAGAAAACAACTTAAATACAAACTGCCCTGTCCGCGTGCACAAAGCAAACCAGCGTGCGTGCTCTCGGGGCGCTCTGCATGAATTCCACTCGAATTCCACCCGCCTGCAGTACCAAACTTGACCACCTGTAGCCGTTACCCGCCTGCTTCAAGCCTGGAGGCGCTATCTGTGGATGTGGATTAAACCCTAGAGGCTGGCGGACATGTTGTTGTGGGGGCAAACATTCACTGACAACAGCCATGTGTTATTTCTGGTCAACAATAATTTAGTGGGTGGTATAGTCTTATACTACATGTCTGTGTGTTTAAATGGTGCATTTAAAAGGGAAGTCCACCCATTTTCAACATTCTAATATGACACTAGTATACCCTAGAGGTGCTGGGTGGACATGATAAAAACATTTCCCCATTCTGTGTTCCCAAGAAATGGAGGTCTGAAGAAAACCACTAACATGGTGAAACATATTGATAACCATGTAAATGGATTTCTTTAGACACTTCTTTTTTTCTGAGAGCGTACCAATGGCTGCATTTGTACACCGGCGGCTGTTTGTGGTTTAAAGTGTTAAATAAGGAAATAAAAGAGACACTGACCACACAGAATCATGACTAGACATAATGGCCTCGTTGTTAAAAACAGAATACCAGGTATAACAGGTCAAATAAGTGTCTGTTGTGTAAGAGAGTGAATCTCATTATGTTATGTAAGACAGCTTGGAGGATGGAGAACAGTATGATACAGAGAGACAGCAGGAGCGGATGTAACATTTCCCAATTTGGGGGGGGGGCAGGAGAAAATGGTATGGGAAGCCGCCCCCATACCATTTTTGGTTACAGGACTTATTTTAGGCAAGCAAAACCACCAATGACAACATCAGCTGTTGTTGAAGTTGCAACAGACATGTGATGTGAAGGTTTCAATGATGAAATGCTGTTGGTTTAGTGGTGACACAGCTGTAGTTAGTTAGTAGCAGTAGTAGTGTTTGAAATCATTTTAAATATGAGCACTTTAATTTGAAATATATTTTAAATTTGGGTTGTTTTGCATTCCATCATGTTTGGTGAGGCGGGCTGGGCATTTAGGGGGGCATTAACCCCCCATGCCCATGCCTAGATCCGCCCCTGACGGACAGACAGACAGACAGACAGACAGACAGACAGACAGACAGACAGACAGACAGACAGACAGACAGACAGACAGACAGACAGACAGACAGACAGACAGACAGACAGACAGACAGACAGACAGACAGACAGACAGACAGACAGACAGACAGACAGACTCACAGCAGGTCCAGGGGGTCCGTTGGGTCCTTCGTTGCCTTTCAGACCGTGAGCTCCCTGCAAGGAAGAAAAAAGAAACACAAAAAACGTTAAGGTTTTATAGAAACAAACATTGTGTGTGTTGAGGAAAAAAGTCTTTTTGTTCTACCGTTAATTCACAACCACCTGCCTGCTGTTCTGCTGCTGCTGCTGTGATGCGTGGGATTGTTCTACTGTATATATATATATTTTTTTTTTCTTTCTTCTGGCATGATGTACTGTTTTAAATCGTTTTTTTGGTACAATGAGGCTTTTTTTTAAACTTTATTGCCAGAAGGAGTTTCTTCCTTCCTTGGAGTTTTATTTTTTCTTGTATGGTAACTTTTCGCCAGGCTTATCAATAGTTCTAATAAGTTCTGTAGAGTATCAACTGGAAAGTTGACCCTAGTTAGTACTTGGAGTAAGCTGTCGAGAGTACAGTTTAAAAACTAAATGTTGAACCATAGTGCTATTAGAACTATTAGCCAACTGTTACAACATTTGCATCTAAAGTTGCTGGTTGTATATTTACCATTTAGGGTAGAACAAAACCAGGAGGGTCCTAGTATGGACCCCTGTGGTATCCCTGTGGTGTGGGCGTGGCCTAACTCTTATAAATCATAATAATTCCCCTATTTGTCCTCCAAGGACTTTGGGCGAAGACTGATAAATAGTTGACTTGTTTTGAATTCGCTGCCAACTTAACGGAACAACAACAATAACAAAGGAATGAGATTTACAAAGGAATTGGTAGAGCAATACATCAATCCTTCTGTCTTCTGTGTGTGTGTGTGTGTGTGTGTGTGTGTGTGTGTGTGTGTGTGTGTGTGTGTGTGTGTGTGTGTGTGTGTGTGTGCGTGCGTGCGTGCCCTGGGCTAATTCTGCATCCCAGAGCCAAGGCACAAATCTACCGTATTGTCCCGAATATAAGACGACTCGTTTATAAGACGACCCTCATTTTTCAAGACCCATTTACAGAAAAAAGAACATTGAATGTCAAATAGTATAGCCCCTGAATATAAGACGACTCAATTTTTGGGATATTTCCATTGGGAAAAAAACATAGTCTTATATTCAGGCCAATAGGGTATTTCTGCCTATGTTTTAACAAGCGTAAAGCTGCGAAATAATGAAGAGTGTGCATGTGTGCGTGTGTGTGCGCGTGCGTGCGTGTGATGTGTGCGTGTGTGTGTGTGTGTGTGTGTGTGAACTGTCAGGACCCCCCGGCTCGCTCATGTAGAGAAACGAGGCCACAGAGAGAGATGGGAGGTGTGAGTATTAACTAATAATACTGGATGTTCTACTGGATGGTGTGAACATGTTGTGAACTCACCACAGGACCAGGCAGACCTCTCTCTCCGGGGAAACCTCGGGGTCCAGGAGGTCCGTCCTTGCCGGCCGGGCCAGCGGGACCGGGGTCACCCTGTAGGAATAAAACACAGTTAGAACCCAGTTGAATCTCTGAATGCATCCCTTAAACACTTCTCCTGCAGAACGGGAGCAGAGATGGGTGGAACTACAGTAAGTATCCTTGCCAGGCCAGGATATCATGAGGATCCTATCTCTGAGATCTAAGCGTGTCGCCCCTACATGTGACCTATGGATGACGCACGGAGATCTTTGTTTGATACAATACTCTAAGCTGTGCCGCTTTACTGCTACAGTATGTGTCTTATTTCTACCATATATTGTGTTCAGATATACACTGTATATTCTAATGTGATGACTGAGTTTAAACCCAGTTATACACTGTCTGGATGCCATTGATGGGATTAAAAACAGATTGTTTCTGCCTTGTAATCAAGGCTCCTGGTGGATATAGCATCTTTTATAGTTTTATAGAGTTTTTTTTTTTTTTTAAATACACAAAAGAATAAAATGTTCCCATTATTGGGGGCATGCATCGTTAGGTATGGCCAAATACTGACCACGGAAGTGGTCTAAAAGCGTGAAAAATGTATTTTTCAAATCACTGGGCCTTTTAAAAAAACATTGTTGTGGTTATTATTCAAACAGAAGCTGTTGCTGCCTTCCGTTGGTTCAATATTCAATGTGAAAATGATGTGCAGCTCGAAATGGGTATTATTTCCATCTCTTCTTTTCTGTGACACGCACGCACGCGCACGCACACACACACACACACACACACACACACACACACACACACACACACACACACACACACACACACACACACACACACACACACACACACACACACACACACACACACACACACACACACACACACACACACACACACACACACACGTGCACACCTCCAGGAAACAAGTTTCAATTATTGAAGCAGGAGGATTCAGCCTGACAGCGGCGACACGCTAAGCAAAAGGAAATCACAATAATTAGGCGATTAAAAATGGAGAGGATGTTGGAACGGAGACACCGTTTAAAATAGATTAAAGCGTTTATTTGGCAGCTTTTTTTTTCTTTTCACACATCCCACCATCCCACGCTTCGTTATGGAATGAATCACTGTGTGTCACACTCAGAATGAAATAAAGTAAAGAGAGAGAGAGACAGAGACAGACAAAGAGATAGAGACAGAGAGAGAGAGAGAGAGAGAGAGAGAGAGAGAGAGAGAGGGAGAGAGAGAGAGAGAGAGAGAGAGAGAGAGAGAGAGAGAGAGAGAGAGAGAGAGAGAGAGAGAGAGAGAGAGAGAGAGAGAGAGAGAGAGAGAGACAGAGAGAGACAGAGAGAGAGAGAGAGACAGAGAGAGAGAGAGAGAGAGAGAGAGAGAGAGAGAGAGAGAGAGAGAGAGAGAGAGAGAGGAGAGAGAGAGAGAGAGAGAGAGAGAGAGAGAGAGAAACAGAGACAGAGAGAGAGACAGAGAGGGAGAGAGAGAGAGACAGAGAGAGAGAGAGAGAGAGAGAGAGAGAGAGAGAGAAACAGAGACAGAGAGAGAGACAGAGAGGGAGAGAGAGAGAGACAGAGAGAGAGAGAGAGAGAGAGGGAGAGAGAGAGAGAGAGAGAGAGAGAGAGAGAGAGAGAGAGAGAGAGAGAGAGAGAGAGAGAGAGAGAGAGAGAGAGAGAGAGAGGAGAGAGGGAGAGAGAGAGGGAGAGAGAGAGAGAGAGACAGACAGACAGACAGACAGACAGACAGACAGACAGACAGACAGACAGACAGACAGACAGACAGACAGACAGACAGACAGACAGACAGACAGACAGACAGACAGACAGACAGACAGAGACTTGCCTTGGCTCCTTCTTTGCCCGCTGCTCCAGGTAGTCCCTGTTCACCAGGTGGTCCTGGGGGTCCAGGATGGCCGCGGTCTCCCATTGGTCCTGTCTCACCGGTTGGTCCCTGTGGGCAAAATAATGTCACTCATTTTTTTATAGAGACAGCAGAAAAATCGCGTTGCGGCAGGTTTTTAACCCTTTGTGTACTCAACACGTTTTGGTGTTTTATCTGTTGAAAAATAGCAGATCTACAAGCTCATATCGCGCCACCGAGTGGCGCGATATGAGCTTGTAGTTCTGCTATTTTTGGAAAAATTGTGAAAATGTGCTGCAAATCTCTGAATACATTATTTTGAAATTAAACATTTTTAACTGCAGGAAAAAATGCATTGTGGCAGGTTTTTAAATCAGTTTTAGAAGTACCGAATCACTGCGCTGAGCAATACCAGCCACGCCCAGAGTAGTTAAATATTATAAAAACCTGAATTCTAAAACTGCTAGTCCCAATTCTTAATCCTGATTGGCTGGTCATCGTCATGTGACAGTGATAGCGTAAAACCCAGCGATAAACCACGGCTGACGCGTTACATTTAGTAGTATCACTCCTACAAGCGAATTAGTTGTTATGTTGTGTTTAAACTGCATCCTAATCAGCAGCAAGTCAATCGATGAACGAATCGCTCAAATAATCAGCAAATTAATCGATTAGGGATATAATTGTTAGTCGCAGCACTAGTGTGTGTGTGTGTGTGTGTGTGTGTGTGTGTGTGTGTGTGTGTGTGTGTGTGTGTGTGTGTGTGTGTGTGTGTGTGTGTGTGTGTGTGTGGTAAATGGTGCATTTATACAGCATCTTTATCCAAGGTGCTTTACATACAGTATATTGTATCCCATTCACCCATTCACACACCAATGGCAGCAGAAACCATGCAAGGTCAGGCTCAAAGACACTAACTCTGGGGGAACCCGGGATCGAACTGGCAACCCGCAACGTTGTGGTTACCATCCGGTGACTCTAGCCCTGCGCCGCTGCCATGTGTGTGTGCGTGCGTGCATGTGTGTGTGTGTGTGTGGGTGTGTGTGTGTGCGTGAGTGTGTGCGTGCGTGTGTGTGGGTGTGTGTGCGTGCGTGCGTGTGTGCGTGCGTGTGTGTGTGTGTGGGTGTGTATAAACTGACCGTGAGTGGCCTACGAATAGCATGGCATGACAAAGAGTAAAGCCAAACAACTCGCTAAATTCTGTTCTGTATCGGCTGTTATAGGCAGTTTGTCTGTGTGGAGGAGGAGGTGCTATGTGTACCCTTAAGTGAACATGAACTGTCAGCCCCGTTATATTTGTTTCCCTGTAAATTAATGTAATTTGTGGATTCAAATAAAGAATTAAAATGTGTGCGTGAGTGCGTATGTGGACACGCGTGTGCACGTGTAGCGGTATGTGTGTCTGTTGAGTGGGAGTGTTTAGTGCTGCTCATCACAGAGGCCACACACACACACACACACACACACACACACACACACACACACACACACACACACACACACACACACACACACACACACACACACACACACACACACACACACACACACACACACACTCCTCCATCCTCACATTACCAGAGCCAGGCTGAGAGGATGTTAAAACCTGCATCCATAATGGATGAGCGCTCCACTGCTACCATCACAGTGTCTAAACAACACTTTGGAGGCCAGGAGGAGGCTCTCAGGAGACCCTGTGATGGGGTGGGGGGGTATATCCGATCTGCAAGATCACAACGTGTGGCAAAGCCGCCGCCGCACAAGCTTGCAGAACGGTTATTTCCCGGGTGGTGGGGGACAACGAAGATTAAATCCCTTTCACCAAAAGAACAAACGCAGCGATCGAACGTCCGTTGACAGAGGGTGGTTGTTATAACCAAACAACAGCCATTTAAATGATTACTAATGGTTGTATTCTCACCACACAAATAAAGATAACAACAGCAATTTAGGTCATAAGTGACAGAGTAGTTGTTTTCACAGTGCCAGCTCACAGAGCTTATTGTGATGAATATGAATAGCGTTCTGTTACTGGCCATCTTCCAGACCCGACTGATTTATTTATTTTGTGTGCTTCAACGCCGCAGCCGCTGCGATTTACAATCAACGGAAAAGACGCCTTGGAAAAAAATAAATAAATAGAATGAGCACTACCAAATCAATGCGATTGTTTGTGCCTGTATTCCTATTTCTCTCATGACACCCCGAGGTTAGGATCAATGAAGCAATTTATGGTCTGGAAAGGGTTTGTGAATCTGCAACGGATGGTGTGTGTGTGTGTGTGTGTGTGTGTGTGTGTGTGTGTGTGTGTGTGTGTGTGTGTGTGTGTGTGTGTGTGTGTGTGTGTGTGTGTGTGTGTGTGTGTGTGTGGAGAGAGAGCAGGGGCGGATTGGCACATATTTTCCCACCGGGACAATTTTGCCTTTGCCAGGCCACCCTGGTTAACCAGATGTAACTCTTTGAGAGCATTTTTTTTTACACCCTCAAGAGTTAAAATATTCATCATGTGAATTAGCCCAACTTAGTCTACACAACTAGAGAATGTAGAAGATTAATGGTCATTTTGATCTGTATGTTCCAGGCGAGCATCTAGCACATTCTAGTGCATTTTGGAAGTGCCACTACTAGTGCATTTTGGATCTTGTCCAGGCCACTAGGTGGCGCAGGCCACCGGGAAAACTCCCTGTACTCCAGATGGCCAATCCGCCCCTGAGAGAGAGAGAGAGAGAGAGAGAGAGAGAGAGAGAGAGAGAGAGAGAGAGAGAGAGAGAGAGAGAGAGAGAGAGAGAGAGAGCAGAGACATGGTGCTGGCAGCAAAATGGTCGCTCTGACTCACCTGAGGTCCGACCACCCCTGGTGGGCCTGGGGGTCCCGTCTTGCCTTGGAAACCCTGTGGAGATAGAAGAGTAAAGGTTGGAGGGTTTGGTTCACATACTGTATGTAGGAGAACACAGAGGGTCGACAACAATACATCCCAGTAGATTGTATCGCAAACGTCAGTATCGGTATAACTGTACTGTTATACGTTTTGCGATACACGGTTGGCGATACAATACATGTCAAACAGTCTTTTATGTTTAAAAGTGTTTAATTCGCTGATGGTATCATTTACGGCAGATGAACAGCATGCCTATTAAACAGTAAAGCAACCAAACTGTTCAGTAAACCAGTGGATATGAGTGAGTGTTGTGTTTTATCAGTGGATGTGAGTGAGTGTTGTGAGTGAGTGTTGTGAGTGAGTGTTGTGAGTGAGTGTTGTGAGTGAGTGTTGTGAGTGAGTGAGTGTTGTGAGTGAGTGAGTGTTGTGAGTGAGTGAGTGTTGTGAGTGAGTGTTCTGAGTGAGTGTTGTGTTTTATCAGTTCCATAGCTGTTCAGTGGATATGAGTGAGTGTTGTGTTTTATCAGTGGATATGAGTGAGTGTTGTGAGTGAGTGAGTGAGTGAGTGTTGTGAGTGAGTGAGTGTTGTGAGTGAGTGTTGTGAGTGAGTGTTGTGAGTGAGTGAGTGAGTGTTGTGAATGAGTGTTGTGAGTAAGTGTTGTGAGTGAGTGAGTGATGTGAGTGAGTGTTGTGAGTGAGTGTGTGAGTGTTGTGAGTGAGTGAGTGTTGTGAGTGAGTGTTGTGTTTTATCAGTGGATATGAGTGAGTATTGTGAGTGAGTGTTGTGAGTGGTGTAGTGTGTTATCAGTGGATATGAGTGAGTGTTGTGAGTGAGTGTTGTGTTATCAGTGTACTCACAGTCTCTCCTCTCTGTCCAGGGTGTCCAGGCAGTCCATCCTTCCCTGCTGGTCCCTGAAGTGAAATAAAACACACAGAACTGGATAAACATCACCCTGATAGGATCAGTAATATACTGGATATTCACAGGCCTCCACCAGGGGCGGATGTAACATGTCCCATTTGGGGGGCAAGAGAACATGTTGGAGGGGCGAGAGAAAATGGTATGGGGGCGGCTTCATCGCCCGTGGCGCGAAGCGACACGGGCGACGAACCCGCACCCATACCATTTTCGGTTTCAGGACTTTTATTAGTCAAGTAAAGCATCAATATTTGAAAATTTGAAATATCTTGGGTTGTTTTGCCCCCCCATGCCCATGCCTAGATCCGCCCCTGGCCTCCACCAGGAATGGATAATGTATTATTCATCTTCTCGCTGCCGTCGGGCGGAAATGGAAATAACAAAACCAGCAATGGACCAAATACTGTATATATGACTTATAGACACAAACGCATGCTAATACTTTAGATCATTCATTCAGTAGTTATAATGTAGATCTCCAAGCGACAACAAGCGTCCTGGACTGTGTGATCTGTCGACAGCAGTGTTGGGCTTACTGGCCAACACTGCTGTGTAATAGTAATGTAATAGTAATAATACTATTACATATTACTGTAATAGTATTACCTTTTACAGCAAAAATAAAGTAAAGAGAGAAAAGATAGAACAGATCTACAATTTATCAACAGATAACAGTGATGTGCAGTAGTTTGTAGATCCTAATCCACCGCAGCATTCTGCACACATGACCTACACTACAAGTTGTCTCTAAACACATTGTGTTGTACATCTCTATTCTTTAACACATGACCTACACTACAAGTTGTCTCTAAACACATTGTGTTGTACATCTCTATTCTTTAACACATGACCTACACTACAAGTTGTCTCTAAACACATTGTGTTGTACATCTCTATTCTTTAACACATGACCTACACTACAAGTTGTCTCTAAACACATTGTGTTGTACATCTCTATTCTTTAACACATGACCTACACTACAAGTTGTCTCTAAACACATTGCGTTGTACATCTCTATTCTTTAACACATGACCAGTGTTGGGGAATATTACTTAGGAAAGTAATATATTACTTATTACTTATTACCCCTTCAGAAAAGTAATAATATTACACTACTTATTACTTGGATGCAAAAGTAATATGTAGTATATTACATATTACTTTTTTATATTACTTTTGCACCCAGATCCCTGAAAAAAGGAAATTAGCTACAACTACACAATCTGTCAGCTTCTTTTAGAGCTGAATCTAATGAAGAAGAATAACAAGAGTCACAAATCAGCCAAACATCAATTGGGTGACTGTTGCCCCCACGACCGACTACCGATAAGCAGGTGAAGATGGATGGATGTATTTAGATAAATGTATTTAGATGAATGAATACAGACATCCCACCCTGGAAAAAAATACTAAAATATCTTAATATTTATATGCCGCACATGATTAACATATAGCCTACCATAGATTACATAGTTGCAGTAGGCTGTTATTTCAGTCAGTGGATTGTTATTTAGTTACAGTTCTGTCTGTCAAATATGTTTTAATGCAAAATTAAAATGTATGATAAACATACATAAGCATAAGATCTTTTTGATTTAATATTGAGTATATGAGGGCTTATAGCTCCAGTGTCTTAATTGATGATTAAGCCACTGGCATCGCGTAATCAGAACAGCTGTGTAGCCTATGGGAAATCCCCTCAGAGACAGCGCATACATACAGGCTTCAAGTGTGGACATTTCCCCCAGCACGTGTGATAAACTCATATTATAAACGCATGACTTATATGGCAAATGAAAATATCCTTGGATATACTTGGACCACAGTTGGAATTATTGCAATCGGGTGAGAATGGACTGAGATTTTTTCGATTCAAATCTCAACAAAGAATCACGGAGTTTCACCGGAGAGGTAAGAGCGCAGAGCATTAGCGCCAACTCCGTTCTCTTTAAGTGGCCAGTCCAAGCGCGGCTCTTCTACATATACTTCTATTGAGGATCGGAACAATAAATAGGGACAACAAGCTGCACAAACAGCTTTCGAGCGCTACGTTTCTGACGCCTCAATGCCGCAGCTTTGACACCAGATGTCTTTGTACGTCTGCCTAATAAAAGTCCGCTGCTCATCTTTTTTCCGATCAAGCTAAACTGACATTAGCTCATCTCCCTTCACCAACGCAATACTGTTGAACGCAGCAGCATGACAAAAGTAACGAAGTAATATTAGTAGAAGTAACTGTAATATTATTACTATTTTCTAGGAGGTAACGTTGTTACACTACTCGTTACCTGAAAAAGTAGTAATATTACTCGTTACTCGTTACTCGTTACTCGTTACCCCCAATTCTACACATGACCTACACTACAAGTTGTCTCTAAACACATTGTGTTGTACATCTCTATTCTTTAACACATGACCTAAACTACAAGTTGTCTCTAAACACATTGTGTTGTACATCTCTATTCCTATGTGGGTGGGTGGGTGACATGGGAAAGTAATATTGTAATCTATTATTCTTTGATCCTAGTTATAGTAAAGTAAAGATATTCCTCTCCTAAGTAATATTGCCCAACACTGGCCATTGTCATAAGTGGTAAATGTGTTATATGTAATATGTAACATGTAATATGTAATAATTATTATGCTTACAGGTGGGCCCTTTGGTCCGGGGAATCCGGTTGGTCCTTGAGGTCCAGGCAGACCCTGGAATCAGGGGGAAAAAAGAAAGACAACATGTTGTTCAGTTAACAGACAATCTCACCTGGAAACCTCATTTTATCATTATATGGTGCCAAAGGGTGACAGTGAGTACATATCCATACGTACCCTCTCACCGGGGGGCCCTGGGGGTCCGTCACTTCCTGAGTTACCCTGAAGAGATACAAAGAAACAAGTTAAACGGATCAAAGGATAATTAATGTACAATTAACCAGGGGCCTCCAACAGGTGGTCCGGGGACCACCAGTGGTCCTTGAGAGGGTTCCAGGTGGTCCCCAGGCTAAATGATGGAAAGTTGGTTAACCAGATGTAACTCCTGAGAATGTAAAAATGAAACCAAATGGACCCTTGCGGGTCCATTTGGTTTCATTTTTACACTCTCAAGAGTTAAAATATTCATCATCTGAATTAGCACTATTTAAATATGAAGGCTACATTGTTTGTTTGCAAAAATTGTGGACAAAAACAAAATAATTCTTTAGTTCAAGGTCTTTGGGGTGAAAATGTCATCAAATGATGGTCCGTGGCTCAAATGCTGAATAAATGGTGGTCCCTGGTGTCAAAAAGGTTGAAAACCCCTGCAATTAACCCATTTTGGAACTGAGTCCAAATCTAAAATATGAACTGTAGTTCCAGAGACCTTCTTGGTGGTCCCTGGAACTAAGGTGTTGTTCCTGGAACTAAAACCTTCCCTGGAACTCACATTTTGAACTCTGGAAGTAAAAATTCTGGTCCCTGGAACCAAAATCTTGTCTTTGGAACAAAACATTTGTGAAATATCGTGCCTGGAACAAAAATGTTGTCTGAAACAATATTTCAGAATCGTAATCAAGCTTGTAGATCTGATATTTTTCAATAACTCTAACACTTAAAAAGGGTACCGGCTCAGAAGGTGAAGATGTGAAGAACAGATCTATACAATATCAACTGATTCAGAAGCTCAGAGAGAATAATGTTAGTGGATTCCAGAACATCATTATGTTCTAACACAGGGGTGTCAAACTCAGATACAGAGTGGGCCAAAATGTAAAACTGAACAAAGCCGCGGGCCAAGTTTGAACGGACTAACCTTTTAAAGGGGAATTCCACCCATTTTCAAAAATTTCCTGAGAGGGTACAAACGGAACCAAATGGACCCTAGCGGGTCCATTTGGATCACATTTGAAGAAGGGGACTGAAAGAAAAATCATTAACATGGTGAAATACATCTTGGTGATGTCATCAGATGTACTTCACCGTGTTAATGATTTTTTCAGACCTTCATTTTTAGGAAATACAGAATTGGGGGAACTTTTTTATCGTGTCCACACAACATCTCTAAGGTATATTAATGACATATTAAAATGTTGAAAATGGGTGGCCTTCCCCTAATGTCTCAAGGGCCAAATGAAATTACATGGTGGGCCAAATTTGGCCCGTGGGCCAGAGTTTGACACCCATCTGAACATGGTCAGGGTGTTTACCTTTGGTCCAGCCTTCCCTGTTGGTCCACGTGGTCCTCTCTCTCCACGAGGTCCCTGGAGGATAAGATAAGATAAGATAAATGTTAAGATAAGGTATGGTGTTGACCCTATAGTCACTGGTCATTTAAATTGTGGATTTC
>CM076985.1:39989674-40024674 GCA_039105355.1 Benthosema pterotum
TCCTGTAGCCTGGTTTCCAGGTCCATCTGAAATGTCACTTCACAATTCAGTCTGCCAGGAGCCTGCTTAACTCAAATTTCTGATTGGATGTTGGTTCCAACGGAACTACACTGGTGTTTATTGCTCAAACAACCCACAAACCAATCAGAATGCACAGCTGCATTTCGACCTTGATATGCCCCGCCTATTTGTGGGGACAGGATCCTCCTGGCCAGACTGATTTGCGGAGTGACATTTCAGATGTGGAGAACGGAGCAAATTGAGCTGGAATCCAGGCTAAAGTTTCTGCCTCATGGTGACAGAATGCTAAACTTGTAATATGCACACACTCTGACAACAAGGTTCATACTTTCAGAATGTGTTAGGCGTCGGACAGGAAATATGAACGTACCTTTGGTCCTTGTCTTCCGGGATAACCTGGCAACCCAGGAACACCCAGTTTACCCTGCGAAACGAGACAAACACAGACATACGTCAGCACCACAACCTTGTCCCACCACCCAATTGCCATTTTCTTCCAAATCCATAAATATCTCCCCTAGATGTGTGACCTTGTCAAACATATATCTATTATTAAATGTAGTGGTATTTACTGTATATTGTCTTATTTCGGGACCCTACCTTCTCTCCACTGGGGCCGATCGGACCAGCATCTCCAGGGAGACCGGAGCGACCCTTGGGCCCCTCTGGACCGTCCTCTCCTCTTGGTCCTGCGGGTCCCAGCTCTCCCTGTCGGGGCAGACAAAAAGACGAGACGAATAAACGTTAGTGCTCAGGGCTTCTCCTCAATCGTCTGGTCGCACGCTGACCACAGTCGAGACAAAAGATACTCGAACGCCCCGATCTAGTTTATCTCCCATGGCTTTAGACCAGGGGTTTTCAACAGGTGGTCCGGGGACCACCAGTGGTCCTTGAGAAGGTTCCAGGTGGTCCCAAACTAAGTTGGTTAACCAGATGTAACTCTTGAGAATGTAAAAATGAAACCAAATGGACCCTTGCGGGTCCATTTGGTTTCATTTTTACACTCTCAAGAGTTAAAATATTCATCATCTGAATTAGCCATTTTGGAATGTATTATGCTTGTTTTGTTTCCCCAAATCCAGTCTGGAATTGTGGACAAAAGCCAAATAAATCTTTAGATTTGGGGTCTGTGGAGCTAAAATGTCCTCAAACGGTGGTCCTCTGTGGCTCAAATGCTGAATAAATGGTGGTCCCTGGGATGAAAAAGGTTGACAACCAGTGCTTTAGACCAGGGGTTTTCAACCCTTTTGACTCCAGGGACCACCAATTATTCAACATTTGAGCCACGGACCACCATTTGGTTACATTTGCACACCAAAGACCTAAAATTAAAGATTTCTTTTGGTTTTGTCCACGATTCCAGGCTGGATTTAGCAAACAAAACGGTGTAAACGTCTTAATTAAGTGCTGCTAATTCAGATGACGAATATTTTAACTCTTGAGAGTGTAAAAATGAAACCAAATGGACCCGCAAGGGTCCATTTGGTTTCATTTTTACACTCTCAACATCTGGTTAACCAAATTTCCATCATTTAGCCTGGGGACCACCTGGAACCTTCTCAAGGACCACTGGTGGTCCCCGGACCACCTGTTGAAAACCCCTGCTTTAGACAGATGTTTCACTTGGGATCCAGTGTGTCTACTAGCATTATTCATCTACTGTAGTTGAGTGGGTTTCAAGCCTTTTCATATGGAGATCCTAATGAACCTAGTTTGATTTTCAGGCTCTCAAAAGTTAAAGATTCAGTCCACCATTTAACTGGCTGAAAGGTTAAAACCATTAGACAAGGACAAGGAAGTCTCCAGTATCTCCAGGACATGTTCTGCACATGTACTGTATACCTTTGGTGCTGCCAAATGTGTTCTCCAATATCCAGATTTCAGGACCAGATAGTGAGACGGTTTCAACACAGTCGTCAAATCTCCCGACTCTTAGGATGATTTGAACTGTTGTTGTCGTCATCTTTCTGACAATAAGCTACTCAATCAGTCAATCAATCAAAATTTAATGTGCATTTGAACTTGTTTATAATGACCAGACACAGGTAATATTGAGTTTGTAGTACAGAAGTGGATGCCACGTAAATTCATCTTACTGAAAACGTTATTAGACAGAATTGCTGCTTGGCAGGAATGAAAATTTCCCAAAATGTGTTTGAAAGATACATATTTTTTAAACAGACTTTTGTGAAGGCAGCATCATGACTTGTCTAATCTAATCTCTCTTCTCTCTCTTTCTCTCTCTGACTGTAGTATTTCCAGATTGTGTCAGACACCATCTGGCTCCATCTTGAAATAAATCAAAAAGCTGTGCATATCGCTGCTGTATGACAGCACACAGACGCACAGCAACCAGCACTCCTTCTGCTGAGCATAGAGGAGGACCAGAGTTGTAATGTAATCTAAGTTATTATTAAATATTATTATAAGTGGTGCAACCACTTCATTAGGGAGCAATGTGTGCCCACCCGCCCATCCGTCCCTGGCTGGGTCTGTGCCGACTCCCGACACTGTATCGGTACCACAAAAACTATCAGATCGGCCCTTTATTTTCATATGGACTCATAACGGTATCGGCAAATACTGTATCAGTATCAGAAAAGTATCAGCATCATCCATTGTTTGTCATTATCGGTCATATTATCGGTATTTGGCCAATATGCCACTCTAATCACAGATCCGACACATGGGTAAGGGGTTGATGCTAGATGGAAAGAGGGGTCCGCGCGCATATAGTGTTTTTTTTTTTCGAAACCTGTTTTTTCTTAATCCTTGAAGGGTCTACTTTGAGATTCTGCCAGGTACCGAGAAAAAAAAATGTCCCAAGGGGTCCATTTTTAACCTTTTCTTACACATACCCCACCTAAATATGCAAATGAGGAGGCAAGAGAAAACAGCATAACTATTCACATAAACAACCTACAGGGACAAATGAACACACGTTTCCATACAATGTGGACCTGAGGAATTCAGAAAAAGTGGTATTATGAAGATTCAAACGCATTTTGACACTAGTTTGGGTCAAAAACTGCACAAAAATGGCTGAAAATGTTCGGATCACATTTATATTTCTCTGTTTACTAAGTTCTTATGTGGATTTTGAAATTCCATCTGTTATTTTCTTAATCCTTGAAGTGTGTAGTTTTAGATTCTGCCAGGTACTTGGCAAGAAAATGTCCCATGGGGTTCATTTTTAACCATTTTTACACATACCGCACCAAAATATGCAAATCAGTAGACAAGAGAAAACAGCATAACTATTGACTCAAACAACCTACAGGGACAAATGAACACATGTTTCCACACAATGTGAACCCGAGGAATACAGAAAAAGTGGTATTATAAAGATTCAAACGCATTTTGACACTAGTTTGGGTCAAAAACTGCATAAAAATGGCTGAAAATGCTCGGATCACATCTATATTTCTGTATTTACTAATTTCTAACTTCTTGGTGTTCCAATACTTATTTTCTTAATCCTTGCAGGTGTATTTTAAGATTCTGCCAGGTATCCGTCTAGACAAATGTCCCATGGGCTTGATTTTAACCCTATCTTACACAATCCTACCCAAACCCGAAAATGGGACAAAAGATAAAACAGCATAACTATTGACAATATCAAACTACAGGCACAAAGTGACATGTTTCCATATAATTCAGACCCAAGGAATACAAAGAAATTGTTATTATTGAGATTCAAGCACATGTTGACTATTACAGGACAAAACACCCCCCAAATACCTGAAAAATGCTTTGATTTTGCATTTCAATATTTTTGCTGCATATGAAGGTGAAATAATGTCCCATGGGGTTCCTTTTGGGGATCACTATTAAGGCTCGGTCACCTCGTTTTTTTAGGCTGGTCATTGGCAAATCCAGAGCAATCTACTACTGTAGTACCTCCAAAGACCAATGTACTATATCTATAGCAGGAGACCACTGTTCTGTATGTATAGTAAGGAAGTAGTTTTGCCAGGCCATGATGTCATGAGGCCCGGCTGAGACATTGAGTCCCATATAGGTCATAATGGTTCCATATAGGAGTGCATCTCCTGCTTTTGTAGCATGAGACAGCTTGATATACAAAGTACACCCCCTGGACTTGACGCTAGTATGTTGCAGGGACCCCCAATCCAACCCTTAATGTTGAGTACCAGTACCATGCAGGGAGGCATTGGGTTCCATTTAGAGTCTTTGGTATGACTGGGCCGGGAATCGAACCCCAACCTCCGAGTCTCAGGGCAGACACTCTACCCACAAGACCACTGAGCTGGTATTTCCGTATGCCTAGAGCAGGGGTGTCAAACTCATTTTGGGGTGGGGGCCGCATTGGACTTAATGTGACTTCATGGGGGCCGGAGCACCGCGGTGCCACTCACGCCGCGGTGCCACTCACGCCGCGGTGCCACTCATGCCGCGGTGCCACTCATGCCGCGGTGCCAGTCATAGACCAGTCACAGACCAGTCACAGACTGCAAGCATGCACACGCATGTTTACGTACACAGCCGTAACTTCTACGCTACAGTATATCACACAATCAAGTTTATTATTAAGAGTAGCTATTAATAGTTATTAATGACTTTCATTATTGGTTTTATACTTGTAGCCTAGATTAAGACATTTGCTATCGGAGATGCTATTTTTATTTACAGTGCGCCAATAAACCAGTCAAAAATACAAAAAATTAAATTTCAAATAGTGTCTTAGCTGAAATTTGGAAATGGCTACACAACCCATGGAATTATGCAGACATGCTTTTTATTGAGGTGATGGATCATAGAACATTAAAAAATAATGATGAATAACAATAACTAATGCTTCTAAAATACAGTATATTTTTTAAACTCTGAATTGGATTATTATTATTACCCGTATTTATATTTAAATAGCCAAGCTGTTATCTGAATGATCCCTCAGTTATAGACCCTTATACTGGTGAAGTAACCTGAGTCCGCCAGATGGGGCAGCAGAGAGAGGAGGAGGGAATACGCCTCTCTCTGCTGCCCCATCTGGCAGAGTCAGGTTACTGCTGAGGTATAGTTCTCACTTTGCAGCACCAATACACCCCCCCTCCTCCCCCCCTCCCCCCTCCACTCTCTGCGAGTCAACATTCCAACCAATTAAGCACTCCCAGCTGTGAAGCTACCGGACTAGTGCTCAGAGAAGAGAAATCAGAAGCATTTCTTTAAACGACCATAACTTTTGATAGGAACGTGCTAGAGACTTACTTTTTTTTTGATAGACTCAGACATTCTTGCTCTACAAGCCTGGGGCCGGATTAAATCATTGCGCGGGCCGCATCCGGCCCGCGGGCCGTATGTTTGACATCAGTGGCATAGACCATTACACACCATCTCTGTGACCCCTGTACTGCTTTTATATATGTACGTGCACTACTGCACTGTGTCTATAGACCACCCTAGTGCATCTGTGGTCCACTGCAGTGCATTCTTAAATGGTTCTAGAACATCTCTAGACCACTATATTGAATCAGTAGAGCTCTGTCATGGTCTGTAAACTGGTATAGTGCTTATGCAAAGCACTGTACAACATCTGTACAATGCTATAGAATCAACAATTGCACTAAAGTGGTTTACAGAAGCACTACATTACTCTGCAAAGGTACTACAGTAGACTAGAGATACTCTAGAGCCATTTAAGAATGCACTGCAGTGGACCACAGATGCACTAGGGTGGTCTATAGACACAGTGCAGTGCACATACATATATAAAAGCAGTACAGGGGTCACAGAGATGTTGTGTAATGGTCTATGCATACAGAAATACCAGCTCAGTGGTCTTGTGGGTAGAGTGTCTGCCCTGAGACTCGGAGGTTGGGGTTCGATTCCCGGCCCAGTCATACCAAAGACTCTAAATGGGACCCAATGCCTCCCTGCATGGTACTGGTACTCAACATTAAGGGTTGGATTGGGGGTCCCTGCAACATACTAGCGTCAAGTCCAGGGGGTGTACTTTGTATATCAAGCTGTCTCATGCTACAAAAGCAGGAGATGCACTCCTATATGGAACCATTATGACCTATATGGGACTCAATGTCTCAGCCGGGCCTCATGACATCATGGCCTGGCAAAACTACTTCCTTACTATACATACAGAACAGTGGTCTCCTGCTATAGATATAGTACATTGGTCTTTGGAGGTACTACAGTAGTAGATTGCTCTGGATTTGCCAATGACCAGCCTAAAAAAACGAGGTGACCGAGCCTTAATAGTGAACCCCAAAAGGAACCCCATGGGACATTATTTCACCTTCATATGCGGCAAAATATTGAAATGCAAAATCAAAGCATTTTTCAGGTATTTGGGGGCTGTAATAGTCAACATGCGCTTGAATCTCAATAATAACAATTTCTTTGTATTCCTTGGGTCTGAATTATATGGAAACATGTCACTTTGTGCCTGTAGTTTGATATTGTCAATCGTTATGCTGTTTTATCTTTTGTCCCATTTTCGGGTTTGGGTAGGATTGTGTAAGATAGGGTTAAAATCAAGCCCATGGGACATTTGTCTAGACGGATACCTGGCAGAATCTTAAAATACACCTGCAAGGATTAAGAAAATAAGTATTGGAACACCAAGAAGTTAGAAGTTAATAAATACAGAAATATAGATGTGATCCGAGCATTTTCAGCCATTTTTGTACAGTTTTTGCCCCAAACTAGTGTCAAAATGCGTTTGAATCTTTATAATACCACTTTTTCTGAATTCCTCAGGCCCACATTGTATGGAAACATGTGTTCATTTGTCTCTGTAGGTTGTTTGAGTCAATAGTTATGCTGTTTTCTCTTGTCTCCTGATTTGCATATTTTGGTGGGTATACGTATGTGTGAAAATGGTTAAAAATGAACCCCATGGGACATTTTCTTGCCAAGTACCTGGCAGAATCTAAAACTACACACTTCAATGATTAAGAAAATAACAGTTGGAACAACAAAATTCACTTAAGAAATTAGTAAATACAGAAATATAGATGTGATCCAAGCATTTTAAGCTGTTTGGTGCAGTTTTTAACCCAAAATAGAGTCAAAATGCGTTTGAATCTTTATAATACCACTTTTTCTGAATTCCTCGGGTTCACATTGTGTGGAAACATGTGTTCATTTGTCTCTGTAGGTTGTTTGAGTCAATAGTTATGCTGTTTTCTATTGTCTCCTGATTTGCATATTTTGGTGCAGTATGTGTAAAAATGGTTAAAAATGAACCCCATGGGACATTTTTTTGCCAAGTACCTGGCAGAATCTAAAACTACACACTTCAAGGATTAAGAAAATAACAGATGTAACTTCAAAATCCACATAAGAACTTAGTAAACAGAGAAATATAAATGTGATCCGAACATTTTCAGCTATTTTTGTGCAGTTTTTGACCCTAAATAGAGTCAAGATGTGCTTGAATCTTCATAATACCATTTTTTCTGTATTCCTCGGGTCCACATTGTATGGAAACGTGTGTTCATTTGTCCCTGTAGGTTGTTTATGTGAATAGTTATGCTGTTTTCTCTTGCCTCCTCATTTGCATATTTAGGTGGGGTATGTGTAAGAAAAGGTTAAAAATGGACCCCTTGGGACATTTTTTTTTTCTCGGTACCTGGCAGAATCTCAAAGTAGACCCTTCAAGGATTAAGAAAAAACAGGTTTCGAAAAAAAAACCACTATATGCGCGCGGACCCCTCTTTCCATCTAGACTTAAGGGGTTGACGCTATTACGTAAAAAATGAAGTAAAATGAAATGTTGGGTCATGTGGAGTTTGCTTTGGAGTTGCCCAAGTGCACATTTGAGTGAGGAAACCGCTATTTTTTTGTGTATATAGGCCTACAGTATTATTCTCTGGTGTCGATGTTTGGTATCGGTTACACAGAAATTGTGAAATTGGGATCGGATCTTAAATGAAAATAAAAAGGGTATCGGGGCATCCCTACTACATCTCAGAGGCTAGCACCAGCCTAGCGGTCTGGGGCCAGCTAATAATAGGCCCACTAATCCAACGTAAACCACGTGCCGCGGGGTCGACTCCCTACTTCGGGCAGTTTTCTGGGTGCTTCAAAACGCCACTGAGCAACTTCTCGATATGTGGTCACTCCCCATTCCATTTCCTCTCCCACCCTCTATTTCCGGTCAGCTTACTATGGTTGTGTACATAATCACATGAAGGCAGAAAAAAACCCTGTAAATGTAATAAGTGTGACTACATTCTCCGCCACAGCTATCCATTTTGTGCACCACCAGCAGCTGCTGCTGCCTTTCAGAGCGTGCGTAGTTTGTAGCGCTGCGTAGCGGCTGTTGTGTGTAGCGCTGCGTAGCGGCTGTTGTGTGTAGCGCTGCGTAGCGGCTGTTGTGTGTAGCGCTGCGTAGCAGCTGTTGGGTGAAGCGCTGCGCTTGAACAATCAAATCAGATCTATTTCCCTCCCCATGCCGTCCTGTTGTATAGCAGTTGTTAGAGTTTCATTCATTGTCTCCCTGTGTAAGCTGTTGCCTTTCCCCCGGCAGCTCATATAGGGAGAGACAGCGGTAGCAGCAGCAGCCACCAGGCTAACTGACAGCATGCAAACTGTCTGTGACAGCAGAGCCCAGCCCAGCCCAGCCAGGCACGCTGTGTGTGTGTGTGTGTGTGTGTGTGTGTGTGTGTGTGTGTGTGTGTGTGTGTGTGTGTGTGTGTGTGTGTGTGTGTGTGTGTGTGTGTGTGTGTGTGTGTGTGCGTGCGTGCGTGCGTGTGTGGCCTAGTGCCACACACACACACACGGCAGCAGTGGCTCAGAGGTAGAGTAACCGGATGGTAACCACAAGGTTGCCGGTTCGATCCCGGGCTCCCGCAGAGTTAGTGTCGATGTGTCCCTGAGCAAGACACTGAACCCCTAATTGCTCCTGATGTGCTAGTAGGTACCTTGCATGGTTTCCACTGCCATCAGTGTATGAATGTGTGTGTGAATGTGGTGAATGTGATGCACAATCTATGTAAAGCGCCTTGGATAAAGGCGCTATATAAATGCACCATTTAGCCTACCATTTACCATTTAGTGCTGGGTGAAACACCCACCGTTTGAAGGCTTTGCTTTGTTGTGTACGTGTGCTTGCACGAGCCGCGTGCACGCAAACATCGGAGATTTTAGGCTCTCTCAACAGGGGGAGAAATTTTTAGGCTACCGTATTTTCTGCACTATAAGGCACACTGGATTATAAGACGCACCTTCAATGAGTGACCTATTTTAGAACTGTTTTCATATATAAGGCGCACCAGATTATAATGCACACTGTTGTTGTTTTTTTGAGAAACATAAAGGCTTTGAGGTGTGCCTTATAGTCCAGAAAATACGGTACTTTTTTGTGCCGAACACACAGCTAAATGATGGACCATTGGTAACTAATTGGACCCTTAAAGATCTATCACTCTCTCAAGAGTTAAATTATATTTAAACATCTGAATTCAAGAGTCTACACTACACAATTTAGAAAATGCAGAATGATTGTTATTCTGACCAGCATTTTGACAGTTATCTCTCCTAAATCCTAAATTCTGGACCCAAACTTGAAAATCCTTAGTTTTGGGTCTGAAAGGGTAAAAACCTTTTTAACTTTTTTGCCACCGGGGGGCAATTGCCCGTCTGTACTCTCCAAAAATCGCCAATGCACGCAAACACAAACACACAGGCGCTGCCACACACGCCTTTGTTCATGTGCGAACCCACAGGCATGTGCAGAGAGTGTTATGGAGGGGCAGGGGCAGATTTCCCTTGAGAGGGCACTTATATACGGTATGGACCGAACAAGCGGAAACGTGAGATGTACAAGCTCTCAACGTACAAGTTGTGAGCTTGTACATCTGCTGTTTTCCGGGATGGAGGAAACTAGTACTCTTTAGCTACAGTGGAGATGCAGTAGTCTGGCTAAAACCAGAGCGAATCAGCTGTTGGCAAACAAAAAAATGCCTTTCAGCAGATTGGTCTGGAATAGCTCTATTATACATAAACAGCGTGTTTCTGTTACTGCCCATGAGAAAGAGAAAAAGGGAAGTAGGAAGAATAGAGGTGGAGGGGGCAAGAATTAGAGTCTAATCTGTTTACAAACACAGAGTTTGTACACACTCAATTTAAGTTGAAAAGTCCCAAATCTGAGCACTTCGACCAGTAGCCGGGAATACAGGGATTGGAGCGGTGTTGGTTTTGATTTGATTGATTGATTGATTGATTGACTGATAAGGAGGATAAACACCAGAAAAGAGGTGTTTACATTGGGATCTTCCGTTCTGAAGGAACAGGACATGTTTACTGTTGTGTAAAACAGTTTTCCTATGCATTTGACAGTAGGAAACACCTGTACGGCTGTCAGTTTGGATTGGTGGTGGTGAGGAAATGGGTGGGCGGAGCCTAACAACAGCTGCGACCTCTTCGTCTGGAGGTCGTTGGCTTTCTACAGGGAGGTAATTGGAAAGCGGCAGCGGCGGGATGGAGGGAGGAATTGGAGGGAGTGCTTATTATGAAACACTGAGACCGTGCACGCACACACACAGACATAAGACACACACGCAGGGGTGTAGCTAGCAATTCTGGGCCCCCTGCAAAGCTTTTCCACATGGGCCCCCCTCTCCCGGCGGCATTAAAGGGGAATTTCACCCATTTTCAACATTTTTTCTGAGAGTGTACAAATGCAACCAAATGATTCATTTGGTTCCATTTGTACGCTCTCAGAAAAAAGAAGCGTCTAAATCCATTAACATGGTGAAAATACATCTTGATGATGTCATCAAGATGTTTCACCATGTTAGTGGTTTTCTTCAGACCTCCATTTCTAGGAAACACAGAATGGGGGGAAACGTTTTCATCATGTCCACCCAGCACCTCTAGGGTATATTAATGACATATTAGAATGTTGAAAATGGGTGGAATTCCCCTTTAAAATGCTTCAATCTGGTGCACTTTGAGATCAAATATATATATTTTTTTATAATAATCAATAAAAATAAAACCGTATTAATGCAAGCTTTTAGTGCCCCCCTGGCTTTGGGCCCCCCTAAAATTGTCTAACTTTTCCCCACCTATCGACGCCACTGCACACACGCATGCTTGATCAGGCTGCCTGCCATGTGAAGCAGCAACCTTATGTTTGCTCATTATACCCAGAATTCCACAGTGGTCACACAGCCTTTAGAAGACACAGTGGAGGAAAAAAACGAAGAAAAAAAGGAACGGTCGATACAACGCCATTAGTTTAAGTCAAGGTCACAGCCAGAGACTCATTTTGTCCAACATAAAAAGGTCTTTGTTTCTTTCGGTCACATCCAAACCCTCCAGACCCCAGGGGCACCGAAAAAACAACAACCTGAGCTGTTTAGATCTTTTTACAACTTAGTGTTTTGGGAGGTTTTTATCGACGACGGAGCAGAGGGTTTGTCCTCAGCCAGTTGGGAGATAGGGAGGGGGACAAAGACTTACACCATGGGTGTCAAACTCTGGCCCGCGGGCCAAATTTGGCCCGCCGTGTAATTTCATTTGGCCCTTGAGACATTATCAAATCAAAGGGGAAGACCACCCATTTTCAACATTTTAATATGTCATTAATATACCTTAGAGATGTTGTGTATGTGGACATGATAAAAAAAAAGTCACAATTATGTCCCCAATTATGTATTTCCTAAAAAATGGCGGTCTGAAAAAAAATCATTAACATGGTGAAATACATCTGATGACATCACCAAGATGTATTTCACCATGTTAATGATTTTTCTTTCAGACCCCTTTTCCCTGGACCCGCTAGGGTCCATTTGGTTCACATTTGTACCCTCTCATGAAAATTCTGAAAATGGGTGGAATTCCCATTTAAAAAGGTTAGTTCATTCAAACTTCAAGGCCCGCGGCTTTGTTCAGTTTTACATTTTGGCCCACTCTGTATCTGAGTTTGACACCTCTGACTTAGACGGTGTTGTTATTGAGCAGATAAATAAATAAATATTAAAGAATGAAAGGAGGGATTTCTTACCCTGTCGCCCTTGATGCCCATATCCCCCTTGAAGCCAGGGAATCCATCTTCACCCTGGGAGCAGAACAAACACACAGCAAGGAGACAGAGAGGAGGAGAAACCACATCAAAAACATTTGTTAGAAGACAGAAAGCAGAAAGTCAGGGGCAGGTTTATGGTTCACTAGAATCCACACAAAGTACATTTACTTACAGTAAGTACTGAAGTAAAAGTAACTAAGTACATTCACTTAACTCCTTAACGGATTTGCCACGCGTTTTGGCGTGATTGATTATTCTGTTGTCTGCTTATCACGCAGAAACGTGTGTTGTACCTTTTTATCTATAGATAGATTAACTCTCTGATGTATTGCGCATTGAGCGGGACATCCACATGAAGATCGAAGAATAACACACACACACACACACACACACACACACACACACACACACACACACACACACACACACACACACACACACACACACACACACACACACACACACACACACACACACACACACACACACACACACACACACCACAAAAAAACAACTTTTCGGCGGGCGTGCACGTGCGCACGCGTGTGAGGTGCGCTCTGGCACCTCCCGAGTTACAAATTACCGGTAAGCACTGTATATAACCCTAAATGCTTACAAGTGTATTTGCACGAAACTATTATTATAATATTAAAGCCATTATATATACATAATATTAAATAATCGGTTTCTAGCGAAAACATAACTATATAACTATTAGGGGTGTGCTGGAATATCGTTATCGTGATAATATCGTATACTTCCTCCCGCAATATATATCGTATATTCCTCAGCAAATATCGTGATATTTTCTGAGGCATAATTCCAGGAGGAAAAACGGGTCAAAGAACTAAAATGTTAAATGACTTATATAGCTGCTTCATTCCCCAAAAAACAAACACAAGATAAAAACAAAAAGCCCAGTATGAGAATCAGTTGAGACAGATACAAGCGAAGATTAATAACTGAGGATATACATTAGTAAGTTCTGATTTTTACCTTTTAGTTTTTTATTCATTCATTTATTGTTTTTAGTTTTTGTTTTTCAGCTGCAGTTACAGCATCATGATATATCGTTGATGAATTTCATGCAATATATCGATATATCGCAAATATCACAATATATCAAATATCATGATATATTCATTATCGAAGGCCTAATATCGCCACCTATATCGTATCGTGAGGGACCAATATCGTCCCAGCCCTAATAACTATATATAATATAACTATGACTAATTGGTCAAACTTTGCGCAGTGGATTTATAGCGCCCTCTACCGATATTGACGTCAGATCCGGTGCTCAACACATAGGGAGAACTGTCTGAAATAACCACTATTGTAGTCCACAAACTCTCGTGCCCCATATAGGGAGTAGGGAGTAGGGAACATCGATCCCTATGCATTCGGACACAGCCCATGTCTATGGACTTTGAGGATATTAGTATGTTTGTTTAGAGCAGTGTGTTGTTCTCTTACCTTCTCACCCTTTCCTCCCTTCAGACCTCGAACACCGTCAGCTCCCTGAGACAGACAGACAGACAGACAGACAGACAGACAGACAGACAGACAGACAGACAGACAGACAGACAGACAGACAGACAGACAGACAGACAGACAGACAGACAGACAGACAGACAGACAGACAATAAGTTATTGACTGGTGACAGCAGCGTACAAAAATGGGCCGCACACAACACTACATTCAATAGATCAACCCACTCTTGCCCACCCACTGTTTAATAGTAATCATCAACTCTTTTCAACTCTTTCAACAGTTGTCAAAATCGTTAAGCAAACAGCCATCCACAACGGTGATGCTTGATGATGGCAGAAATTCAGGTTTGGGGCCGTGCTCATTGGCTGCATGGCAGCGAATCAGGTCTGGGGCCTTGAGGTAGGCCCAAAAGCCTATACCACCAGGCCTGGGCCTACCAAATAATTATCCATAATAATTAAAACCAGTCATCAAGAGCTTCAACTCATGATGAACAAAGCCGGGGAGTACAGTAAGATTTTTAATTGGGGGGTCAGGTGATTTCTGGACCTTTTGACTTGCAGGTTTTAATTATTCTGGGTAATTATTTGGTAAGCTCAGGCCCAGGGCTGGTGGTATAGGCTTTCGGCCTACCCCAAGGCCCCAGACCTACTTACACCATACCTGCTACACCACAGTGATTGAGAATTGCACCCATTGACATTCACATTCATTCACACGCACGCACACAAAGGCAGGGCAGTTATCCAGAGTCCAGGCCACCAGGGATCAGACACTTTGGCAGACATAAAGCCAACAGGGTAATCTGCTGCTCTGAAGAGAGCTTTAATGACTGTGACCTGGATAACCTCTCTCTGTCTCACAGGGGCGGATGGAACATTTCACAATCGGGAAGGCAGGTGCGGCTTCGGTAAGGGTGTGGCTTCATCGCCCGTGTCGCATCGCCTGTGGGCATTACCCCCATGCCCATGCCTAGATCCACCCCTGCTCTCTCTCTCTCTCCCTCTCCCTCTCCCTCTCTCTCTCTCTCTCCCTCCCTCTCTCTCCCTCCCTCTCTCTCTCCCCCTCTCTCTCTCCCCCTCTCCCCCTCTCCCCCTCTCTCTCTCTCTCTCTCTCTCTCTCTCTCTCTCTCTCTCTCTCTCTCTCTCTCTCTCTCTCTCTCTCTCTCTCTCCTCTCTCCTCCCTCCCCCCCCCTCCCCCCCTCTCCCCCTCTCCCTCTCTCTCTCTCTCTCTCTCTCTCTCTCTCTCTCTCTCTCTCTCCCCCCCTCTCTCTCTCTCTCTTTCTCAGTGTAATCTCCCATGAGTTAATTGCAGGTTCTGATTACTTTTTGTTAATCTGTGTGAACATGCTGCTGCTGCTGCTGACCATTGCTGCTGACAACTACAGTACAACACTCAGCACATCACTGTACCCTCTAGAATGATGATGGCATGGGCTTAATTAATACAAATCTCGTCTGGTTTGCGACAGTCTTGCCATAAATCTGCAGGTCAGTCATCCAAAGTCGTCCTCCGGTTCCATTATAACTCATGTTTAGAAAACTCTTTGAGCGCTAATAACTCCTGATCTCAAAGTTATAAAATTATCATGTTAGCTGGACTCTAGTGGGTGGCCATAGACCTTCTGTTTCCTTTTGCCAACCATGAACTGGGGAAAGGATTGATGGCATTTATAATCGTTTAGCTCCTGCCAATTCCGTTTGATTACCTTCATGTAACAGCTTCTTTTTATTGACGTTAAACTATAAAAGCTGCTTTCAGCCTCAGTGCACCTGATTCTTGGAATATCTTGAGACAAAACTCAAACTGAATACATTAGCATCAGTTGGCCATGTTAGGGACTTCCCTAACAACCATAAGTGATTGAGGCTGGTACTTTGAGGACCAACTAGACCAGGGTAAATGTAATATTTTTACAGATTATTAAAGTAGTACAGAATGTAACCTTTCATTTGATGCATCATTCAGTGAAATTGGAACACATTTCAATGAATTATGCATATTTTAAAAAGTGGAGGTCAAAATACTCAAAGGTTTGTAACCGATTTAACTGATTGTTGTAAAACTTATTGTTTTGTCTTTGTTGTTCACAGAAACAACGGCGATACATACAGTAGAACAACACCTTGATGTACTGTATGCGTGTATTTGTGTAACCTTGGCATCGTTGTAAACGAGGATCTCTCTGAGAATTTAAATGAAAAAATAAAGGTCGAACGTACAGCACATGGTAATATTTCATATCTGTGTGAACTTAGGGTAGCGTATGGTGGTCCAGATGGGGTTCTGTGGGTCTGTTTCAAGCAGGTGGTTTTAAACACATCATGAACAGAAAAAAACACACACAATAATGTGTGTTAATTGTTTGCGGCACCATCGGGGGGGGGGGGGGGTATTGAAATGTAAAACGCTGAAGGGTTGGAAGAGGAAAATAAACTCACCTTCACGCCTCTAGGTCCCGGATAACCGATGGGTCCTTGAGGGCCTGCGGGACCCTGTAGAGAGAGAGAGGAGAGGAATGGATGTTTGGTGAGTGGGGGAGGCAGGGGCGGATGTAACATTTCACAATTTGGGGGGGGGGTACGCGAAAATGGTATGGGTGCGGCTTCATCGTGGCGTGAAGCGACACGGGCGATGAAGCCGCACCCATACCATTTTCAGTTACAGGACTTTTATTAGTCAAGTAAAGCATCAATAATAACATCAGGTGTTGTTGAAGTTGCAACAGACACACAGCATGCATAAAGCTAAAGGTCTGACTCAGAGAGTTTTCTGTTTTCAATGATGAAATGCTGTTGGTTTAGTGGTGACACAGCTGTAGTTAGTTAGTAGCAGTAGTAGTGTTTCACATCATTTTAATTATAAGCACTTTAATGTGAAATATCTTTAAAATGTGGGTTGTTTTGCATGCCATCGTGTTTGTTGGGGCAGTCAGGGCATGTAGGGGGGCATTGCCCCCCCATGCCCATGCCTAGATCCGTCCCTGGGGTGAGGGGCTTGTTTTACACACAAGCACATGCGCACACACGAGTGCATGCACACACACACACACACACACAATCACACACTCGACACACACGCTCACATGTGGCAAATAAAAATATAAAAACCTCATTTATATTCATGTAAGATGTATTATGGAAATAGGTGTCGTGTCGGCCACGGGAGAGAAGAGGAGAAAAAAAAACGTGGCAGGAGATTGTTGGATGGAGAACAGGAGGAATGCTTCAGTGTGAGCTGCATGACAATGAAGTTACGCAGCTAAAAAATATATACTATATTTATATCTCTCTACCCGGGCTTGTATATCTCTCTACTCGGTCGCATTTCGGGGACGGCGTTTTGGAAATGGCCGATCTACAAGGTCACAATGTGTTCTTGTCAGTCACACTGTCAGAATAATGCCGATTTTTTTCAGCACCGTGGCCCGGAGAGGAGAGGAGAGCCATGAATGTCATTGTTATAGTGCAGGGGTTTTCAACCTTTTTCATCCCAGGGCCCACCATTTATTCAGCATTTGAGCCACGGACCACAAATTGAGGATATTTTTAGACCCACAGACCCCAAAACTAAAGATTTCTTTTGCTTCTGTCCATGACCATTAATCTTCTAGTTGTGTAGATTTGGACTAATTCGCATGATGGATATTTTAACTCTTCAGAGTGTAAAAATGAAACCAAATGGACCCGCAAGGGTCCATTTGCGAATTAATCCATCATGCGAATTAATCACAGCTGTGGCTGTGGATCGATCGATTGGTCGATCACATTGATTGTGTTCCAGGCCTGATCAATGGACCTAATACAGTGTACTGTACTCTATCTCCATCATAGCCACTAGCACTTACAGTAGTACTCCACATCATAGCATGTTTTATGTAGACGTACGTTGTAGATGGGACGAGTGTAATCAAAAAGACGGAGATTAATTAATCCAAATCGGAGCTCCTGAGGCTACTGTATGATCTACTGTACGATCTACTATACGATCTACTATATGATCTATTATATGATCTATTATATGATCTACTATACGATCTACTATACGATCTACTATACGATCTACTATATGATCTATTATATGATCTATTATATGATCTATTATATGATCTACTATATGATCTACTATATGATCTATTATATGATCTACTGTACGATCTACCGGTACTGTACGATCTACTGTACGATCTACTGTACGATCTACTGTACAATCTACTGTACGATGTCATCTGGTTTGCGACAGTCTTGCTGTAAATCTTCAGGTCCGTCACCCAAAGTCGTCCTCTGGTCTCATTACTAACTGATGGTTAGAACAATTTTTGAACGCTGATAACTCCTGATCTGAATCTAAAAGTTACAAAACTCTAATTCAAGAAGTATATGACCTCCCTCCGTTCCCCATCGTTGCTTCTTTGTTTTGGATGAATCCATGGTAATGACAAGTGCGTCTGAAACTCGGTCCAGATAGAAACGCTCACGGGCGACACCGTTTTAATGGGTTCCGGGTGTTAATTAGCCTATAGAATCTTTATGTTGTGTTCTTAGCATATGTAGGATTCACACTTCGTATGTACAGCGTAATTTCCGGACTATAAGCCGCGACTTTATTCACATGCTTTTGACCCTGCGGCTTATACAACGGTGCGGCTAATCTATGGATTTTCCAGGTTCCAGGTGGGCTCCAAAGACTAAATGATAGAAAGTTGGTTAACCAGATCTCTTTGAGAGTTATGATATTCACCATCTAAATTAGCACCAGTTAATCATAAATCATGTCCATTTTGGTCTAATTTTGATGTTTTGCGCAAATCCATCCTGGAATTGTGAACAAAACCAAAAGAAATCTTTAGTTTTTGCGTCTGTGGGGTGAAAATGTTTATAGTCAGGTGCGGCTTATACAAGGAAAAATCAACATTTTGCCCCAAGTTTAGCAGGTGCGGCTTATATTCAGGTGCGGATTATAATCCGGAAATTACGGTATATGATATATTGCCGTGCTTTTTTCAAAAAGCATAGCAAACACAGATCTGTTGTTATGTGTGTAAACTCACCAGATGTCCTTTCTCCCCCGACGGCCCCTCCTTCCCAGGGTGACCCTGTAGATCATTAACATGAACATTAATTATAACTGTACGTCATAAAATACACCATTATTACAGCACACTGCCTGTTACTGAGGCATTAAGCTGTTAAAAACAATGAAGTCATGTACTGTATGTTGAGGCCATGGCAGGAAAAAAGACCCATTTTTGAAGAGCAGTCTTAACAGCGTTCAATCACTGCAATCGATTAATCACAGTATTATATGAGGACTGAAGGTCATTAAACACACACACGCACGCACGCACGCGCGCGCGCACGCACACACACACACACACACACACACACACACACACACACACACACACACACACACACACACACACACACACACACACACACACACACACACACACACACACACACACACACACAACGACAAGTCTCACACTCACGGACAAAATATGCATAATGCAAGAGGCTTGTCTAAACTAATACAAATTCAATGCTGAAAACGCAATGCTATATCTAAAATTGGATATCCAGTAATATAAAAAAAAAAACAAAGAAGCATAGTTAAGGTATAAATTGATTGTATTCTCTTGAGAGAGGAGATGCAAGATCAGGAAAGAAAAATAGATTGTATACAGATTGTAAATGGATGAGTGTGTTATAACCTAGCTTTATCTAATAGACTAATGCACTGATGCCCATGGTAAAATGTTACCCTATTTTTCTAATGTCTTTCTCGTATTTTTCCGTATTTTTTTAACCGTATTTTTCTAATGTCTTTCTAATGATCTGAACTACAAATGATAATATCATCCACAGGCATTGCTTTTACTTTGACGCTGTCATGATGATGATGCAGTGGCGTTTCTAAGCAATTTGGAGCCCTAGGTAAGATTTTCCCTGGAGCCCCTCCTTAACAAATGGACCCGTAAGGGTCCATTTGTTAAGGGGGGCTCCAGGGAAAATCTACTGTAAAATGGCGCACCCAAGGGATGTAATTATGAACTATTTTTAAACTAAAGAAGATACAGTATGTGTTTTAAATGTTCAATTCTAGTTATAGGCCTAGTCTGCCGAATGGCAAAAACACCCCTGCAATGTCATTTACTTATTCAGTTATGCATTCTGAAGCCCACCATCTGTGTGTGTGTGTGTGTGTGTGTGTGTGTGTGTGTGTGTGTGTGTGTGTGCGTGCGTGCGTGCGTGCGTGCGTGCGTGTGTGTGTGTGTGTGTACTCACCGGGGGTCCGTCAGCCCCTGGCATCCCTGGCAGACCAGGCTTTCCAGTTGGTCCCTGATGAGAAGAAGATAAAAAGAAGATGAGATGAGATGAGAGATTATAAGCACAGAATACAGAGATCACAGCTATAGAGATACCATTCCACCGTACCCTCTAGGGTGCTGAATGTAAGAATACGTTTTCTTCCAATGGAAATATCCTAAAAAAGCCAGTATTAAAATCAGGACTAGACTAATTGACATTCATTGTTCTTTCTTCCACGAACTGAGAGTCATCTTATATTTGGCACAATGCGGCTATATAATTTGAACTTCAGTGTAGAATCGAGTCTTGTTCCAGGCTAGCTATATTGAGATTGTGGCCGATATCCAATCTCTGATAATTCACCATATATTACCCATGTAATATTGTAATGGTGATGGCCAGGGGTGTAGTGGAGGGGGGACGCGGGAGGACGGCGTCCCCCCACTTCTCACATCTAAAATATTTTTTTAAATGGAGGTCTGAAAAAGATCATTAGCATTCTGGTGAAAAACATCTTGATGACATCATCAAGATGTATTTCACCATGTTAATGAGTTTCCTTTTTCTGGGAGTGTACAAATGGAACCAAATGGACCCGCTAGGGTCCATTTGGTTCACATTTGTACACTCTCAGAAAAAAAACAAAAAAAACCCTTTAAGAGGAGTCCCCCTACTTCTAAAAGTACCACTACAGCACTGGTGATGGCACAAGTTCTAAATAAACCAAACCATTCAAGAAAGGACATTTTGGGCGAAAAACTTTGCATACAGTAAGAAGAAGATTGAGGAGGAGGTGGTTCTCTTCATCTTTTCAAACCAGTCGTAAAACACAACATTTTATCGTATTTTTCCAGAGTTCCACAACAGATCGTGTGTGAGTTCAGTGCCCAGGACCCTCACCTTCTCTCCTGGGGGTCCGATGGCTCCCTGCGGTCCTGGAAGACCCTGTTGATGAGAGGAAACACAGTCAGTGATCAGGAGCAACAGCAGAGGTGTCCACACTTTTTTGACTTGAGAGCTACTTTCAAAATGACCGGCTCAACAAGAGCTACACATCAAAAAATAATAAAACAATTCATTTCCATTTCAAGGCCCCCAAGAAAGTTTGACTTTGACATAGTGGTGATGGTGTTACTTACTGTTTTGTAGTGTTGAAAGGGGGGTTGAAAGGTTTTCTTGTATATGCTATTACTGACGTTTGAAAACAACATTTGGGGTTTGAGTTGAGACAGTTTGTGATGTTTAAATTTAGTCTCTGGCACCAAAAGCTAACAAGTTTCACGCTTTTTTCGTTGGTCAAAATAACAATTATTCTCCACTTTCTAACTGTGCAGATGCCCGTCGATTAACGCCAGGCGTTTTAAAAAGCTCACTGGATTGAGCTTTCAAAAACATTGTGCGCGTGTGCATGAAACGAGCAACACAGCACGCAACACACATCACTGGACGCCGTGCGATAAACGACCGGCGTTACACGCTCTCTTTATCGCAGGTCGTTTTCCGAGCACAAACGCCGGTCCTGTTGTAAATGAAATATATTGCACAATTTATTACTCGCCGTCTGTAAGCCCCTGTAGAAGTACTTTCACACCATGACAGTCTAGCGGTCAGTAGGTTCAGTCCATTGACCACTAATATGGACAAAAAGCCATACTGACCTGTGTGCCGGGGTTTCCTTGCTGTCCAGGAGGACCGGGCTCTCCCTGGGGTCCCTGTGAAAAAAGGAAAATAAATAAAATATTGATTTTAGAAATAGGTTTTTCATTAATTAATGTAGTAGAGCACACATTCTCCCCCCTGGAGGGTTTGTGTGACTAACATGACATTCATTAAACATTAAGTTAATATTGATTAGCGACTCTGAATTAATCAATATGTTAATTAGTCCAGGGCTGTAACCACTTAAGCTCCATAATGCTCTTCATAGCAGCTTGTCTGTGTCTGCTGTCTGTCTGTCCGAGCTAGGAAATACTTTTGGAATTTAAATATTTGCCCAGGAGGGGCGGAATCATTTTGCAACGGTGATGGCAGTCGCAACGGTTACATAACGGTTGTGACCGTTTTTGCATAACCGCCGCGACTGTTTTGCAGGTCGAGGTCGAGGGTTAAAGGGGAATTCCAGAAAATTCATTTTTTTTCCTGAGAGTGTGCAAATGTGAACCGTTCACATTTGCACACTCTCAGAAAAAAAGGGGTCTGAAAGAAAAATCCTTAACATCTTGATGATGTCATCAAGTTGTATTTCACCATGTTAATGATTTTTACAGACCTCCATTTCTAGGAAACACAGAATGGGGGGAAACGTTTTTTATCATGTCCACCCAGCACCTCAAAGGTATACTAAATGACATATTAGAATGTCGAAAATTGGTGGAATTCCCCTTTAAGGTTAGCTGGCAACACTTGCTTTGTCCTGCAGAGGTCCAGAACTACTGCTGTTGTCAACAAATCCTTTGCATCAGGCCCATGACAAGGCGGTGTTATGGGCGGTGAGGCGGTGTTTTAGCCAATCAGAGCACAGCAGCAGTCTGCAGCAGTTCCACAATGAGCCATAATGAGATGGAGTTACAGTAGATTATATAATCTTTTTACAGACAGATTTTTGAACACACTAAAGTTGCCTAATGTTACGTTTAAAGTCTCGTTCACAGTCGATGTCAGAGCTGTTTTTCGGTCGATCACTTATTAAGATGCAGCAGACTGTGATTTAAAAATGGTTGACAATCTCTCTATATATTATTTTCTTTCATTGTGTTAAAATAAATACCCAGAGCCTGCTGCACAGAGAGGCATCCAGCCAGTTACTGCCTGGACTCAGGACGGGACAGAACTTTAAACTAACAGCGCTGTGGCCTTATTTGGCTGGGGATTGAAAACGCACACACACAAGCCGACGCACATCTGTACCCACCACCACCACCACCACCACCACCACCACCACCACCACCACCACCACCACCATGCACACACACACACACTGTCTCACACTTACTCTCCTAATGAAAGAAACTGCTGAACCCTAAACTCAGTAGCAGTAGTAGAAGATGAGGGAGGGACTCTCTGTCTCTCACAGATTAATTGACAATCAATTATGTTTCTCTGTTCAGTCCAAGAGTTTGAATGGAAGGAAGGAGAGATGCTGGAGGATCTACCAATCCATCTCTCTCTCTCTCTCTCTCTTTCACGCTATAACTATTGAAAAATAGCAGATCTACAAGCTCATATCGTCGCGCGATATGAGCTGTTGATCTATATACAGTATCTATGGCGACAGGTAGCAGGCCATCAAAAAATGATTTTGCTGTCTCTCAGAATAAGTGTGCACGCATGCATGCATGCACACGCACACCACGTGATTGCACAGTATGTGCCTGCGTGTGCGTAATCGCATGTGATGTTGTGTGGTACCATCAACATGCAGTAGTGTGCCTTTTCCTCTTCCATGATGTCTCTGTTGTATTCAGAGTGTTGTTGTACCTGCAGTGTATTCATTCACACTCAGAGCGTAGCAGACAGTACTTACGATGTTTCCTTTGGGTCCAGGGTGGCCATCCATTCCTGTTACACCCTAAAACACAAACACAGCAACGTTCAGCAGGTAAACACTGCATGAGGCACAGCACCCAGAGGAGACCAGAGCAGGTAGACAGGGAGCAGGTAGACAGTAAACACTGCATGAGGCACAGCACCCAGAGGAGACCAGAGCAGGGCTGCCAACTGACAAAATTTTCAGACCAGGGCCCACTGTTTATTCTGCATTTTAGCCACGGAGGACCAGCGTTTGATGTTGAGTTTAGTATCCCGGAATAATTTAGGAGAAATAACTGGCAAAATGTTGGTCGAAATAGCAATTCTTCTACATTTTCTAAATGTGTAGATTCTTGAAGAAAAAGGTAATTCAGATGTTTAAATATAATTTAACTCTTAAATTTGGTTTCATTTTACGATCTCAAGAGTTACATAGAGGGTCCACATAGGGTCCATTTGGTTACCAATGGTCCTTTCTAGGAAGGAAGGAGGACTATCATAGGAGAAAAAATGGTGAAAAACGAGGGTTTTATCTCTGGCGCCTGTCAACCAATTTCACCACAACCCCCCAGCAAAAAAAAAAAAAAAAAAAAAAAAAAAAACACTAGATTTTACACCAGGAGTTCTTCAGTAATTTTGGCGCTAGGGGGGGTCTAAATAAAAACTGAAATGCACCAAGTTGGCAGCACTGGAGGAGAGGAGAGGAGGTGAAACTGAGATGAAACTGCATCAGTCTGCTGGATATTCTAGTTCAGGGGTTTTCAACAGGTGGTCCGAGGACCACCAGTGGTCCTTGAGAGGGTTCCAGGTGGTCCCCAGCTAAGTTGGTTAACCTGATGTAACTCTTGAGAGCGTAAATATGAAACCAAATGGACCCTTGCGGGTCCATTTGGTTTCATGTTTACACTCTCAAGAGTTAAAATATTCATCATGTGAATTAGCCCAAGTCTACACAAATTGAGAATGTAGAAGATTAGTAGAAAATAAATCTTTAGTGTTTGGGGTGTGTGGGGGCTAAAATGTCATCAAATGGTCGTCCGTGGCTCAAATTCTCAATAAATGGAGGGCCCTGGCATCAAAAAGGTTGAAAACCACTGTTCTAGTTCACAACAACAACAACATTCGGGTTCAGGCTGCCTTTATTGGCTGCTCTCTCTCAACCCAGTCTGACAGAGCAGATCACCAGGATCATATCAGGTATAACGATGCTGCTTCTTACTTTTTTCCCCTTTTATTTATTACTTTTTTATCCCACGATTTTGTAACCCATCCTGGGCTCTACACACCCTCCGCCAACCTGGGGAGGTCGGGAGGACTGGCTTGTTGTTGCATGATGTGAAAACAGAACAGATCTACAAGCTATCAACAGATAGCAACAGAGATGTGCAGTAGTTTGTAGATCATAGGCGTGCATAGATAAGACGTCAAGGGGGGTTTGAGCATCCCCTAGTGGCCCTCTCTGGACCAACATGCCCTTTTTTAAAAGAGCAAAAAATGTACATTTGAGAAAACAGCGCTTGTGCGCGTTTTTATGGCCCCTCAATGTCGCAACTCTGCTACTACAGTAGAGTTGGCTCAAATGCCTCTCCTAGTGGAAGAGTGGTGAGTGCCACTCATTCTAAGGGACAGGAGCTTGAAATTCAGTTTCTAAGAACAGTCATTGGAGAAGAAGCCATTATTTTCTTCAAACCATTTTATATAGCAGTAGCCTAATGCGTTTGTATAGTTGTACTTGTAGATACTGAAATGCTGTTTTCTATGCCAAAACTAAAAAAAAAAACAATTCCTGGTTACATTTGAGCACCTGCCCTTGAAACTCTCTGTGCACACCACTGTTGTAGATTCTAATCCACCGCAGCATTCTGCACATTACAAGTTATCACACTTGTAACAAGTTGTTTTTTACATCTTGATGTCATATTTAAAAAATAATTCAGGATTTCAATTCAAATATAGCCAACAATAGTTGATCTACAAGCTCAAAATGTGTCCCAGTGCAACCTATTTTGACCTTGTAGATCAGCTATTTAAATAAGACAGTATAAGTAGTACCGTGGGTGGCCACAGTGCTACTGGGGCTCAGTTTGTGGGACACCTGACAAGTCTTGGAAATGTGGGACTGTCCCATGTAAAAGAGGGACATCTGGTCACCCTGACTGTACTGTAGAAGAGCATGGAGTACTTACAGGTGGTCCAGGGGGTCCCTGAGGGCCCTTTGGTCCCAGCAAACCACGGGGTCCCTGAGGAAAAATAAAAACAAACAAACAACATGACATTTAGAATCAGAGAACATTAAGTATAAAACATTAAAGGTATTGTGGGCCCCTGGGATCCTAAAACCCTAGTTTTAGGTTAGGGTCTTTGGTAGAAAAGTCTTTCGTCCAATCAGGATGAGAGGTGTCTTCCTCCAATCAGGATTGAGTGGTGGTGGTGGTGGTGGTGGTGGGGGGGGGGTATGTCAAAAATCACTAAATGCTCTTTTAATGGTGTAAAATGTGATTAAGGATATAATGTCGCCTAATCCCATCATCATTCCTTTTGGCAGTACTATGTAGGCTCTGCCTCAATGGTTCATGAAATAATAATACCATGACTGATCTATTATTGTCCAGAATGTGAGAGTCCCATCAGCACACCCTGGTGGACAAAATAAGATACTGCACTAAATCATTTGAGAGGTGAGGTAGACCAGCTTTCTACTGCTGAGACAACTCTGTTGTTTAAAACCAGCTGCTTGCAAAGCAAAGCGTCTGTTTATTACTGATTATTATCTACCGTAATTTCCGGACTATAAGCCGCTACTTTTTTCACATGCTTTTGACCCTGCGGCTTATACAACGGTGCGGCTAATCTATGGATTGTTCCAGGTGGGCTCCGCAGACTAAATGATAGAAAGTTGGTTAACCAGATGTAACTCTTTGAGAGTGTAAATGGACCCTAGCGGGTCCATTTGGTTTCATGTTTACACTCTCAAGAGTTATGATATTCACCATCTAAATTAGCACCACTTAATTAATAAGTCATGTTCATTTTAGTCTAATTTTGATGTTTTGCCTCTTTTGTTTTGCGAAAATCCATCCTGGATTTGTGAACAAAACCAAAAGAAATCTTTAGTTTTGCTCTAACATGAAGCACCTGACTATAAGCCTGGTGCGGCTTATAGTCAGGTGTGGCTTATACAAGGAAAAAACGGTATATGAGAACTTTACAACAAGTCAACATGTTAGACATACTGACAGGCAGCTCTTGTGATTGCTGATTGGATACCTGGTCTTTTTTATGCCTAGAGTATATCTATAGTAGGAGAGAGTAGTGACACTCCTGTTGACTCCAATGCTACGGCTGAACAGAGACAGCTATTGGCTGAAAAGCATCATGTGACTCCTAGTAAGGAGAGATTCTGGTTCCAAACAAACCACTCTGTCCATCCAGCTCCATTGACAGCAGATCACATGTTTGCTGTTAAATTTGGAGAAATTACAGCATTTTAGGAAATTCTATCGCATTATCAGACCTCTGGTCACTCTAGTGAATAATGATTCGTTATATAACTGGCTTTAGTTAATGTATATTATAAGATAACAGTCTGTGTTGTGACGCAGTGGTTAACTATGTAGGACTATGTTTGGAACTAGCAGAGCTCCAGTGCAGGCGTAAGGAGGAGAGATCAAAACATGTCCCTACTCTCTTCCTACAGATAATCTATTCATGCCACTGTTGGTTCCTGCCTGAAAGTACTGACATCGACACAGAGGCAGCTATAGCAGACCCCCGACAGATAATAATACTGTTGTTATCTGCTATAACTATATCTGTGTCAGTTTCAGCTGGCAATTAATTGATTTCCTCTATTTGGGCTTATTACTTTTATTTTTTTCTCCGGCACTCTATTTTTTTTTAACAAATACTAATGCCTGATTTACTGTATGTACTGTATCTGTGGGACAATGTTTTCATACAAGCTCAGAGCTTGTAGAAAAATCTACAAGCTCACAAACATGCCACAGCGTGCGCACAACATCATTATTTGTGACAGATAGATCGGTAGATTGGTTTATTTCAAAGCCAGGACATGATGCACAGCTACAGGTAGGTATGAATCAGTGCCAGTCTGACTCTTAACACAGTCTGACTGCGGCTTTCTGCAATCAAGGCCTCACACACACACACAGAGGTGTGTGTGTAAGTGTGTGAGAGAGAGAGAGAGAGAGAGAGAGAGAGAGAGAGAGAGAGAGAGAGAGAGAGAGAGAGACAAAGAGTGAGAGACAGAGAAAGATGTGAAGCCAAGCTCTCTCGCTATCTCAGAGAGAGAGAGAGAGAGAGAGAGAGAGAGAGATAGTCAGTGAGATGTGCTGATCACTCACCGGTTCACCAGGCAGTCCCCTGGGTCCGATCTCTCCATCGTCTCCCTAGAAGACAAGGAAAAGAGGAGAGGAGAGGTCAGAGGAAAGGAGGAGGAGGAGGGGGAGATTATTGGTATTGGGGACAGCGGTGAAACGGTGTGTCTTGGGACTGGAGTAGCGGACTGAAAGGCGACCACAAGGTTCCCAGTTTCGATCCCTGTGATCCCCAGAGACAGAGTGTCCAAGTGTCCTTGAGCAAGGACACTGACTCACTAATTGCTCCTGATGTGCAGGTTTGGAGCCTTAAACATGGTTTCGGCGGTGTGTGAATGTGTGTGTGTGTGTGTGTGTGTGTGTGTGTGTGTGTGTGTGTGTGTGTGTGTGTGTGTGTGTGTGTGTGTGTGTGTGTGTGTGTGTGTGTGTGTGTGTGTGTGTGAGAATTTGGGATTTCACTGTGTCACGTTTCATCACTCCCGATTCCAATGAGTACATTTTGTAGATGCTGATTGTTCCCCATTCCATAATATGTTTGTATGCCATAATATTACAAGAGTACAATATCCAAAAATCACAGACAATATACAGTCTACCAATTCCGATTCCAATTCTAATCATGCTATTGGATCGTTGCAACTAGGTTATTTTCATAATCGATTCATTGACCATCTATTTAAGCGATTCATCGATTAATCGGGTTATGACTCTTATTTAGCTATCACCTTAAAGGGGGATTCCACCCATTTTCAAAATTTTCCTGAGAGTGTACAAATGGAACCAAATGGTTCCATTTGGTTCATTTGGTTCCAGCAGGTAAAAACTACAGTGATGAGTTTACAAGCGATTCACTGATTACTAAAATAGTTGACCACCAATAGAATAATCAATTCGATTGCGATTAATGGTTGCAGCTCTAGTCACAACCCTATGGAGAAAAGCTAAGGCAGAATCTACTGTAAAGTGCTTTGGATAAATGTGCTTTATAGTGAAAATGTAGCATCATATAAGGACAGTATGGAGTCATTAATGCAATTACATTCTTTTTAAGATTTGACAAACAGGAAAGACGGAGTGAGAGAGAAGAGGCGCGGGGGGGGACTCGAACTCACGGCAGACAGACAGACAGACAGACAGACAGACAGACAGACAGACAGACAGACAGACAGACAGACAGACAGACAGACAGACAGACAGACAGACAGACAGTACTCACTCTCTCTCCATCCTCTCCTGGTCCTCCAGGTGGTCCCGAGGGTCCTGTATCTCCCTACAGGAACACACACACACACGCACACGCACACACACACACGCACACGCACGCGCACGCGCACGCGCACGCACACGCACACGCACACGCACACGCGCACACACACACACACACACACACACACACACACACACACACACACACACACACACACACACACACACACACACACACGCACGCACGCACGCACACACATGAGGAAAGGTCAATGATCTGTGCACGCGCGCACAACCACACACGCACATGCATGCACGCACACGCACACACACAGGCTATATAGACGTAACTATATGCAGTATTGTATATGTAAATCCATGCACGCACACACGTCAGTGCATGCAGTGCAGCCCTGTTTCTTCAGGATCACTTTGAAACGACATTTTCTCTTCCCACGGAAAAAAAACACAATTACACAGTAATGTCACGATTATACAGTCATTTAAATACACTAGGACCTTACCCGTTGTGAATATATGAACAACAAATAATGTACAGTGTAAATATATGAGCAACAAATAATGTACAGTGTAAAACTGTAAAGTGAATTATCAGATCATAACAGTGTAGGCGAATTAAAGTGAATTAATAGATTATACCAATCATGTAAGTATGTAATTGCTTTAATGTGTAGTTGTGGGTAGGCTATACTTTTTAATAATAATCACTGCCACAGTGTGTGTGTGTGTGTGCATTGTGCCTGCTCCCTCTACCGGCCAGTCAGAGAACTGCAACAAAAAAAATGCCAGCAAAAAATTTCTAAGCCCTAGCCCTGATTCGAACCCGCGACCCTTGGACTACCAGCCAAGCTGCTTTACCTAGTACGCCACCGTGAACCGTGCTTAATGAGCACAGTTTTACTGACTTTATGATGTTTACTGACTTAGGTTTAGGCATAGTTTCACTGATGCACAAATAAATTCATTATAAATCAACGGTGTGTTAATTTGGCAAAAGGGCTTCGTCACGCTCTTCATGATATTATGGTGAACGGCTGTGTGAAAACTTACAGCGATTGGTGTTGCCATCGCAGAGTAATTTGTGTTTCAGACATTCATTCAGACGGACGGACAGACAGACAGACATGTCGTGAATTATAGTATGGATTTGACTTGCATGCATACTGCAAATAATTGTGATCAACAATTGACAAAAATAACAAAAAGTAAAATACTATTATTTTTGACATTTATGCAAAATAATTGTGACTATCTGAGGTAATTATGATTATGCACGCACGCGCACGCGCACACGCACACGCACACGCACACTCAGAGAGAGAGAGCCAAATCCTTCCTTACTCTGTGTCCCTTTTCACCTGGCAGCCCAGCCAGACCATCGAAGCCTCGGTCGCCCTGGAAACCACAGACAACAACATTACATTAGGAACATGGTGTCATGGTGGAATCATGTGCTGCAATGTGCTGTAACACTGTAACACAATGTTCAATGTTGTTCAGAGGTCCTCACAGAACCATGTTCATGTCAAGGATGTGACATTTGTCAGAAGATTTGTAAAATATATTTGACAATATTCCTCTAAAGTAAACAAGCATACAGTACAGTCTAATGTAACCATTGTTGAGCTAAAACAGCATAAAAAATGTAAATAAGGGTTAAAGGCATAGATCAAGCCACCCAACAAATGAATAATTTTAGATCAATCAATCAAAACATAACCTGTGTAACTTGTGATTGGGATTGGAAGCTGTTATACGAGGGAAAGTGTTCCTGCTATTGCCATAGATCTATGCTTTTCAAATATAGTTATGACTGCTGCCGTTGCCAGAGATCAACAGCAATCTTTGATCAGTAGCGCTACTGTTTGATACGATCCTGATGGTGATGGTGCTGCTGATGGTGGTACAGTCCAGGGTCTCATCATACATCCAGTCCATACATACCTTAGATCCAGTCTGTCCTGGCATCCCTCTGGCTCCGTCAGCTCCTGCACGACCCTGAGAAACACCAGAGAAACATCAACCACTCAACCCCAACAACACACTTTACTGTACAGTACCCTGAGAAACACCAGGAGAACATCAACAACTGAACCCCAACAACACACTTTACTGTACAGTACCCTGAGAAACACCAGAGAAACATCAACCACTCAACCCCAACAACACACTTTACTGTACAGTACCCTGAGAAACACCAGAGAAACATCAACCACTCAACCCCAACAACACACTTTACTGTACAGTACCCTGAGAAACACCAGAGAAACATCAACCACTCAACCCCAACAACACACTTTACAGTACAGTACCCTGAGAAACACCAGAGAAACATCAACCACTCAACCCCAACAACACACTTTACTGTACAGTACCCTGAGAAACACCAGAGAAACATCAACCACTCAACCCCAACAACACACTTTACTGTACAGTACCCTGAGAAACACCAGAGAAACATCAACCACTCAACCCCAACAACACACTTTACTGTACAGTACCCTGAGAAACACCAGAGAAACATCAACCACTCAACCTCAACAACACACTTTACTGTAAGTACAGTAGCAGGACCAAGTCAGAGCAGCACAATGAAGCAGTGTTGTTTGTTTGAGAATATTTTAACTTATTCTTAGTCTTTTGAGTAACACACATTTAGTCTTTTAGTCCCATTTAGTCTTCTGAAATTCATTTTTTAGTCTTAGTCTAGTCGACGAAATATCAACATTGATTTAGTCTTAGTCTCAGTCTTAGTCTTTATTTAGTCTTAGTCTTTTTTTAGTCTTAGTCTTTCAGTACTTAGTCTTAGTAGTTTAGTCTTACATACACATGCATTGTAGGTTTATATATGTTATACAGATTTATAGTTTTTAGTATGAAAGATGTCTCGTTTTAGTTCTTTGTATAAAATGACATTAGTGACATTAGTAATAAGTCCCTTTCCTGAAAACGTATGCAATCTATACTGCAGATATGTTCACATACTTAAAAAGAACGAAAAAAATAAGTGAAAAATGTTTCCTATTTCCATTAGTCTTAGGTTATGATTTAGTCTTCGTCTTAGTCTTAGTCTTTTGAAAACACACATCTTTTAGTCCCAATTAGTCTTCTGAAATTCATTTTTGTTAGTCTAGTCTTAGTCGACTAAATATCAAAAACCTTAGTCGACTTAGTCTTTAGTCTTAGTCGACAAAAACAACACTGCAATGAAGAACAATGATGATGATGATGATGATGATAGACAGGATGATGCTGTGTGTTCCATGGTACGGTGCTATCAGAACATGGTTCCTCTTTCGTTTGGGAAGTGACAACATTCTGTGACATTCTGCGATCATGTGACTGCAAGGGCCTCTGGGAAACTGAGATCAATGCAAAGTGATCTCGACTACGTTGGGAAAATGATGGTGCATGTGCCGTGTGCTGTGTGTGCTGTGTGTTTGTACGTGGTATGATGATGGTAAACCAGACAGTGCCAACGCCCTGTCAGTCATCAACATTCTGTTGGGCCGCACTAAGCCTTGTGTAGCGGTAACTAACACCAACACACGTAGATATTAGCCTGGTTTTGTCATACTGGGCCCTGCTTGTTGGTTCTATCCGGTTGGCTCCTCACCAATCAGGCCATGAACTCCTCCAGCGATTGAGACATGCCAGAACTTAGTCTGCATGCTGTGGCAATGATATGGATTGTAAAGGTGGATTGAAGACCGGCTATGCAAGGTTAGGACTGTGCGCCTCCTACCAGAGGCAAATGCCAAGGAAACAACCAGCAGAGGGCGCTGTTTTCTCTTTTTTAATGTATTGTTTTGCAGATAGGTTTCCAGACAGACAGAACAGTGATTGGTGCTTACCCTCCTGCCAGGCTTGCCAGTTGGACCAGACGATCCCATTGGTCCACGAGGTCCCTGGAACCAAACACAACGATATTCACGTCAAGACTGAATAATCATTTATCAGACAGACTTCACTCTGAACTGAGGTACAGTATGTCTGTAGTGTTGGACATGTTTTCTACTCTGCTGTGTGATCCTTTATGATGTGAAAGTGGCTATCAAAAATAGGGAAATGATCGCAAAAAAGAAAACCCATTTCTCCTTAGATGGGTCATAAACTAGTGAAAATATAAAGTTCATTGTGGAAATGTTTTATTTCAGATTGAGTAGAAAAAATGATCCAGTTCACATTTCTGCTCAAAACAAGCTACTGTATGTTCAACTAAAGAACTAATGATCATGTTTACAAACCGTATGCGTTGTATACATCCTAGAGACAAAGTGGGTCGACAAAAATAATCAGTGGAAAACACTAGCAAGGTCCTGTACAGATGGAGTTTATCCTGCTAAATGCCAGCGTTGGTCCTGGTGGCATCATGTCACTCACCTGAGGACCAGACTCTCCAGACTCTCCCTTCAGACCAGAGACACCGGGGGACCCCTGAGGAGTGAACACGTCTTCATTAGTCACTGAGGTTTACAACAGAATTAAATATTATTATGTTACTGTCTGTCATTAACCACACGGCTGTGTTGACACAGGGACGAACCAAAGGCATATTCCCTAAAATAATCATATATTTACTTCAATGTGTTTTTGGATCACTCACTCTGCTGGCCATGGCCTACCTGTGCGCAGTAAGGAAGTTGGTCACTCTACTGAGAGCAGTTCAACTTGTTTTAGTTAGGTGTTCCGTGATGCTGGTTTAACCATCTGTGTGCTGAACGCGTTTTGGTGTTCAACACATTTATGTTACACTTTAGCTATATTGAAAAATATCAGACCTACAAGCTCATATCGCGCCATATGAGCTTGTAGCTCTGATATTTTTTGAAGAATTGTGAAAATGTGATGCAAATCTCTGAATATATTCTTTCGAAAGTGAATATTTTCAACTAAAATAGTTGCTTCTGGGGGATCCCTAGAATAACATGTTGTTCCGGACCCCCATCTGTTTTCAGATGGGGGTCGGATCTTCTTTGTTTCCTCTCCACTGCCGCGGCTCAAACCAGTTCGATCGGTAAAAAAGCCCTTATTTTGAAGCTCAGATCTCCTAAACAGGATGTGCTGTTTCTGTTATGCTGTGTCTGTTGTCTTGCCTAATCGATCATCTGGCGATCTACCCAAAACATCCGGTTCACAAGTCAGGAAGAGCTGTGTAGCCCTGGCTGCTTAACCCATGCGCCAGCGACATTGAGGGGGCAAACCGGAGGAGAGCCGTTTGAATGCATTGGATTGAATGAATGTCAATGGGACGGAAAAAAAAAGTTGTCCCCAATTCTGTCCCAAATGAAAGTCAGCAACGGGATGATCATCAGACGATGCGCACGGACTAATAGTTGGATTAAAGAATGAAATCTACATTTCCGCGTGATACGAGCCGTCCGCGTGTTCGGCGGTGGGATTCTAACGGGAAATCCACGAGCAGCGCGTGGACGGCAGGAAAACTATTAAGTGGTGTGCTGTGAGCTTGTAGGTCTGATATTTTTCAATAGCTGAAGTGTAACATAATGCTTTGAATGCTTTTGAAACGCGTTCAGTGCACAAAGGGTTAAAGCACGCCTAGAAGGCTGTTCCAACCAGTCAGAATGTATAATATGTAAACATAATATGAATCTCAAAATTATAGATAGCGGCCATGCAGTCTAGTTTTATTGTCTGGGATTTTGTATCATCATAATGTGGTGATGTGACATTGTGTTGTATACCATAATGTTTGTATCATCATAATGTGGTGATGTGACATTGTGTTGTATACCATAATGTTTGTATCATCATAATGTGGTGATGTGACATTGTGCTGTATACCATAATGTTTGTATATCATAATGTGGTGATGTGACATTGTGTTGTATATCATAATGTTTGTATATCATAATGTGGTGATGTGACATTGTGTTGTATATCATAATGTTTGTATATCATAATGTGGTGATGTGACATTGTGTTGTATATCATAATGTTTGTATATCATAATGTGGTGATGTGACATTGTGCTGTCCCTTTTCCCAGTTCTACTCCACTTAAGCCTGATCATACTTTCAATGTCTAAAATGTTTACAAATGGC
>CM076985.1:40029674-40042174 GCA_039105355.1 Benthosema pterotum
TTTTATGATCACACAACACTGATACGCTTTGTGTGAACTAGATTCTACAAAACAGCTTCTAGATACATGAAAAAAAAAACATCAAATAACTGCATGTATTCAAAATAATTTATGTTGATGCATGAGGAGTCATAAGCGGTCTCCTTTTCACCTGACAGGGTGGAGTTTTCACCCTGGTTGGAGGTAGTGCCCCGGCTGGCCAGGGGGAGGCAGTCTCAAATAGGTTATTTAAAAATACATGTTCAAGACAAGTCTTGTTTTGTTCTTGATAATACAGTCATGGTTGTGTGCCATATTTTGCCCATTGCAGTCGGTACTGTGCATGTGTGTAACTACTGTATCATCAGATTCTAAGGAAAGAGAGATGGCTGTTATCTTTAGTTTAGTTTCATGTGCATGATAATTCCAGTGATTAGTTGCCAATCCTATTAATTGAATACTAAATTAGTTCACAAGCAATTAGGTTATTGATTCAATTATGATTAATTGATTAACTGTTGTGGTGTTATGTTTAGTGCGCTGCTGCACACACACATCAAGCAACAGGCATTATAGGAATGTTCAAACAAATCCAATTAATTGGTTATTATTATTTATTTTGTTAAGGAGAACCAGTCCGGGGACCACCAGTGGTCCTTGACAAGGTTACAGGTGACCTCAGCCAATTAAGTGACAAGAGAGAGTTTGTTAATGAAACGGAACCTTATAAAGATATTTAACTCTTGAGAGCATAAAAATGAAACGCTCTCAAGAGTTATATATTTGAATTTACATTTGAATTACTGAATTTACGATACAAATTTTGTCGCATTTTGTTTGGTTTTGGGTCTGAGAAGCTAAACGTAGTCAAACGGTGGTTCATGTCTCAAACATTGAACCAAATAGTGGTTGAAATGTTTTAGATGTTCCACATCATGCTCTGAGATGATCCATTATTAACAGATGAATTCATAATGATGAAAGGGAATCAAAGGGGGGGGGGGATCGCTGAAGGCAGAATGTACAAAAAAATAAATAAACACAAGAGAAATAACGGAGGCTGGAGAACCAAACATCTCCTCTGAACCAGAATGTTGAGTTCTTGGTGTTTGCCAAGGATAGATCTGACTCAGTTTGGTCAAATATTTATTCTGTAGCCTATCTGAAAGAGTGTGTGCAAGGAAGGACTGTCCCATGCAAAGAGGGACATCTGGTCACCCTAACGCACGCAGCACGCACACACACACACACACAACACACACACACACAGCACACACACACACACACACACACACACACACCCTCAGAGCCATGTCTGCTCTTACTGAGCAGAGAGGCTGTGTGAACAACACTGGCATCTTGTGGCGGCTGGCGGGTATTGCAAGCTGCACGGAGCAAAAAGGAAAATTGATGGTGTAACTTTGGAAGTCGTTCCCAACACCAGCCAGCCAGCCAGCCAGCCAGCCAGCCAGCCAGCCACCAGCCATCCAGCCATCCAGCCATCCATCATCCATCCATCCATCCATCAGCCAGCCAGCAGCCAGCCAGCCAGCAGCAGTCAGTCAGTCAGCCAGCCAGCCAGCCAGCCAGCCAGTCAGTCAGTCAGTCAGTCAGTCAGTCAGCCAGACAGTCAGTCAGTCAGTCAGTCAGTCAGTCAGTCAGTCAGTCAGCCATCCAGCCAGCCAGCCAGCCAGCCAGCCAGCCAGCCAGCCAGGCAGCCAGTCAGTCAGTCAGTCAGTCAGTCAGTCAGTCAGTCAGCCATCCAGCCAGCCAGCCAGCCAGCCAGCCAGCCATATCCAGCCATCCAGCAGCCAGCCAGCCAGCCAGCCAGCCAGCCAGCCAGCCATCCAGCCAGCCAGCCAGCCAGCCAGCCAGCCAGCCAGCCAGCCAGCCAGCCAGCCAGCCACTCAGCCAGCCAGCCAGCCAGCCAGCCAGCCAGCCAGCCAGTCAGTCAGTCAGTCAGTCAGTCAGCCATCCAGCCAGCCAGCCAGCCAGCCAGCCAGCCAGCCAGCCAGCCAGCCACTCAGCCAGCCAGCCAGCCAGCCAGCCACTCAGCCAGCCAGCCAGCCAGCCAGCCAGCCACTCAGCCAGCCAGCCAGCCAGCCAGCCATCCAGTCAGTCAGTCAGTCAGTCAGCCAGTCAGTCAGTCAGTCAGTCAGTCAGTCAGTCAGTCAGTCAGCCAGCCAGCCAGCCAGCCAGCCAGCACAGTATACAGCGCTCCAGAGAGAGAGATGCCGACTGACTGACTGTTTTTGGTTCACAGATGCAGGTTCCCAGGTTGGCAACACTGAGCCAGGCATCTGGTGTTGAGTTACACATACAGTACAAAGCAATCCAGAGAGAGAGATGACCTGACTGACTGACTGACTGACTGACTGACTGACTGACTTGCTGTTGTTGGTTCCCAGATGTGTGACAACAACACAACAGGGACATAGCGGTTCGGTTGGTTTCACCATCACAGAAAACATCCCTGTAACCAAGGAGCCGTAATAAAAACTACAGCGACGTGTCGCCTGTCTGATCTCTGTGCGCAGGGCGCAAGAGAACCTCAAAACAAAAAAAACAAAAAACCTGCCTGCCCCAGATTAATGCGAGTCGCTCACTAAACGCTGTGGTCTTTTCACCGAGGTCCTTATTGAGATAGACCACCGATCGCTAGACAGATTTATTAGTTCTAGTCGCTTTAAATATGACGGATGAAGAGAGGACTTCGGTGGCCTTCATTTTTATCGAGCGGACGTCGCGAAACTGCAACAAAACAAATCAGGGGAATAAAGTGTTCCCTTAATTTCTTTAAGCAAGTATACTTTATCCTGAATGGATAAGTGCGTTTGTCTGACTATTTCAATAGACCCTCTCAGATACACTCTAGTCTTCTTCTTCACTTCCTGACACTAGACAGTGTTATCTAATTTTCTCGCCCGGTTTTGTATAACTACAAGCCTCTGTGTTTTCAGGCCCTGCATAACAAGGATATAGAAGAACAGAAAACAACAAACTGATAAATACATCCTGACTCTCGGGGATCTCTGTTTTCGTTCTTTTTACTAATGCGAGTTGGAGATTACGTTAGGGTTTGGGCGTCCCAAAATGGAGAAATTTGAGGCGCAAGGAAACGAAAACAGATACGATGAGGGAAAGTTGAGGAGTATTATCCTATCTGTGCTGTGACGTTGTTTTGGTGTTGTTAAGCATTGTACTTTAGCTAATGAAAAATATCAGATCTACAAGCTCACAGCGCGCCACCGAGTGGCGCGCTGTGAGCTTGTAGGTTGTAGCTGATATTTTTGAAAAAAAATCATGAAAGAAACTTTTTTGTTTTTTTTTTTTTTACTCAAATCTTTGTTCTTGGGGATCCCTAGAACATGTTTTCAGATGGGGGTCCTCCGCAGCCAAATGTAGATTATTCTGGTGGTCCTTGGCATGAAATATTGTATGCATGTGAGAGCATCACAGATGACAGAGAATATAGAATTTTGTTGATATCACTAAAAATCTATGTCAAAAAAACAGAATCTAGAATCATAGTGTTAGAAACTAGAAATCTAGTATCAAGCAATAGAATTCTACCGTCAAAAGCTAGAATATAGCAGCGTTGTGAAAACTATAATCTATCATTAAAAAACTAGAATCTACTGTAAGAAAGAAAGAAACTAGAATATAGCATTACAGAAACTAGAATCTGGCGTAGAAAAACCTAGAATATCGCAATAAAAACTAGAATCCAGCCTAAAAACGAAAGAGAATTATAGCATAAACACTAGAACCTAGTGTAAAAAAAACTAGAATATAGCATCTGAAACTAGAATCTATTCAGGATAAAATAGGTTAAAACAAAAACGCCAACAAAGTAACACGGAGCTTAACTCAAATCGACGGGTGAATTCCGAAAAGCAATACCACAAGAAAAATAAAAAAGAAAGCAAAACCTTCTGCTACTAGTTAGCCAGCGGTGAAACAGAGTTGCATAATGTTTATTATGGCTTCAAAGTTAAACCACATTAAATCTAGATTGGCTATTCTGGGAAATCCTGAATAGATCCCTGAGAATACAGCCAATAGACATGCACCAGGGGTTTTCAACAGGTGGTCCGGGGACCACCAGTGGTCCCTGAGAAGATTCCAGGTGGTCCCCAGGCGGAAAGCTGGTTAACTAGATGTAACTCTTTCAGAACGTAAACATGAAACCAAATGGACCCTTGCGGAGGGTAAAGTTGAACCAACTGGAGCCGCTTACAGTACGGGTCGGTCCATTTGGTTTCATTTTACACTCTCAAGAGTTCAATTGTCGTTAAACTTCTGCATTACTTTATTTATAAGAATTCTGCGCAATTAGAGAAAAAATAATCAACATTTGCCTGTTACCTCTCCTATAATGGATAGGATTGGGATAAGATTGCGTGGACACAATCTCATCCCATAACAACAACATATTGTTCAGATCATCTGACAGATTAAATCTCATCAAATGGTGTTCCCTACATATCTAAAACGCAGAATAAATAATGATCCTCGGTGCGAAAAAGGGGTTGAATTAACCACTGCCTTTGTGGACCAAGGATAAGTGAAGTATTGGGGTCAGATTGATTTTTTTTTTTTTTAAGTGCATTCCCTAAACTGAAGTGAAAACGTGTGTGTTTGGCCAGCAGTAGCTGAGATGGTGGCTCTGCTAGTTTCCTTTTGTGACAGAAAGTGTGACCCTGTCTCGTAGCATGATCTCATTTCAGGGCCTTCAATTATGAAAGGAAACACCCAAGGAAACTTAAACTAATAATACTTTTGACTCTGGGAAGATGGCGGCTGTGAGGAAGGACGTGCATGAGTGAGCTCTGCACTTGAGCCCGTCTGTCTGCCGAAATGTTGAGCTGTAATGATTTCAGACTAAAATATTTGAAACGAGGACTTTAAGTTGAAAAACAAAAACAAACAAACAATAAACTGTGGACTAAGTTGGAGTAGCGGGGGTGTCACACACGCCACTGTGACTGACTGCCTGTGAAGCACCTGCCGACCACGCTGCCTGAATTGTTTGTTGAGACACAACACCGCACCGCAATGGCAGGTGAATGTACAATGGAAGTAATTCTACAAGCAATTGAGGGCAGTAAAAATGAACTTATTGCTCAGTTGCAAAGCATCGAGCTCAAAGTAAACCAATTGGATAACGCAATGACCAATTTGTCGGAGCAGAACATTGAAATGCAGCAAAGAGTGAGCAAAGTGGAGGACGACGCGGCAGAAACGCAAAAGCGCATGTTAAAGTTGGAGGAGGATGTCGCCGTGCTGCAAACGAAGGTGGATTATATGGAGAACAAAAGCAGGCAGTCGAACTTGCTATTTATTGGTGTACCAGAAGGAGTGGAAGGGCCGAATACAACAGCCTTCCTGCGGCAATTAATTCCTGATCTACTTGGGGAAGAAAACTTTCCCGAGCCCCTGAGCATCGTGAGAAGCCACAGGATCGCGGTGCGCAAATGAGCTACACAATATGCGGCTGGAACGACAAGACCTCGGCCCATCATAGCCAAGTTCTGGAACGACGAGGACAGAGAGAAGATTCGACGCCTGGCGCGAGAGAAAGGCGAGCTGCTGTACAACCAGAAAAGAGTCCATATTTTCCCGGACACAAGCCAAGCAGTTCGGGAGAAAATCAAGGCACTTCGCCCGGTTAAAGAAAAGCTGCTATCAATGGAAATAAGGTACTTTACTATTTTTCCAGCGACGATATGCTTTGAGCATGGTGGTGTTAACCACAGGTTTGTCTCACCCAAAGAGGCAGAGCGCTTTATAAACGGGATAGAAGCTCATTCTAAAGAGACAGAAAGCTCTATAAATGACAATGACAACAATGGCAGAGAATCTCCGACACCCATGCAGTAAATGAAAGCTACTGGCTTAGAATAATTGCTAACGTTTTCGTTTATTTTTGGACTGGTTAACTATTATTATCCATTATTATTTTACTACTTTTCGTTTCCTTTATATCTAGTTGATATTAAGCCACTATGGCTGAGAATCAACGGCACCCATGCAGTGAATGAAAGCTACCAGTGCATAATAATTGGTAACATTTTCATTTATTTTTGGACGGGTTAACTATTATTGCCTGTTATTAATTTGCTACTTTTCGTTTCCTTTATATTTAATTGATATTATAGCTTGAGAATCAACGGCATCCATGCAGTAAATGAAAACTACTGGTGTATAATAATTGGCAACGGTTTTCGTTTATTTTCGGATTAGTTAATTATTATTTCCCATTATTATTTTGCTACTTTTTGTTTCCTTTATACTTAGTTGATATTATAGCTGAGAATCAACGGCATCCATGCAGTGAATGAAACCTATTGGTGTGTAATTGCGTTTTCATTTATTTCTGGACTGGTTAATTATTATTAATTTGCTACTTTTCGTTTCCTTTATATTTACTGGATATTATGGCTGAGCATCAACGCATCCATGTAGTGAATGAAACCTATTGGTGTGTAAATGGTAACGTTTTCGTTTATTTCTGGACTGGTTAATTATTATTAATTTGCTACTTTTCGTTTCCTTTGTATTTACTGGATATTACGGCTGAGAATCTCTAACACCCATGCAGTGAATGAAAGCTACTGGTATACAATAATTGTCAATGTTTTCGTTTATTTTCGGACTGTTTAACTATTATTATTATTATTATTATTATTATTATTATTATTATTTTGCTACTTTTCGTTTCCTTTATACCTATTTGATATTATAGTTTAAGTGCCCGCAGCCTGAGCATTGCTCAGGCTAACAAAAAGCTTGGTTTAACAGCATCTGCGGCACATGGGCCGGGCCTCAATTTTCAGGCTGATTTCATAATTAGCATTAGAGCTGCGGGTCTGAATGAGAACTACTGGGGTGTAATACTAGACAACGTGCCTTCTATTTGTTTTTTTGTTTTTTCAGTTTTCCCTTATTATCTGCTTTCTCAGTTATCCTTTTTTTTTCTCTTTTGCTACTTTCCACCTCTATTTTAAAATGTATTTAATATCATGGCTGTACCAATATTTTGGTGGATATTGTTTAGTCTAGTTAAAGGTTTTGATTAGTATAGTTTTTTGGGCTGCTTTGGTATTCTCATTAGTCTCATTATTTCTATTTATCCATTCACGTTTTTCTCTCTTTCTTTCTTTTACCTGAATATTTATGTGGTATTAAGGCAAGAATACTAACAGCCTGAATAATGCTTAGCCTAGATTAAGCTTTGTTTAGCATAGGCCCTAATTGAGGAGGGATACAGAAAGGGCTAACACTTGCAGTTACTGGGGCACAAAAGAGAGATGTCAGCTTTTGTTTGTTTTTTTTGTCTTTGGCCTGGCTTACAATTAGCTTTATTTCCACTTATTCTATTTGCATATTTACTTGGTGGTATCAACAGCCTGAATAATGCTTAATTCACTTAATAGTTTTGCTAAATATATGCCTTGATTAAGAAAAGGATAAAGTAAAGGATAGTATTTACCGCAACGCTGATATAATAAGTTGATGTTAGCTAAACTGGCCACTTCCTGTACAACGTTTTTGTTTCGCTTTAGGTTGGTTTACTACCAGGCTTATTATTCCCATAACCATTATTACTATAATTTATTGTTTAATAATTAGTCCGAAAATTTTTGGCTATTTTTCGTTCCTTCTAATTGAAGCACAAACAGCCTGAATAATGATTCAGTCTAGTTAAAGGATTTTTGCTTAATCAAAGGAAGAAAATGCTAGCATGATCAGCTACTGGGATATAATGGGGAGATATCAGTTAAATTGGGTCATTTTTTTTTTTTTTTTTTTTTCTTTCCCCTTCTGTAAAAGGTCTTTGCTCGTCTTTAGACTGGCTTATTATCACGCTCATTTTCTGCTATCTTTTCATTCTTTATTTGTAATGGGGAGATATCAGCTAAATTGGGTCATTATTTATTTATTTTTTATTTTATTTATTTATTTTTCCTTCTGTTAAAGGTCCTTGCTCGTCTTTAGACTGGCTTATTATCACGCTCATTTTTTGCTACCTTTTCATTCTTTATTGTATAGTTAGTGGGTATTAAGACAGAAGTACTAACAGCCCGAACAATGTTTAGTTAAAGATTTCTCTTCATCCTTCTCTAGTCAGGGCCTATCCCTGATTGGAGAAGGATGAAGAAAAGGCTAGCAATTGTGGCCACAGGGGTTTAATAAGGCGATGTCAGTTAAACTGGACCGCTTTTAAGCGTGGGTTTATGTTGTTTTTCGGCCACTCTGTGGACAACGTCTTTGCTTGCCTTTGGGATACCTTACTATTAACTTTATCTTATTATTACTATTGTTGTTATTATCAACAAACTATGTTTCAGTACGTCAACATTCTTCTCTTCTCCCTGGACTTTACTTTTGGTTTATTTAGTTTTTATTTATATCTTCCTACTTTTATCTCATTTTCCCCTGAATGCTATTATTATAGCTCCTGTTCTAGTTTTAAATATAGGGGACAGGAAGTAAAGAAGAGGGAGGGAGGGAGGGAAAGAGAAATCCAATCACTTGAAATATTGCAGTTCATAACTATATAAGTTCTTAATTAGAATTTCTAACGACAGACATCGGCTCCTTCCTATAGGGGTTAGTTATGGTTGGGCAAAACACAGGGCATTTAGTCCAGTGTTGGGCCTGTTACTATTTGGGGGGGAGGGAGGGAGGGAGGGCCACTAGGGTCAGAGTGTTGTGTTCTATGTTCTTTTCTTTTTGGTATTGTGATTGTAGTTGTCCTATGTTTTGCCAGCTAACTAATAAGCGACTTGGTATATACATACAGCGTTCAATATATACTCCCTGGAATAGTGTTTGCCTAAGACTCTAATGCTGAAAGATTCCATTCTATCGTGTTCTTGGAACATAAAAGGGTGTAATCATCCCATAAAAAGGAAGAAAATCTTATCCTTCTTGAAAAAAGAGAAAGTAACTATTGGGATGTTACAGGAGACACATTTAACAAATTTAGAGCATGCTAAATTTAAGAAAGACTGGGTTGGCCAAGCGTTTTTCTCATCCTATAATAGTAGAAGCAGGGGAGTTATTATCCTAATCCACAAAAACTTACCTTTTAAAGTGGAATACCATGAATCTGATCCCGAGGGCTGTTTTATATTTGTGCATGGGTCTCTATATGGGGAAATGGTAAGCATATTGAATGTATATGCAGCTCCGAATATTCAATTGAATATGTTTACCAAATTAACCTCTTTACTGCTGAAGTATAACTGTCCTAATATAATTTGTGGTGGGGACTGGAACTCCGTTCAGGATGGCAGCTGTGATAAAAAACCTATTGCTACTTCAACTATACAGAGTCCTAGGCAAAAAGCTATCAGTCAGATGCTAAACGAGGTTGGCCTGACAGATATATGGCGTACGCTAAATCCAAATAATAGAGACTATACGTTTTATTCTATTCCACATAAATCTTACAGTAGGCTTGATTATTTTCTGGTTCCGCGCGCCTCTGTTGAGCTTGTGGAGAAATGCTACATTGGATCAATACACATTTCAGACCACGCGCCGGTATTCTTAATTAGTACAATATCAAGCAAAAATGCGCAACAATATAATTGGAAATGCAATAGATCGGTAATAGCTGATCCAGACTTTCTCCTAATGGCTCACAGAGAACTGGAAATATTTATCCAGGAGAATGATAATGAATACACAGATCCTTCAAATTTATGGGAAACAACTAAAGCTTTTTTAAGGGGCATAATTATGTCATATTGTGCTGCTAAAAAGAAAAAAAAGCTGAAAGAACAGAGACGTCTTGAATTACAACTGCAGGAAGCAGAACTAGCACACAAGAGGAATGGAGGAAGTATTAATTGGAATAAAACAATGAGAATTAGAACTGCCTTAAATACACTCCTGTCCCAGAATGCAGAAAAGGCTCTGTTCAAACAAAAACACAAGATCTATGAACATGCTAACAGAGCTGGGCGTTATCTATCCAATTTAATTAATAACACAACCACAAGTAACTCAATTTCTGCAATCAGAGACAAGAGTGGAAGGCTCCAATATAGAACTCAAGAGATTGCTACAGTATTTAATCAGTTTTATTCCTCTTTATACACCTCAGAAGCAGCTGGCACTGAAGATAAAATGAATGATTTTTTCTGTCGTATCAATCTTCCAAAAGTTTCGATAGAGGATAAAAATAAAGCCGATCAGGACATTACTAGCAATGAAATTGAAGACGTAATAGATACTCTTTCATCTGGGAAAGCCTGCGGTCCTGATGGCCTACCCCCGGAAATATATAAAACTTTTAAAGGCATTCTGTCACCTCTTCTACTTAGAATGTTTAAGCATTCGCTATTAACCAACAAACTTCCTCAATCATTGCGTATGGCTACCGTTAATATATTATTAAAAGACAATAAAGATCCACTCGACCCAGCATCATATAGGCCAATAAGTATCCAAAATACAGACTGTAAAATACTAGCAAAACTTCTTGCTTCCAGACTCAATAATATAATACCGAAAATTGTAAAACACGACCAGACTGGCTTTGTTCAAAATAGACAATCTTACACTAATATCAGAAGGTTAATGGGTATTATACAGTACGCTAGGATTAAAAAATGCAATTCACTAGTAGTAACACTGGATGCAGAAAAAGCATTTGACCGTATTGAATGGAAGTATATGTTTAGAACCTTAGAAGAGTTTTCTTTTGGAGACGCTTTTATTAAATGGGTCAAATTGTTGTATGTGGCACCACAAGCATCAGTCTTAGTTAATGGTACAACCTCTTCGCCATTCACAATTAGTAGAGGTACAAAACAAGGCTGTCCGCTATCTGCCTTATTATTTGCGTTGGTAATGGAACCTCTAGCAGAAATGATCCGTTCTAGTACTTCAGTCGCTGGTATTACAACCGAGCAAAAAACACATAAGATTTCTTTGTATGCCGATGACATTTTGTTATTTTTAAATAATCCTCTGTCTTCAGTGCCAGCCGTTATTGGGATTATTAATGAATTTGCTGTATTCTCTGGATATAAAATTAATTATGGTAAATCAGTAGCACTTCCTCTAGGAAATACAACTTGTGCAGATTTATCAGGACATATCCCATTCCAACTGACACCGACCGGTTTTAAGTATCTAGGTATAAATGTGTCCCTTAAATTTGAGGAGATGATAAAACTTAATGTGGACCCTGTGGTAAACAAAATAAAAAACGATCTTCAAAGATGGAGCCCTCTATCAATATCCCTTCTTGGACGGGTTGCTATTATTAAAATGAATATATTACCGAGGCTATTATACCCAATACAAATGTTACCTAATTATTTTCCAAATAGATATTTCAAAACAATTCATAGTATGATTCGCACATTTGTATGGAAAGGTAAACGTCCTAGGTTCAAACTAGAGAAACTACAATTACCAGTAACAGAAGGAGGACTAGCGCTTCCAAATATAATGTATTACCACTGGGCATCACAAATCAGGTATTTAACAGAATGGATAAAAAACGATACAAATTTGTCCTTTATTGACTTGGAGTGTGTTGGATGTCCAGTCGATCTCTCGGAGCTACCATTTATAAATGGAGCTAGTACACTGCAAGGAATAAGAGAAAACTTTATTGTGAGAAACACCCTCAAGTCTTGGAATCAGATACGTAGGCATTTTGGAATTACTCATCAATATTCAGTTCGGGCCCCTGTGGTTGGTAATCCTGACTTTGCCCAGTCATGTCTAGATACTGGGTTTAAAAAATGGAAAGAAGCCGGTATTTTAAAAATCCAGGATCTCTTCTTAGATGGAATCTTAAAATCCTTTGCCCAAATTAGGGATGAGTTTAGCCTGCCTCAAACACATTTTTTTAGATATTTACAACTCAGGAGTTATATCCATTCCATACCTTTCTATAAAAGACAAGAAAGAGAAAATAATTTGGAAAAGATTCTATTGAAAGCCTCTTCATTAAAGAAGACAGTGATAAGTTACATATATTCACAAATGTTCATTAATAATCCAATCATAAGTAGTAAATCATCTTGGGCAGAGGATCTTGGGGTCCAGATTGATGAGAGGAAATGGAAAAGAATCCTGTTAAACGCAAAAAAAATTACACGTTCTAATAGAACATATGAGACCCAATATAAAATCATTCATAGGCTACACGTAACTCCAGTTATACGGAATAAGTATGATCCGTCATGTTCCAGTCAGTGTCAAAAGTGTAAAAATAGTACTGGTACATATAGCCATATGATGTGGACATGTGACAGAACTAGAACATTTTGGATAAGCATTCAAAAGGAGATTTTAAAGGTCTTTGGAATTCGGATACACTTGGACCCAATGAATTTGGTACTAGGCCTAGATTTAGACTATGAAGTGCGGTATAGATACATCTTACGAGTTGCCCTTTATGCTGCGCGACTTACAATACTTCAAAAATGGTTAGATGAGGATCCCCCAAGCATAGCGCTATGGTATGAAAAACTCATGTCAATTTT
>CM076985.1:40047174-40078912 GCA_039105355.1 Benthosema pterotum
AAAGAAGAAGAGGGAATGGAGAGAAGAGAAGACTTACTGTTGGTCCCTCAGGTCCAGGGGGTCCCTCCACCAGCATGCCCTAAAACAACAACAAACACAAGGTGAGGTTGGTGGGGAGTATTTAGTTGTCTCTTGTTCTGGTCACCGTCGGACATGGTGAGGAGTTGCTTTTACTGTTGCACCCAGCAGCATGCCTGCTCAGCTGGCTCAGAATATGATCGCAGGCGGGGGAGCTACCTATGCACATTTAAAGGGGAATTTGTCCCATTTATATAGGTAATATACCTTAGAGATGTTGTGTGGACATGATAAAAAAAAGTTCCCCCGCTTTGTGTTTCCTAGAAATGGAGGTCTGTAGAAAAGAAGTCATTAACATGGTGAAATACATCTTGATGACATCATCGCCATGTTAATGATTTTTCTTTCTTTCAAAGCCCTTGTTTCTGAGAGTGTACAAATGTGAACCAAATGGACCCGCTAGGGTCCATTTGTACACTCTCAGGAAATTTTGGGAAATGGGTGGAATTTCCCTTTAACTGAGCTTTGCCACCCGCCGTAGCTAAGATGAAAATAAACATACAGATAATCTCTCTCATATGGCGTGTCTAAATCATGTCAGTATTGTGTAAATTAAGTCCTTTATTAAACATGTGAAGTGAAGCAGATGTCATCATGACACCTGTGTTAGGTGGAAGACGACAACGTGTAAACACAGCAGTTAGATGTTGTTGTGACAGTCAGTAGAATGAACAACACAACAATCATGGTGTCTATTCTTGCATCAAGTGAACTCGGTACATAGAAATCAGTTTATTGGCGATTCTGAGTCTCTGACTTTGGATTGTACATCATTGTTGTATTGATTGTATCACGAGGTGATGCATTGTGCTGCTTTTTTCTTAGGTAATGTAAACGTTATGTTTTCTAATGCCAATAAAGCTCCTTTGAGTTGAAATGATTTGAATCGTTTCCAACTGAGAGTTTTCATTGAACTTTTGCCAAACCCGAACCACAACCACACAACGTTGTGAGCTTGTGGATCGGCAATTGATCCACAAGATCCAGTGTACAGGGGGAAAAAATGGTAGTCTAGCATTTATGCCTGAGGAAGTCATTCTGCAATGTCCATTTACTTCCATTTAGGCTGCTGAAAAAACACTTTTTAAAGGTATAGTAAGTGATTTCATTTAGTTTAGTATGTTAGTTTTTTCTTCATTTTGGCTAATCCTCCCTACGGTGACCATATAAGGAGCTCCTCCCTGTCCCCAGTGAGTCTCTGGGGTCAATAAACCCTGGTTTCAGTTTGTGGCTTTGGGAGAAAAGCCTTTCGTCCAATCAGGATGAGAGGAGGCCTTCCTCCAATCAGGATTGAGCGGGGGCGGACCTTGGCGTATGTGCTGTAGGCCTGAGTGCACTTCTCCCCACTGTAGAGTGTGTGCATGTGCACATCTTATTACCAGGGGAACCAGCTTTTTTTTTTTCAAATCGCCCAAATCACTTAATGATCTTTTAAATATACTTATTGAAAGTTAAAGTTAGAGCACTGCAGTTCATTTATGTACTAATCTCTCACCATGTCACCTCTTTCCCATTTCACAAGTTGTCAAAATATTTTCAACCACAAGTCTAAAAGTGTAAGCCAATTAGATCCTTTCAATTTGAACTCAAAGCCCCAATCTGGTGATATACTGCATACTGTATATATATATACAGTTTGCAGAAGTTTATGTCTGTTTTCAAACATCAGTGCTAGAGAACATATCCTTCTCTCCTCAGACTGAAGGGTGAAAAGGTCTTGGATGAGCAGCAGTTCAGCAGGAAGGAGATATTAGATCTTTAGATCTTCACTGCAGAACCTCCAGTATCTGCAGTGACTCCAGGGTTTGATTCTCACCATGAGATCATCATCATCCATTATCATGTGTTGTTCTTAATGGAGGAGTCTAATCAGCCAGTATTTGTTTTAAGGTTTATTGTTTTAATTGAATATAAAATGTGTTTTGTATTGAATGGATCTCATCTTGATCTCTTCCTTATTGGATTTCCTTCATAGGGGTAACAGGAGGGTGAACAGTAGCTGACAGAGACAGGAGCTGACACTGGATCAGTAGCACACTTAGTTAAACTTTCAGCACATTTCAGAGAACAGGAGTCAAACTGGGTTTCAATCAAAAAAATTAATAAAATGCCATCGTCGGACGGTATTTTGGAGCAGGGAGGTCACTGCTGTTTTAAAGGATTTTTTTGCCATTTATTTTATTTTATTCAAGGAACTGAACTTTGAACATTCATTGGGGTTTTCCCTGGGGTTTGGAAGCCTTTTGAGCTTCACTGGAAAAAAAAGTGTGCATAACAGTTAAAACAGTGACATCTGCTGGCAAATCCATCCCCACAAACAGCAGGGGAATCGGCATTTGTTTAAGCCAGAAATGTTCCCCCAGATCACATATAAAACTACTGAATGTGAAAAGTTCAGTTCAATGGAGCCTGGAAAAACTAAAAATGCACACACATTTATTACGATTATGAAAACTTTTATGTTGTTCTGTCTCTTTTTATCCCTTGCACAAGAACGGCTTTCGTGTAAGAGGGCTTTACTTTTACATTTTAAGTTAAGTGAAACCATTTTGATTAAACATCATTGTATTTTTCCACTTGAAATGACGCTGGCATACAACACATGCTAGTCTGTGACACTGGGGACCGCACGACACTGGGGACTCCAACACAATAAGAAGGAGCTCCGATGTTTGTGTTAGATCTGATGTGCATGGTGGACAACTGCAGCACACAATAGCATCTCTCCTCACGTATAAACCGTCCATACACGTCCCTAAGACCGTGTAGCTCATTGTTGTGGACAGAAGCAACTCCCTGCGGTCACCACAGATCTCTATTGTTGTTTGTTGTTCCCGTGAGAGTTTTTTTTCTGAGTTTTTTTGCTCTTTTTTGTTGTGGAAAACAGAAAGCCACGCATATCCTGAGTCATGTGATTCCAGGCGTTCTTTCCGCGCTCCCACAAACCCTCAAGTTGCTGTAATTCTATGGTGTTTTTTTTTTATAAAACAGAAAAAATGTTACAGTGGATTATTTTCTGGTGTAATATTTCACAGGTCATACCTACAGTTTATGAGAAGAATGTGCATGAGAGAGAGAGAGAGGGAGCAATCCATGCTGATATTTTAAATGTAGTGACATCGGATATCTTTTTACCTCTGCTATGGTGAGTGAGCAACTGTGCGGTGGAAAGGAATTTTAATAATAACATCCTTGCCAAGTTGTATTAGCCGTCATTTACAATATGATCAGCTTTGTGAATCAGACCCACTGTATGACTTGCACTGGTGTGGTTGACCTTAAAATAAGGCTTAAAAGAACATTTCAGGTTTTTTGCCAAAAATATACAGTATATAGTAATAACATTCAGAAGATTTAGAACACTTTCCTGGTGATCTTTATGTGTGTAATGTGTGGTTTTATATCTTTTCGAGTTTAGCAGTTAACCCAGTGTCTCTGATGTCATCAATAATTCTTCCTGGACTACATGTTGTCTAGTAGCCCGCTGGGCAGACCACAGGATGGACGTCGGACTTTTGACGCTCTAAAATGCGGCTCTTTGAAATACTTCTGAGGCTTTGGGCGGTTCCAAGTGAAGACGCACAGCAGAGCCAAAGACCGCGTTACAACACCACTGTTCAAAAGTGTATTGAGCTACTTCTCCACATAGACCTCTATTGAACTGTGACAACTTGTCAGAATGCATTCAACTCAGGCAACAGACCAGCTTTAATGATCTTAAATCCCTTGATTTTAGATCGTTTTGGAGCTATAGTACAGCATCTTTAGTTGATACTGTTTCCATGTTTCACACATGCCTAAAACAGCTCTTATTTGCGCCGCCCTCGTTGAAAACAAATTGTATTTCCAACTCCACGCTGTCCCTATTCAGGCTGCATGAACAGCAGCTTGTGCGCTCAGTTTCCAACCCCTCGATGTCGCAACTCTTCCACTAGATGGCTGTGGACGTACGGTGGAGAAGCTGCTAGCTGCTTCTGTTCCATTGGCTGGTGTCTATCACTGCCGGGTGACGCGCATTTGTAGGCAGCGTCTTTTTGCCGCCAGGCCGAGCGTCCCAAGGACGCTGGTCTTTGCGGCACTTTTCCGCTACGGCCATTTTTATTTCCCATCCACATCCATTCAAAAACTCCAAACATGGCGGAAAAGACGCCAGACTTTTGCCGCTGTCGTGTAGCCACGGACTAAGACAGCACCTCCCCCATATCCACACGGATGCGCAGTGCAGCATAGTATTGTGGGAACTGTAGTCCATGAAGTAGTTAGACTAGTACTAGTTAGAGTGTTTAGAAGTAGTTAGAATAGTTGGATCAATGCTGAAACCTAAAATATCTAAAACCATATATTACACACAAAAAAGAACCCCAGTTCTAAGTGTTCTAAATCTCTAAATATTATTAACATATACTGTATATTTTTTTGCAAAAACTGTGAAATGTCCTTTTAAGACTGAACTTGCCACACTGCCTTACAAAGCCAAAAATTGCAATAATCACATGTTTGGACATACCGACTGAGTTGTGTATCATAAAAGGTTAAATTAGCCATTGTAATTAGGGCGGTATAAAACATTTCCTCGGGATATTATTTTCAATTAACATATTTGGTGTTCATTACATCTGGCTGACCAGTTTAAACACTGTTTTTTAGCGCAGTACAGTTCTCTATACTGTATGCTCGTGCGCTCAAGACACACACAGGCGCGCACACAAATTCGGCCGTACGTGCATACTAACATAAATACTGTCAGAGAGGGCATTTGAGGTCTCTTTCAGTCTCTCACACACACACACACACACACACACACACACACACACACACACACACACACACACACAGAACATAGCGGTGACATTAGTCTGAATGGAGACAGCTGCAGCTGTGATGTGGAACGATGGAACGATGGGAGGCTTTAGTGTGCTGAAACTGCTCCACCAGGGAAATGCTCATTTCCTTTAGGATTCTTCAATCATTTCTGTGGCGTCTACTGTATACTGAGCATTTTAGAAAGCAAACACAGATGAATGTAGTGTCTTTATCACTTTCCGTCGTTCACGTTTAGAGCCTGATGTATAACTGATGACTACACAGCGGATATCTCATGACATAATTCAAAGATCATCACTGAAAGATGTGTGATTATGTTTGTGTTTATTTGCGTGTAGATACACTATTGAATGATTATGCTCTTTAATATTGCTTTGTGTTCATTTAGTTTTTAACCTGATTAATTATTTTTAGCCCTAGGCGAGGCATTTTGAAGAAGGGTGGGGGTGGGCTTGAGAGCTCCCAAGCCTTGCGTTTTGCCAAGCCACAATTTCTGTTCTTAATTTGCTCAGCGTGCATGTTAAATAAAGAATGAATGCAAATACAAATCTGCCACACACGCAAACATTAGTTATGGAGGGCAAGTGTAATGTTTTCAGGCATATAAATCATATTAATCTGGGTCAGGGATCGCTGTAGGTAACTTGCAGGAGTTGGTATTGTAGCGCAGCGTCTATTAGGACTTAGAGGTAGTTTTGTCTGTTCTATGAAGTCCCGCGCCTCCCAAAACATGTTTCTCTTCCTTTGGTTAACGTCTTTCTGAAATGAAATCCTGATAGTTCCACATTTAATGAAATCATTGGCACAGTGTTTACAATTAAATCATGTTGTTCAGTCTAGCGCTCAACTCTTTGCTTTGCTGTTTTCATTTGTAAATTCTGGCCTAAAAAACGAGAGTAATAGCAGTCCAAAGTAACACATTGGCCTGTCACATTCTGATGTGAGCACATGAGGAACCTAGATAACATTTTATACAACTTTGTGTCAAAGATACCGAGGGAGAAACTCTTTACTCGTACCGTTTGTGGTAAAAGGTTTAGCTCTCTTGCATTCATACAAGAGCAAAGAGCCACAATCTGAAATGACGACATTTGAGGATGTCAGTGACAGTCAGTGTGTTAACATTCTTTCAGATACCGTATGTTTTTTGGGGTGGAGAGAAAATACCGTTCATTGACGGAGACAGAATGTGGTGAGACTACGTCCTTACGTTATTATTCCCATCCTATCCCTGGTGTTTATTCTTTGTCTCAGAGTGTTTATAGATACCAGAGAGCATTTACAATCCCTGTGCGGTGGTCCTTTCTCCTAATGTTTACACTGTGGTCCTGATGACCAGCGTGGGGAGGGGTGGAGGGGTCCAACGTATCGCTAGGTGACCAGAACCAAACCGTACATTTGAGGGAGAGAGGTATTGCCTGGTGCCGAGTGGGGGAGAATGCTTTGCAAAAGAGAGTCTTCCCCCGGCCCCTAGTGGAGGTTGTAGGGTGTGCTGGTGCTGGTGGGTCCAGGACTGTGTTTAGACACGGATCTGGGATGTAAACAACAGCCTCAGCCTACAGTACAGTCTGTACATCTGCTGCTCAGAGATCATACTCACAGGCTCAATGACAGCAGGCTCTCCCTTCTGCCCCTTCTCTCCACGAGCTCCATCCACCTGGAAATACAGAGAAAAACACACAACCATCAGCTACATCCACCTAAAACACACAACACACACCGTCAGGGGTGGATCTAGGCATAGGGGGGATGCCCCACTAAATGCCCTGACTGCCCAACCAAACATGATGGTATGCAAAACAACCCAAATTTCAAATATATTAAAGTGCTAGTATTTAAAACGATGTAAAACACTACTACTGCTACTAACTAGCTACAGCTGTGTCACCACTAAACCAACAGCATTTCATCATTGAAAACAGAAAACTCTCTGAGTCAGACCTTTAGCTTTATGCATGCTGCGTGCCTGTTGCAACTTCAACAATAACTGACGTTATTATTGATGCTTATACTTGCCTAATATAAATCCTGTAACTGAAAATGGTATGGGTGCGGCTTCATTGCCCATGGCGCGAAGCGACACGGGCAATGAAGTGCATCGCCCGTAGCCGGAAGCCGCACCCATACCATTTTCGCCTGCACCCCCAATTGGGAAATGTTACATCCGGCCCTGACAACCGTCAGCATCCATGGTCTCCCTCTCCCCTCATCCTCACTATCCTCCTCAACCTGTATTAGTTGTGTGAGCGGAGCGGGCACAAGTAAGGCGATCGGTGCGCTGTGTTCAGTGGTCGGTGAAGTAAAAGACCTTTATAGCTAATGTCATGAGTATTACCCCCGCTCCGCGCAAAAAAAACAAGTAGGCCTACTAGTGCGCAACAGAGTGCTGATCTCGTTTATTTTTATTTTATTTTATTTCAGAGAGCCAACAATGAGTAAAACGCTTCAATCACAGTTACCAACAGTTCCTTTGTCTGTGGCACTTCTAGAGAAATGTATTACAAATACATTTCTTAGAAGCTTTGTGATTGGTCGACTTGTGGATTGGATAATCATTGCGATCGTGATTTTTTTCTGTTTGTTTGTTTTGTTTTTCTTTCATCCAAGCAATGACTCCTTGAAAAAGAATGCAGATTGAATCCTAAACTATCGATCTGGCTATTAAACCGACCGAAGATAAATAGTTTCTATAAAGAAACTAGAACTGCACTCTAGTTGCTGACTGTCCCTCTCCTGTCCGTAGTACTCTAGTCTCTAGTCTCTAGTCTCTAGTCTCCTCACCTGTCTGTAGTACTCTAGTCTCTAGTCTCCTCACCTGTCTGTAGTACTCTAGTCTCTAGTCTCCTCACCTGTCTGTAGTACTCTAGTCTCTAGTCTCCTCACCTGTCTGTAGTACTCTAGTCTCTAGTCTCTAGTCTCCTCACCTGTCTGTAGTACTCTAGTCTCTAGTCTCCTCACCTGTCTGTAGTACTCTAGTCTCTAGTCTCTAGTCTCCTCACCTGTCTGTAGTACTCTAGTCTCTAGTCTCCTCACCTGTCTGTAGTACTCTAGTCTCTAGTCTCCTCACCTGTCTGTAGTACTCTAGTCTCTAGTCTCCTCACCTGTCTGTAGTACTCTAGTCTCTAGTCTCCTCACCTGTCTGTAGTACTCTAGTCTCTAGTCTCCTCACCTGTCTGTAGTTCTCTAGTCTCTAGTCTCTAGTCTCCTCACCTGTCTGTAGTACTCTAGTCTCTAGTCTCCTCACCTGTCTGTAGTACTCTAGTCTCTAGTCTCCTCACCTGTCTGTAGTACTCTAGTCTCTAGTCTCCTCACCTGTCCGTAGTACTCTAGTCTCTAGTCTCCTCTCCTGTCTGTAGTACTCTAGTCTCTAGTCTCCTCACCTGTCTGTAGTACTCTAGTCTCTAGTCTCCTCACCTGTCTGTAGTACTCTAGTCTCTAGTCTCCTCACCTGTCTGTAGTACTCTAGTCTCTAGTCTCCTCACCTGTCTGTAGTACTCTAGTCTCTAGTCTCCTCACCTGTCTGTAGTACTCTAGTCTCTAGTCTCCTCACCTGTCTGCAGTACTCTAGTCTCTAGTCTCCTCACCTGTCCGTAGTACTCTAGTCTCTAGTCTCCTCACCTGTCTGTAGTACTCTAGTCTCTAGTCTCCTCACCTGTCTGTAGTTCTCTAGTCTCTAGTCTCTAGTCTCCTCACCTGTCTGTAGTACTCTAGTCTCTAGTCTCCTCACCTGTCTGTAGTACTCTAGTCTCTAGTCTCTAGTCTCCTCACCTGTCTGTAGTACTCTAGTCTCTAGTCTCCTCACCTGTCTGTAGTACTCTAGTCTCTAGTCTCTAGTCTCCTCACCTGTCTGTAGTACTCTAGTCTCTAGTCTCCTCACCTGTCTGTAGTACTCTAGTCTCTAGTCTCCTCACCTGTCTGTAGTACTCTAGTCTCTAGTCTCCTCACCTGTCTGTAGTTCTCTAGTCTCTAGTCTCTAGTCTCCTCACCTGTCTGTAGTACTCTAGTCTCTAGTCTCCTCACCTGTCTGTAGTACTCTAGTCTCTAGTCTCCTCACCTGTCTGTAGTACTCTAGTCTCTAGTCTCCTCACCTGTCTGTAGTACTCTAGTCTCTAGTCTCCTCACCTGTCTGTAGTTCTCTAGTCTCTAGTCTCTAGTCTCCTCACCTGTCTGTAGTACTCTAGTCTCTAGTCTCCTCACCTGTCTGTAGTACTCTAGTCTCTAGTCTCCTCACCTGTCCGTAGTACTCTAGTCTCTAGTCTCCTCTCCTGTCTGTAGTACTCTAGTCTCTAGTCTCCTCACCTGTCTGTAGTTCTCTAGTCTCTAGTCTCCTCACCTGTCTGTAGTACTCTAGTCTCTAGTCTCCTCACCTGTCTGTAGTACTCTAGTCTCTAGTCTCCTCACCTGTCTGTAGTACTCTAGTCTCTAGTCTCCTCACCTGTCTGTAGTACTCTAGTCTCTAGTCTCCTCACCTGTCTGTAGTACTCTAGTCTCTAGTCTCCTCACCTGTCTGTAGTACTCTAGTCTCTAGTCTCTAGTCTCCTCACCTGTCTGTAGTACTCTAGTCTCTAGTCTCCTCACCTGTCTGTAGTACTCTAGTCTCTAGTCTCCTCACCTGTCTGTAGTACTCTAGTCTCTAGTCTCCTCACCTGTCTGTAGTACTCTAGTCTCTAGTCTCCTCACCTGTCTGTAGTACTCTAGTCTCTAGTCTCCTCACCTGTCTGTAGTACTCTAGTCTCTAGTCTCCTCACCTGTCTGTAGTACTCTAGTCTCTAGTCTCTAGTCTCCTCACCTGTCTGTAGTACTCTAGTCTCTAGTCTCCTCACCTGTCTGTAGTACTCTAGTCTCTAGTCTCCTCACCTGTCTGTAGTACTCTAGTCTCTAGTCTCTAGTCTCCTCACCTGTCTGTAGTACTCTAGTCTCTAGTCTCCTCACCTGTCTGTAGTACTCTAGTCTCTAGTCTCCTCACCTGTCTGTAGTACTCTAGTCTCTAGTCTCTAGTCTCCTCACCTGTCCGTAGTACTCTAGTCTCTAGTCTCCTCACCTGTCTGTAGTACTCTAGTCTCTAGTCTCCTCACCTGTCCGTAGTACTCTAGTCTCTAGTCTCCTCACCTGTCTGTAGTACTCTAGTCTCTAGTCTCCTCACCTGTCTGTAGTACTCTAGTCTCTAGTCTCCTCTCCTGTCTGTAGTACTCTAGTCTCTAGTCTCTAGTCTCCTCACCTGTCTGTAGTTCTCTAGTCTCTAGTCTCCTCACCTGTCTGTAGTACTCTAGTCTCTAGTCTCCTCACCTGTCTGTAGTACTCTAGTCTCTAGTCTCCTCACCTGTCTGTAGTACTCTAGTCTCTAGTCTCTAGTCTCCTCACCTGTCTGTAGTTCTCTAGTCTCTAGTCTCCTCACCTGTCTGTAGTACTCTAGTCTCTAGTCTCCTCACCTGTCTGTAGTTCTCTAGTCTCTAGTCTCTAGTCTCCTCACCTGTCTGTAGTACTCTAGTCTCTAGTCTCCTCACCTGTCTGTAGTACTCTAGTCTCCACCTGTCTGTAGTTCTCTAGTCTCTAGTCTCCTCACCTGTCTGTAGTACTCTAGTCTCTAGTCTCCTCACCTGTCTGTAGTACTCTAGTCTCTAGTCTCCTCACCTGTCTGTAGTACTCTAGTCTCTAGTCTCTAGTCTCCTCACCTGTCTGTAGTACTCTAGTCTCTAGTCTCCTCACCTGTCTGTAGTACTCTAGTCTCTAGTCTCCTCACCTGTCTGTAGTACTCTAGTCTCTAGTCTCCTCACCTGTCTGTAGTACTCTAGTCTCTAGTCTCTAGTCTCCTCACCTGTCTGTAGTACTCTAGTCTCTAGTCTCCTCACCTGTCTGTAGTACTCTAGTCTCTAGTCTCCTCACCTGTCTGTAGTACTCTAGTCTCTAGTCTCCACCTGTCTGTAGTTCTCTAGTCTCTAGTCTCCTCACCTGTCTGTAGTACTCTAGTCTCTAGTCTCCTCACCTGTCTGTAGTACTCTAGTCTCTAGTCTCCTCACCTGTCTGTAGTACTCTAGTCTCTAGTCTCTAGTCTCCTCACCTGTCTGTAGTACTCTAGTCTCTAGTCTCCTCACCTGTCCGTAGTACTCTAGTCTCTAGTCTCCTCACCTGTCTGTAGTACTCTAGTCTCTAGTCTCCTCACCTGTCTGTAGTACTCTAGTCTCTAGTCTCCTCACCTGTCTGTAGTACTCTAGTCTCTAGTCTCCTCACCTGTCTGTAGTACTCTAGTCTCTAGTCTCCTCACCTGTCTGTAGTACTCTAGTCTCTAGTCTCCTCACCTGTCTGTAGTACTCTAGTCTCTAGTCTCCTCACCTGTCTGTAGTACTCTAGTCTCTAGTCTCCTCACCTGTCCGTAGTTCTCTAGTCTCTAGTCTCTCTCCTCACCTGTCTGTAGTACTCTAGTCTCTAGTCTCCTCACCTGTCTGTAGTACTCTAGTCTCTAGTCTCCTCACCTGTCTGTAGTACTCTAGTCTCTAGTCTCCTCACCTGTCTGTAGTACTCTAGTCTCTAGTCTCTAGTCTCCTCACCTGTCTGTAGTACTCTAGTCTCTAGTCTCCTCACCTGTCTGTAGTACTCTAGTCTCTAGTCTCCACCTGTCTGTAGTACTCTAGTCTCTAGTCTCCACCTGTCTGTAGTTCTCTAGTCTCTAGTCTCCTCACCTGTCTGTAGTACTCTAGTCTCTAGTCTCCTCACCTGTCTGTAGTACTCTAGTCTCTAGTCTCCTCACCTGTCTGTAGTACTCTAGTCTCTAGTCTCCTCACCTGTCTGTAGTACTCTAGTCTCTAGTCTCCTCACCTGTCTGTAGTACTCTAGTCTCTAGTCTCTAGTCTCTAGTCTCCTCACCTGTCTGTAGTACTCTAGTCTCTAGTCTCTAGTCTCCTCACCTGTCTGTAGTTCTCTAGTCTCTAGTCTCCTCACCTGTCTGTAGTACTCTAGTCTCTAGTCTCCACCTGTCTGTAGTTCTCTAGTCTCCTCACCTGTCTGTAGTTCTCTAGTCTCTAGTCTCCTCACCTGTCTGTAGTACTCTAGTCTCTAGTCTCCTCACCTGTCTGTAGTACTCTAGTCTCTAGTATCTAGTCTCCTCAACTGTCTGTAGTACTCTAGTCTCTAGTCTCCTCACCTGTCTGTAGTACTCTAGTCTCTAGTCTCCTCACCTGTCTGTAGTACTCTAGTCTCTAGTCTCCTCACCTGTCTGTAGTACTCTAGTCTCTAGTCTCCACCTGTCTGTAGTACTCTAGTCTCTAGTCTCCACCTGTCTGTAGTTCTCTAGTCTCTAGTCTCCTCACCTGTCTGTAGTACTCTAGTCTCTAGTCTCCTCACCTGTCTGTAGTACTCTAGTCTCTAGTCTCTAGTCTCCTCACCTGTCTGTAGTACTCTAGTCTCTAGTCTCCTCACCTGTCTGTAGTACTCTAGTCTCTAGTCTCCTCACCTGTCTGTAGTACTCTAGTCTCTAGTCTCCTCACCTGTCCGTAGTACTCTAGTCTCTAGTCTCCTCACCTGTCTGTAGTACTCTAGTCTCTAGTCTCCTCACCTGTCTGTAGTACTCTAGTCTCTAGTCTCCTCACCTGTCTGTAGTACTCTAGTCTCTAGTCTCCTCACCTGTCTGTAGTACTCTAGTCTCTAGTCTCCTCACCTGTCTGTAGTACTCTAGTCTCTAGTCTCTAGTCTCCTCACCTGTCCGTAGTACTCTAGTCTCTAGTCTCCTCACCTGTCCGTAGTACTCGTCCGTCTCAGCAGGCAGGACCTTTCCCGTGGTCTTGTCTCCGTAGTCCAGGTCTCCATAGCTGTACAGGTCCGTATCCAGGTCTCCATACTCGCTGATGTGCTCCTCCTTGAAGGAGTCCAGGTCGGTGTAGTCCGCATCGCCGTCCAGACCCGTTCCTGTGGTCACAGAGGAACCGCCGGCTCCCGCACTGGCACCGCCAGACGACGATGATGATGATGATGATGATGATGATGATGATGATGATGATCCTCCAGATGAACTTCCTCCTCCGAGGGTGATGGTTGTTGAGCTGCTTCCAGTTCCTCCACTGCTGCTGCCCCCCTAAAAAAATCAATACACCAATATATCACAATTAGTGATGTCCCGATACCCATACATCATAAGTATCGGTGGCAGGGGTTGACGCTAAGGTCTCCGAGGCACTTGTCCATTGGCCAAGTGCAAGTCAGGTTCTACTTGCCCTCAGGTCATGGTCACTTGCCCCTAAAATATATTGTAAAATTTGCATTTAAGTTTACATTCTACTTGGGTGCTTTAAATTTTTCCTTTCGCAGTCGAAGACTATGTTTTATTTAAAAAATCTTGGTGGAACTCCCCTTTAGAAAGTTCTAGTAGAATAAATATAATAAAATATAATAAAAAGTATAGTAAAAGCTCAGTCATTTGTGGGGAAAAGATGCGACATATGAATATATCAAATGGAATCGCAGCATAACTAAGAATCACAATATGAATCGATTCATAGGCCTAAATATCCATATTGTATGGTATTGTGAGGTTCAGTAAATCCTCCCACCCCGAGGGTGATGGTGCTGCTGCTACTGCTGCCTCCTGCACCAGCTCCCAGGTCCATGCTGCTGCTGCTGCTGCTGCTGCTGCTGCTTCCCGTGGTGTAGCTGTCGCTGTAGTCGTATCCATCGCTGTAGCCGTCGTCGTAGACGCTGCTGCTGACCTGCACGGAACAACAACGGATCGAGTTACCAAGATGAAATTGAGGAGAATCACACCCGGAGAAGAGTGGCCTCGATCTCCAGGCTTACATCTGCGGCTACAAGAAATCAAAGCCTGGAGACAAGGTACCCCCGAGAGAGACTATCAAAAGCCGGGACTTTGTTAACTTCCCCAGGAAGTTGCCATTTTTTTCAGCCAATCGTGGCGCAGTGCTCCCGTAACCCCGCAGAAATATTTTATTTCTCCCTTTGAGCTCGCAAAGCTGTTTTAAAGGTTTAAAAGATGGCATCCTGTGCACTTTGTACACTTCTATACATGCTTTGTTCATTGAAATCTTTTTTTTTTCTTCCCTTTTGTTTCTCTGGGGACTGAAAATACAGTAACTTCCACAACTACCGTTCAAAGTCTCAAAAGCACACCAATTTCCCAGGGTGCCGGACAAGGGGGAGTACGCTGTCTCCATCTTCTCTCCTGACACAGATGTACTTTAGTGGTGAGGATGTGCCAAAAGCATCGTTGTGACACATCCAAATCGCATCGTGTTTTCACAAAATATGTTTCTGGTTATGGATAAATTCTCTTCTGAAATGCATTTTGTTTTTATTCAGTCTTGTTTTGTTTAATCCTGCAGCTGCCTGTCTTGGCTCTGAGGTTTCCCTTGGTAAAGTGATTTCTCATCTCCATTCTGACTGTCCTGTTTAAATACAGCGTAAAACAGATACTAAGCAAACACAGAGGATTCATTTAAGCATTGATAACATTCCTCCTACAGTAGGACCAAAGCCTGGTATTTGTTCTAAAACTGGTGTGATCTGGTCTATGCCACGGATACTGGGAGAAAACAAGTCACACTCCCTATTTAAATGTTGTATTGTCTAAACTACTGCATTGTTTAGTCTCGACAGTCACTATGAGTAGGAATAGCAGATGGATACAGCAAACAAACAATTCCTATAGACTAAACTATACACTGCATTAGCACTTTTATTGGGTAGAGCCTACAACCTTGTAATGGAGGGATTGCAAGGTTCAGGCCTGGTGACTACAAACAGAGACTGAAATGTGGCATAATTTAACACTACAAGCCAAAAAAACTGTCATACTTGACTTGACTGATTGTAGAACAGCTTCCCTACCAATAACAAGATGGCCGACGTCTGTTTATTTCTGTTTATTTTGCCTTTGTATGCATATTTTGGCAACACTCCAGATAAACCATGTCCCCTGGTTGCTATGGCTTCTGGGAAACTGAGGCCAATGCCATGTGAACAAGTGCATACATCTTTCTTAAAGGGGAATGCTCTCTCTCTCTCTTAAAGGACTGTGGCATTTCTGTCGGCTCAAACAAAGGAAGGATTTTTTTAGGGATTTTCCGTGGATCAAAATCACCTCAGTATTTGTGTCAAAGGTAATTACAGGTCTGTAAATCCGGAACAACCAATAAAGCCATTTGAATTTAATGTAATTTAATTTAATGGAATCAATTAATCGTGACGCCATCATGGATCATAATAAATCCATATAAAAATGTACTATTATAAGTATATTTTTTTACCAGAGCAAATAGGTGGAACTAATGTACGGCATGTAAACAACCAAATACGTAGCTGCTAACCAAATGGACCCACTAACGGCGTGCTGGAACGTCTGGCTGGAACTAAATGCGGAAGCGCACCGCGGCTTACGCCAGTGGTTTTCAACGTCCAAGGACGTTGAAAACGAGTGGGTGACGACAAAGGCATGTAAACAACCAAATACGTAGCTAACCAAATGGACCCGCTAACGGCGTGCTGGAACTAAATGCAGAAGCGCAGCGCGGATTGATATGAACACAGCTGTTTGCACTTTGGGGAACTTGTTTATGCAGCGGTCAATAATGGCGAGGAGCGGTGATTATAGTGTATTATGTGACCGCTCACATGACCAGAATGCTGGCTTCTGATTGGAGCATTCATTCAAGCCATGTAATAATCAAGGTTAATAGACTTGTGAGGCTTGGAATCGATATGTAATCCCAGGTACCTGGCAAATCTGCCACTACTTGAATCCCAGGGCTATAGCTCTATAAGCGACCAAATGTCCTCATGGAGGAGGGCATTAAACCAACTCACTGAGGTCCTGTTGGCGGTCAGGGTGATGGTGGAGTCGTGGTGGTCCCCGATCACCTTCCTCTCGATGTCGGCTCCGGTCCCCAGGTCCACGCTGGAGCCCAGGCCCAGGTCCAACTCTCCCCCGGTGCCCGTGGAGGTGATGGTGACGCGTCGGGAGCTGTCTGCGGTGTCTGCGGTGTCTGTGGAGGGCTGGGGCGTGGTGCTCTCGTCGTAGTAGGTCTCATAGTTACCGTAGGAGTCGTAGCTGTCGTAGGGGCTGGCCTCCTCCGTGTACGCCTCACTGGTCTCTGCTGCTGCTGCCTTACCGCTGGAGCTGCCAGAAGACGAACTGAGAGACCAAGAGGAAGAGAGACAACACAGGAAACAATGTTACCCAGGGCTTGACACTAACACTTGCCCGCTTGCCCGGGGCAAGTAAAAAAAATGGTGGGGCAAGTGAAGACTGCTACCTGGTTGCCCGATCGGGCAAGTGTGCACTATAACACAACACAAGATAAATTTGTCTTGAAGGCAGTCATTGCACTCTGCCTCTGTGTCTTTCCCTGCTTTCTAGCTATCTCTACCTATCTCTCTCCCAGGTTCATTTGGTTCCAAACTATCATTTTGCTGGGGTCAGGGACCACTGGGTCTGTGACCACTATGGGCTAATTAAGATGATGAATTTTAACTCTTGAGAGTGTACGTTCTCAAGAGTTACATCTGGTTAACCAACTTAGCTGGGGACCACCTGGAACCCTCTCAGGGACCACCTGTTGAAAACCCCTGGTTTAAAGCACCCAAGTAGGAAGTAAACTTAAATGCAAAATTTACAATATATATTTTTGGGGGGCAAGTGACCATGACCTGAGGGCAAGTAGAACCTGACTTGTACTTGCCCGATGGGCAAGTGCCTCGGAGACCTTAGTGTCAACCCCTGTCCAATGTTCAATGGAAAAAAACTGAACTAAATAAAAACAGAAATGAAAAACAAAAGAAAAAACAAAGTAAAATTAATTACCGTAATTTCCGGACTATAAGCCGCACCTGAATATAAGCCGCACCAGCTAAATTTGGGGCAAAATACTGATTTTTCCTTGTATAAGCCGCACCTGACTATAAGCCGCACCAGGCAATAAGCTTCATGTTAGAGCAGTGGTTTTCAACCTTTTTGATCCCAGGGCCCACTATTTATTCAGCATTTGAGCCAGAGACCACGATTTAACAACATCTTCACCCCACAGACCCCAAAACTAAAGATTTCTTTTGGTTTTGTTCACAATTCCAGGATGGATTTTTGCAAACAAAAGAGGCAAAACATCAAAATTAGACCAAAATGAACATGACTTATGTTATGCTAATTTAGATGGTGAATATCATAACTCTTGAGAGTGTAAACATGAAACCAAATGGACCCGCAAGGGTCCATTTGGTCTAAAACGAACCAATACACTATTAAACTAACCTGGAGGAAGATGAAGAACTAGAGCTGGAGGTCAGAACTTTCCCCTCGGCTGCAGCACTGCCCAGAACCTCCTTACCTCCACCCTGGACCTGGGAGAAAACAGACATGGTTTGATGTTTACTGGAGCAGACCTTAATTAGACATGGTGTTGGCTGTTGGACAACCAGGAGGATCTTACTGAGTATAAGGACTATACCTTTGTTTTTGTTTTTGGATAACAGAAATAGTTGATTTACACGTTTACTTTGTGACATGCTGTAACCTTGTAGATCACTTTGTGACATGTTGTAACCTTGTAGATCAACTATTTTGCACAAACATGAAAAATAGTTGTATATTTAACTTATTTGCCCTATCTCTGCCCTGTGCATTGGCTCATTAAGACGCCTAAAAGCTAAAACAGAAACACAAATTGTAATGTTACTAATGTTCAAACAAAATGGCATTAATTTGTGTGACAATGTCACCTTAAATTTGGAATGGTGCCAGCCTTATAACTGGCAAATGGGTGTAATATGGTAGGAAGATCACTGCAGTGGTACAGTATTATAGTTAGATCACATTAACATAGCCTAGCCATAACATAAAACTAATGTTTTATTCATTCCTGCAGTCTAATGAGTTCCTGGACTGTAGCTCTGAGTGCTTTTCAACAGGCGTACGACACTGTGAACATGGTGAAGAATATATCCTGGTTATTGAAGGTAGTAAACTCAGAGAGTGTGCTCTCCAAATCAGATTGAAGGCCCTGATATACTGGTAATACTTTGATCAATATCAACTAACAATGTCAACATTAACGAGGCAACATGATGAGACACATGGCAACAGGCAACATGATGAGACACATGGCAACAGGCAACATGATGAGACACATGGCAACAGGCAACATGATGAGACACATGGCAACAGGCAACATGATGAGATGAGACACACGGCAACAGGCAACATGATGAGACACATGGCAACAGGCAACATGATGAGATGAGACACACGGCAACAGGCAACATGATGAGACACATGGCAACAGGCAACATGATGAGATGAGACACACGGCAACAGGCAACATGATGAGACACATGGCAACAGGCAACATGATGAGACACACGGCAACAGGCAACATGATGAGACACATGGCAACAGGCAACATGATGAGACATACGGCAACAGGCAACACCTCCCATTAAAAGGGGAATTACACCCATTTTACATTTCTTCTCTCTCAGAAAAACGGTCATAAAAGAAACACAACTTGATGATGTCATCAAGTTTTGTTTCACTATGTTAATGGAAAAAAAAACACTAAGTATTATTAGAAATATATATAATTCATACATTACAGTTTGTTTTTGTTGAATCATTTACCAAATGTTCACTTAGCAGGCTAAACAAAGTTAACACATTTAGCAGCCATGTTGTTTTCAGAAAAGTCTGGGAGAAAGGATCAGGTGACGCCATGGAGGGCTGTGATTGGAGGATTCTGAAATGTTGACCAGTGGAAGTTGATAACTGATGATAATTGATCAAAACATTGCTAGGTGTACCAGAGCCTTAAGAACTCGAAGTCTTTAAACTAAGGCCTATTCAGAGTGGGATTTTCGGGGAGCACTACCACCACCGTACCCACTAAAAAAACTACAATGAGGTCATACTGTACCAGCGCTCTCTCCAGCCCTCCGCTGTGGTTCTACTCACCACCGCAGCACTGGTCAGCGTTGGTCAGTGAGAATCTAAACTCTGGCGTACCTTGACGACTTCCGTGGTTGTCTCCTCGCCACCGGCCACCTTGCCGTCCATGTCCTCATAGTAAGGATACTCATAGTAATAGCTGTCCTCTTCTGTGTTCTACACACCCGGTAGACAGAGAGAAGACAGAGAAAAACACAGGAAACAATCAAGTGTTAATAATGTATCATCAAGTCACGAAGGTTCTTGTGACTTCTTGAACCCTAGGTAGTAAATATAGGGAACATCTTTAGCTGCTCAGTTTCAGGGTTTATTTTTCATAATTCATATGCATAAATACAGAGTATAAATACAATGAAATTTGTTTTGCTAGAACACTCTCTAGAGCAGGGGTTTTCAACAGGTGGTCCAGGGACCACCAGTGGTCCCTGAGAGGATTCCAGATGGTCCCCAGGCTAAATGATGGAAAGTTGTTTAACCAGATGTAACTCTTTGAGAGTGTAAACATGAAACCAAATGGACCCTTGCGGGTCCATTTGGTTTCATGTTTACACTCTCAAGAGTTGAAATATTCATCATGTGAATTAGCCCAAGTCTACACAACTAGAGAATGTAGAAGATTAATGGTCATTTTGATCTGTAAGTTGGACTGTTTTGTTTTCTCCAAAATCCAGCCTGGTATTGTGGACAAAAGCAAAATAAATCTTTAGTTTTGGGGTCTGTGGGGTGGGGGGAAAAAATGGACAGAGTGCAAAGTAAAGTGCATTACAGTTGAAGGTCAGATGCTCAGCCTTGGGGGTTTCATTTTCACACTCTCAAGAGTTAAAATATCCATCATCTGAAGCACTATTTAATTAAGAAGTCTACTACACTGTTTTGTTTGCAATAATCCAGCCAGGAATTGTGGACAAAACCAAAAGAATTCTTTAGTTTTAGGTCTTTGGGGCTACAATGTCATCAAATGGTGGTCCGTGGCTGAATAAATGGTGGGCCCTGGCATGAAAAAGGTTGAAAACCCCTGCTGTAGTAGATAGCAATAAAATAAATGGCTCTTTTCCCCTCTCCACTGTAGCAGCTCAGCATCACCATCAGTCATGTGTATAGTAATGTATCAGGATGGATGAGCGTTGGGTTGGGTTGGGAGTGTTAGGGAAGAGGGTTTGGAGTGTGTTGGGTTGGGTTGGGAGTGTTAGGGAAGAGGGTTTGGAGTGTGCCAAACATAATCCATTGATCTGAAAACTCACAGGAATGTTCGCCTCCTGTTCAACCTTCCTATTCTCTACAACACTCCACTGCAAACGTGTTCTCTCTCTCTCTCTCTCTCTCTCTCTCTCTCTCTCTCTCTCTCTCTCTCTCTCTCTCTCTCTCTGTGTGTTGCAACTTGTTAGCGGTGCTGAATGATAGATGGCTTTTCCGCTCCATTTGTGTGAGTGCATCTGTCATAACCAACGTCAACACACAGGCCAGCACCAGCTCTCTAAACACCAGAGCAAATACAGGGGGGAGAGAGAGAGAGAGAGAGAGAGAGAGAGAGAGAGAGAGAGAGAGAGAGAGAGAGAGAGAGAGAGAGGGAGAGAGAGAGAGACAGAGAGAGAGAGTCCTGCGTTGTTTCTGAGTGGCACTCGGGGAAAAAAAAAGCTGCAGTGCTGATGCTGCCCTAAATCGCTTTTTGCCTATGTGGACAAATTACATTAAATGACCATTATATCACCATATTAAATGATAGAAATTTGGTTAACCAGATGTAACTCTTTTGGTTCCATTTGGTTTCATGTTTACACTCTCAAGAGTTAAAATATTCCTCATGTGAATTATCCCAAGTCTACACAACTAGAGAACGTAGAATATTAATGGTCATTTTGATCTGTATGTTTGATTGTTTGTTTTCCAAAGCCTTCTAGCCTTGTGGACTGTGGGCAAAACACAAAATAGATCTTTAGTTTTGGGGTCTGTGGGGCTAAAATGTCACCAAATGGATTTGTGACATTTGTGGCTCAAATGTTGAATAAATAGTGGGCCCTGGTAAATAGTGGTCCTCAGACCACCTGTTGAAACCCCCTGCTCTAGCAGGTGTAAACCTCATTAGTATTCAGTGCATGCAATGATAGAATAAAGTGATCCAGGCAGCCTGCATATCATTCCTGCATAGTATTAAGAAACTGCACAGCATATATTAATACAGAAAAGAAAAAAGAAAATCCTTCTCTTCAGTCAGCAGATTTTATCTGGCAGACGGCAGGCCTTTAAACAAGCAGCCAAAACGTCTCTTTTCAACATTACAGTATTGTATGTCCAAAACCCCCAGATCTGATTAGAGTATTATGATTCATCTGGGCCAGGATAGAAACCTCATAATATTATAATATTATGTCCAGGATCCAAATTCATAAACATAGCACAAAGTATCACTGTTTTCGAAGGATTCGAATTTCCAAAATAGTATCGGATCCATTTTGCATAGCGCTTGGAGCTTGCAGGATTTCTACTTTTGGATGCTTCTGTGTGATGCTGTAGTAATCAAATGCTATTCAAATATATATGTGGAAATAATAATATTCTGCCTGCAGAAACCTCTTATGTTTGCAGGTCAACTTTTTCTTCTTCAAATTATTCTTTTCCACAAATTAATGCCACTACTTCAGTGTACGAGAGTGTCGCACGAAAGTACACATCATGCTGTGACACGTGGGCTTGTAGATTGTCTTTTTCTACTTTGTAACGAGGTGTTTATTTTTTCTGAATATCTAAAAGGTATATCCAGCTATTTTACTTAGCTGATATTACTTACTTTTTATCTCTCTACAGACTGTGTTGACCATATAAGGAGTTCCTCCCTGCCCTCAGTAACCCCTTGGGGTCAATATGAAACCCTACGTTTCCATTTTGTTGGCAGGTGACAAAGATTTCATCCAATCAGGCCCTCATAAAAAGACTATTGAATCACTACAACAAAATGTCTACACAAAGTCTACCATTTCACTACTCAATTGCTATTGCGATTAGTAGTGATTTATGTAGTGATGTAGTAAGCGTCCATTCGGTAAGGGGAGGGGGCTCCAGGGAAAATATTGCCTATGGCTCCAAATTGCTCAGAAACGCCACTGATTATATGGATTCCACTGGAAAACTATTTCATTATATTTTTTGTCCTTTTTCATTTTCTGAGTAGTACCAGTTGTGAACATATGAGCTTTCCATCCGACATCAACAGTAACATGAAGGATTATCTTCAATGTGCTTCCTGGAGCATTTCATCACAGATTAACTAGTTCTCTGTGTGAGGATTGAATGTCCCGCCGTAATTTCCTCCTAATAGGACCAGGCCAGCGTGTGTCACGCTACGCAGAGAGAGGGGAAAGGGGAGAAATGAAATGTAACGGTAAAAATAACATCATGTAATATTAGCCGGAGAATAAAGCCAGTCATAACATGGCTATGAATTATGAGTTCAATTGGATGATAAGGGTGGCCAACCAACTGATCAAATACAAGTCTGAGAAAAGAACACATGCAGCGAAAAATATTTAGTGTCAATTTGCCTTTGAGAGAGTGCAGAATCTACGAACGGTACCGGGTTGATTCTCAACTCATTTGTAAAGACACAATGTACATTGGGTTCATGTGGACCCAAAAAGTACCAAATGGACCAAACGGAAGGTACATATTCAGTCATTTGACTCTATAGATTCTACATTCTACATAAAACATTCCCACTGAAAGAACATATACTGTACTGTCATATTCAAAGATCTGCGCTGCATTTTCATGATTTCCCTCAAAAACACACCTCATAGCGCAGGGTCAGCAACCTGCGGCTCAGGAGCCGCATGCGGCTCCAGAACACAGCCCTAGTGGCTCCCTGGCTGTAGTGTTATTACATACACACATTTGGGTGATCCGCCAACATAATATAAACATTTCAGTCACTGACAGCACCAACACGCCATGCACTGTCTGACAGTTAGATCGCCAGTTAACATAATGTTTGTTGGCCATGACACAAAAGTTTAATCTGAACCACACATTTTCAACGGTTTACTATATCATTAATATATCTTAGAGATGTTGTGTGGACAATTCTGTATTTCCTAAAAATGGAGGTCTAAAAAACATCATTAACATGGTGAAACACAACTTGATAATGTCATCAAGTTGTGTTTTACCATGTTAATGATTTTTCTTTTAGGACATTTTTTCTGAGAGTGTACAAATGGAACCAAATGGACCCGCTAGGGTCCATTTGGTTCACATTTGTACACTCTCAGAAAAAACAAAAATGAAAATGGGTGGAATTCCCCTTGAAGGGCTTATTAGGCTTACATTTTTTGCGGCTCCAGACAGATTTTGAATTTAATTTTTGGTCAAAAATGGCTCTTCCAACATCTTGGGTTGCCGACCCCTGTCATAGCGGGTCAATAAAACTTAAAACTCCAAAAGGGGTCCCCGAGTTATTATATTTTCCTCTTTTTCTGTCAGTGTGCTGACCATATAAGGAGTTCCTATCGGTTCCCAGTGAGCCCCTGGGGTAAAAAAAAAAAAATGGTTTTCAGTTTTGGCGGTGGGGTGACAACGCCTTCATCCAATCAGGATGAGAGGGCCCTTCTGCCAATCATGATCAAGTGGGGGGCGGGACTTGGTGTACATGCTGTTGTCCTTGGTGTTTCTTTTGTTTTGTTTTTGTTTTAAACATGGATTTCTCCACTTCACTCAAACATGGATTGATTCACTTCACCTCATATAGTAGGCTGTATGTTGTTTGTTTCGTTTTTAGATTTATAGTTGTAGTTTCTAGCTGTAGTATATTGTAGTTTCTAGTAGTTGTATTTATGTCCTGTCTAGCTGTCTGTTAGCTTCACACTACTGCCACTTTATCACACCTGGTTAGCTTAGCACCTTCACCTCAAGTTAGGTGTACAGTTTGCACTTTACTGGTCTGCTGCACTATTGTTGTCTCGTCTATATATTGTCTCGACGTTGTCTTATTGCACTGTCTATTGTCTTGACTATTGTCTTATTGCACTGTCTATTGTCTTATTGCACTGTGGAAAATGGAAACGCTATTTCATCCCTGTATATGTCCTGACATACATTGGAGTGACAAATAAAAAACCTTGAATCTTGAACCTAACTCATTTGTACCTCATTAGAAGGTCCAGTACGAATGGGACACGCATCATGATTTCACAAGGTGAATGAAAGAGGGTCTGGTCTATAAATAATACTTACGTATTCATCAGTGTTGGGGTCCTGGTTCTGGGGTTGCTCTGGCATAGGGACCTCACAGTCAGGACTGTAGTGTTCACAGTAGTCGTAGGCTGCGCGGTGGTCTGCCACGATCATCAGCTGCTGGATGTCTCCCTGCACAAAACACACAACACAATACATTAATAAATGAGATTGTAGATTTGGAGATTTACAGTACAATACAGAGCACAACTCAATACAGACTGACCAATAGGACGCTGCAGGGGCGGATCTAACATTTCCCATTTGGGGGGGGGGGGGGGGGGGGGCAGGAGAAAATGGTATGGGTGCGGCGCTCCCATACCATTTTCGGTTACAGGACTTTTATTAGTCAAGTAAAGCATCAATACCATCAGTTGTTGTTGAAGTTGCAACAGACACGCAGCATGCATAAAGCTAAAGGTCTGACTCAGAGAGTTTTCTGTTTTCAATGATGAAATGCTGTTGGTTTAGTGGTGACACAACTGTAGTTAGTTAGTAGCAGTAGTAGTGTTTCACATCATTTTAAATATAAGCACTTTAATTTGAAATATCTTGGGATATAAGCACTTTAATTTGAAATATCTTGGGTTGTTTTGCATACCATCGTGTTACACCCCCCCCCCCCCCCCCCCCATGCCCATGCCTAGATCCACCCCTGCATGCGAGAAGTTTACTTCCATACGTTTACTTCCTCACTCACTCACTCACTCACTCACTCACTCACTCACTCACTCACTCACTCACTCACTCACTCACTCACTCACTCACTCACTCACTCACTCACACACATCCATTTCTGTCTGGCTTTCATAGTATCTGCGTTCGTAATAACTGTCAGTGGACAGTGCCAGTTGAGCATCACACTTGTTTACAATAGAGGCACCATGTTCAATTCATCAAGACATTTAGAGTCGTACAAATATTCACTTCTGTGAAGAAGCCAGAAGTAGGTAGATGATAGTGGAGGTAAAAAGAGCGTCTAGGAGCCCTTTGACCCTTTGATAGTGGTTTTGAAAGAGTCAAGGGATTTGTGTGTCTTCGTGACTGTTGGTAGGGCGTTCCGCATTTTGGTGTTGGCATTTTTAACGAAAACACACACACAGGAAGTCTCGAATCGCACGTTAATACAAAACGTAAACAAACAAACTGATTAACTCTAACTAAAACGTCTTGGGGTCAACATCGTCACACTCTGTGACCCCCAGAGCGAGGGAGAGAAGGAGAGAGAGAGAGAGAGAGAGAGAGAGAGAGAGAGAGAGAGAGAGAGAGAGAGAGAGAGAGAGAGAGAGAGAGAGAGAGAGAGAGAGAGAGAGAGAGAGAAGAAAGGATCTAGCGCCTTAAATAAACAAAGTTGTTTTAAAGGAAACATCTGTGAGTAATAATTGTGGCGCTGAACAGGCATTCCTGACTAGAACTAGGTCAAAGCTATGCAGAGGAATTAAACGGAGAAGGAGAAGGTGACGGAGACAACGCTCCAATTAGTACCGTCATCTCATCATCGTAGAACCAGGAAAACAAACCGTGTGAGAAAAGGACAAGTACAAGAACCACACCACCGAGGAGATGATTAATACAACTCATCTTAGACTACACCAGGGGGTTTTCAACCTTTTTGATCCCAGGGCCCACCATTTATTCAAAATTTGAGCCACGGACCACCACTTGAGCACATTTTAGCCCCACAGACCCCAAAACTAAAGATTTCTTTTGCTTTTGTCCATCTTCTAATTGTGTAGACTTCAGATGATGAATATTTTAACTCTTGAGAGCGTAAAAATGAAACCAAATGGACCCGCAAGAGTTACATTTGGTTTCATTTTTACGCTCTCAAGAGTTACATCTGGTTAAGCAACTTAGCTGGGGACCACCTGGAACCCTCTCAGGGACCACTGTTGAAAACCCCTGCACTACATCAACACACACACACGCAAGGTGTGCATGTGTGTGTGTGTGTGTGTGGGTGTGTGTGTGTGTGTGTGTGTGTGTGTGTGTGTGTGTGTTGTGTGTGTGTGTGTGTGTGTGTGTGTGTGTGTGTGTGTGTGTGTGTGTGTGTGTGTGTGTGCGTGTGAATCTACGTTGCCCGGTTTAATTATTTTAACAATGCTGGTCATAAAACCCAGACCCCCCCCCTCCCCCTCCTGTACTCCCGCCAAATGGGAAATGAGTGATTTGGTCCTCTCAGAGCATGGCGTATTTAAGACAAATGGAGTCACTTGGCTCTGTGTGCAACGAGGAAGACATGAGCAGACCTGTACACCACACACACACACACACACACACACACACACACACACACACACACACACACACACACACACACACACACACACACACACACACACACACACACACACCTAAACACCATGGACTGATTTACTGAGGTCAGGACCAACACATGGAGGAAAGGGGGGGGAGAGAGAGAGAGAGAGAGAGAGAGAGAGAGAGAGAGAGAGAGAGAGAGAGAGAGGGGGGGGGAAGAAAAGGAGAATGGTGAAAGAGAAAAGAGAGAAATGGGGGGGGCAAAAGAGGAGAGAGAGACAGAGAGAGAGGGAGAGAGAGGGAGAGAGGGAGGGAGAAAGAGAGAAAGGGAGAGGGAAAGGGAGAGATAGAGAGAGAGAGAGACAGAAAGACAGAGAAAGAGAGTGAGGGGGAATGAGAGAGAAAGAGAGGGAGGGAGAGAGAGAAAGACAGAGACAGAGAGGGGGGGGGAGAATGGTGAAAGAGAAAAGAGAGAAAGAGAAAGGGGAGCAAAAGAGAACAGAGAGAGGGAGAGAGAGAAACAGAAGGTTCCGAAGGATCCCCAGGCAGCAAAGGGAACCGGGTCTGCCTCCCTCTGTCTCTCTCCGCCTGTGTGTGTGTGTGTGTGTGTGTGTGTGTGTGTGTGTGTGTGTGTGTGTGTGAGAACCACATGTTCTCAGAAACTACAGGCTGTTGCAGACCAGAAACCAAACCTCTGTACCGTATCATCAATCCAAGTTCCACTGGATCACACTTTACAAAACCACTTTAGATCAGGGGTTTTCAACAGGTGGTCCGGGGACCACCAGTGGTCCTTGAGAGGGTTCCAAGTGGTCCCCAGGCTAGTTTGTTTAACCAGATGTAACTCATGAGAACGTAAGAGTTAAAATACCCATCATGCGAATTAGTCCAAATCAACACAACTGGAAGATTAATGGTCATGGACAGAAGCATACAGAATAAATCTTTAGTTTTGGGGTCTGTGGGGCTAAGGTGTCCTCAAATGGTGGTCCGTGGCTCAAATTCTGAATAAATGGTGGGCCTGGGATGAAAAAGGTTGAAAAACAATGCTTTGGAGCAGGGTTTTTCAACCTTTTTGACTCCATTCAGCATTTGAGCATTCATTTTTACATTCCCTAGAGCAGGGAGCCCAACCAGTAGATCGGGATCTACCGGTAGATCTCGGCCTGATCACAAGTAGATCTCGGGAGATGTGGGGGGGAAGAAAAAAAATGGGGTGGAAAAGAAAAAAAGAGCGATTTTCGTCTGTGTGTGTGATGCATTTGCAATGGCAGTGTTTGTCCATGTCTGTTGTACTTATGTTGTACTGTTGTAGACCTATTTATGACAAGTCTGTTGTACTTTATGCTTATATGGACATAAAGTAAAGTGGTAAAACAAAGTAGTGTTGTGTTGTTATGAAGTTACTGCAGGCTGGCAACGATGCGTGTGATTTGAAATGTTGATATTGGACTGGTAGATCCCGGAGGGGTTGGCTCCTGAAAAGTAGATCTTGGTCAAAAAAGGTTGGGCACCCCTTCTCTAGAGTTACATCTGCTTAACCAACTTTCCATCATTTAGCCTGCATGGGGACCACCTGGAACCCTCTCAGGGACCACTGGTGGTCCCCGGACCACCTGTTGAAACCCCCTGTATTACGCCAAATAACATCACATAACATCACATGATGTCATCCAGCGCTGACAGAAAGAATCTACACCAGAACGACAACCTCAAAGCTTTAGTTCGCCGACATCATCGTCATCCTTTGACATGTCGTTGCTAACATCTCGTTCTTCATCTCTCTTACACACAGAGCACGGTTTATTTTATGACTAAGCAAGGTTTTAATTTGTAACCCAAGCCACCAGGGACGGTGTGTTCACGCTGTTGGAACTGCCAGCCTGTCTTCAATTTTATTTTTTTAGTTTTTTGATAGAACACCCTGGTAGCAGGTACGGATGTAACATTTCCCAATTTGGGGGGGGGGGGGGGGGGTATAGTGCGGCTTCATCGCCCGTGTCGGAGTTACAGGACTTTTATTAGTCAAGAAAAACATCAATAATAACATCAGTTGTTGTTGAAGTTGCAACAGACACGCAGCATGCATAAAGCTAAAGGTCTGACTCAGAGAGTTTTCTGTTTTCAATGATGAAATGCTGTTGGTTTAGTGGTGCCACAGCTGTAGTTAGTTAGTAGCAGTAGTAGTGTTTCACATCATTTTAAATTTAAGCACTTTAATTTGAAATATCTTGGGTTGTTTTGCATGCCATCGTGTTTGGTGGGGCAGACGGAGCATTTAGGTTTAGGGGGGCATTGCCCCCCCATACCCATGCCTAGATCCGCCCCTGCCTGGTAGAGAGACAGAAAGAGACAGAGAGAGACGCTCGTTCCAGTTCTTGTTTCTTGGCTTGTATCATCTCAGGGGGATTACGACGCCGACAGGAGACGCTGGAAAACTCCCTCCCCCTCTTACCAAATAAAAAAATCCTCATCCAAAAAGACGGTGAAACCAAACTGCTGCCAGAGACACCAGAGACAGCCAGATCATTCTGCAACTGTGACCGGCAGTTGCCTAAAGTGGTCAACTGATTTATTATTTTTTGTTATGAATTAGTTGCGACCGGTGGCCAACAGTCAACCCTATAGCCGGGTACCAGGATCCATTTCTACATTTAAGGTCAAAATCAATGTCGCAACTCCCTAATAAAAACATAACCTTAACCAACGGTACCTAAGGTCGCGACTGCTATGGCACAACAGTAAGGGGAGTTAAGATTAGGTTTAGACCTAGATTTTTACTGAGGTTATGTTTAGCGGCCGCGGTCGCAAAAGCATTTTGTCGCAAAACCATTTTGCCACAAAAAACATTTCGTCACAAAACCATTTTGTTGCAAAATCATTTTGCGGCAGTTGGAAAATAACGGTCAACGGTCACGACTGATGACCAGTGGTCGTGGTCGCAGGATGATTTCCCCCTCTCCTGGCTGAAATCTCTCAGCTAACACTAACAAAACATAACATGCTGCTTCCAAAGGTAGAGGAGGGACAACTCAACCTCGGTGAGATCACACACATTAAGCCTGTGGGTGAGTCACTGCAAAATGAAGATGTCTGTGTGTGTGTGTGTGTGTGTTGTGTGTGTGTGTGTGTGTGTGTGTGTGTGTGTGTGTGTGTGTGTGTGTGTGTGTGTGTGTGTGTGTGTGTGTGAGAGTGATGCCAAAACACAGCTGACACACACACACACACACACACACACACACACACGGCCCTAAGGGGGTCAGTGTGTGTGTGTGTATGTGTGTGTGTGTGTGTGTGTGTGTGTCTTTTCCTAGTTTGTGGAAGTGAGCACTGCGTTCCGCAGACCTCAGCTCAAAGGAATGACAGGGAGTTTTAACAGACTACAGTCCCACAGGCTAACGTCGGCTCTTTGCTTTACAAAACCTTTTTTTTTACATTTCTGAGAGCACACACACACACACAGCACACTGAGGGGAAATGCCTTCACTTTGCAAACCTCTGCTTCATACTCCACTCCTTTAAATGTGTCTACAGTCCACAGTGAAGCTAGATCCATGTTGTTGTTGACCGTCTTTTTCCGACGGGTCGATTGCCGTCCACACATGGCCTTATCGACGAGACAGGACATGTCCCGGTCTGGTGCATATGTCGGGGGCAACACTATGCGTGTCGTAGTGATCAGAACCATGGAGTAGTGACATTGAGGGGTCAGAAACCAAACGCTCCAGTTGCTGTTCATTAATGCAGCCTGGATAGAGACAAACGGGACAACAAACTGTTGCCAGAATCTGTGAGTGAAGCGTCCAATCTATGAAAACCAGTAACCAGTTTAACTATGAACATAAAGGAAAACCAGACCAAAGCTGCTTATAATCTTCTACATTTTCTAAATGTGTAGGTTCTTGAAAATTAGGTAATTCAGATGGTTAAATATTATTTACGCTTGAGATGGTTTCATTTTACGATCTCAAGAGTTAAGTCAGGATCAATGTACCAGTGTACACAGAGGCCCGCACACCGTCTATACTTGCAAGTAACTTTTTTATTAGAGCAACGTTTCGGTCAACGGACCTTCTTCAAGCATCTCAAGAAGGTCCGTTGACCGAAACGTTGCTCTAATAAAAAAGTTACTTGCTAGTATAGACGGTGTGCAGGCCTCTGTGTACACTGGTACATTGATCCTGATTTAAGACGGTGTGCAGGCCTCTGTGTATACTGGTACATTGATCCTGATTTAAGACGGTGTGCAGGCCTCTGTGTACACTGGTACATTGATCCTGATTTAAGCTTTTTGCCTGCCTACGCACCCGCCACAAAGACCCACAGGAGTGCATTAGACTTTGTTTCCTACGATCTCAAGAGTTACAGATCTAAAAGGGTCCATTTGGTTACCAATGGTCCTTTCTAGGATGGAAGGAGGACTCTATCATAGGAGGAAAAAATGGTGAAAAACAAGGGTTTTATCTCTGGCGCATGTCAACCAATTTCGCTCCAACTCACCAGCAAAAAAGCACCAGATTTTCCGCCAGGAGTTTTTCACTAATTCTGGCGCTAGGGGGGTCTGGAAAAAAGCTAAATATAGCGACAAATACGCCAAGTTGGCAACACTGATCACTCCTTCCTTCTTCCTTTATTCTTCTGGAGGATGAGGAGGAGGAGGAGGAGGAGAGGAGGAGGAGGAGAGGAGGAGGAGGAGGAGGAAGAGGAGGAGGAAGAGGAGGAGGAAGAGGAGGAGGAGGAGGAGGAGGAGGAGGAGGAGGAGAGGAGGAAGAGGAGGAGGAGGAGGAAGAGGAAGAGGAAGAGGAGGAGGAGGATGAAGAGGAGGAGGAAGAGGAAGAGGAGGAGGTGGAGGTGGAGGTGGAGGAGGAGGAGGGAAGAGGAGGAGGAGGAGGAGAGGGTGGAGGAGGAGGATGAGGAAGAGGAAGAGGAAGAGAGGAGGAGGAGGAGGAAGAGGAAGAGGAGAGGAGGAGGAGGAGGGAGGAGGAGGAGGTGGAGGTGGAGGAGAGGTGGAGGAGAGAGGAGTGGAAGAAGGAGGAGGAGGTGGAGGTGGAGGAGGAGATGATGAGGAGGAGGAGGAGGAGGAGAGGAGGAAGAGGGAGGAGGAGGAGAGGAGGAAGAGGATGAGGGAGGAGGAGGATGGAAGAGGAGGAGGAGGAGGATAAGGAGGAGGAGGAGGAGGAGGATGAGGAAGAGAGGAGGAGGGAGGATAAGGAGGAGGATAAGGAGGAGATAAGGAGGAGGAGGAGGAGGAGGAGGAAGAGGATAGGAGGAGGATAAGGAGGAGGTATAAGGAGGAGGAGGAGGAGGAGGAGGAGGAGGAGGAGGAGGAGGAGGATAAAGGAGGATGCGGAGGAGGAGGAGGGATAAAGAGGAGAGGAGGAGGAGGAGGAGGAGGATAAGGAGGAGGAGGAGGAGGAA
>CM076985.1:40079412-40094412 GCA_039105355.1 Benthosema pterotum
GTTAACCAGATGTAACTCTTGAGAGTGTAAAAATGAAACCAAATGGACCCTTGCGGGTCCATTAGGTTTCATTTTTACACTCTCAAGAGTTAAATATTCATCATGTGAATTATCCCAAGTCTACACAACTAGAGAATGTAGAAGATTAATGGTCATTTTGATCTGTATGTTGGACTGTTTGGTTTAACAAATCCAGCCTGGAATTGTGGACAAAAGCAAAAATTAACTTTAGTTTTGGGGTTTGTGGGGCTAAAATGTCATCGATGGTGGTCCACCGTGGCTCAAATGCTGAATTAATACTCACTATCTCTGCTCTATAGATGTCCAAACTCCAAACCATCTCAGTCTGCTCTCTCTGCTCTCTCATCTCCAACCATCTCAGTCTGCTCTCTCTGGCTCTATCTCCAAACCATCTCAGTCTGGTCTCTCTGGCTCTATCTCCAAACCATCTCAGTCTGGTCTCTCTGGCTCTATCTCCAAACCATCTCAGTCTGCTCTCTCTGGCTCTATCTCCAAACCATCTCAGTCTGGTCTCTCTGGCTCTATCTCCCAAACATCTGACATGCTGTCAGCTCTGATCCTCTCCATCCTTCTAGAACTCCCAGAGAGAACCTGAACATCTCTGTCTCTGCTGTACCTCCAGATGTGTGTCTGAAAGACTCTTCTACACCTTCAGTTTCATTCCTCCATCACACATCACAGCTGACACTTCCCCCTCACCCATTCCTACCTGCATGTACTCCTATCTTCACCCATCTTTTATTGCTCTTGACATAGCCTGCCTGGCTTAACCCGAATCTACTGTATTTTGGCCTAGGTGGGGCGGGGTGCAGTGTTGCCAACTGCCAAACTCCAAAATGCACTAGTGGCACTTCGAAAATGCACTATAATGCGCTAAATATACAGATCAAAATGATCATTAATCTTCCACATTCTCTAGTTGTGTACTGTAGACTTGGGATAATTCACATGATGAATATTTTAACTTAAAAAAAAAAAAAAAAAAAAAAAAAAAACTCAAGCTCTCAAAGAGTTACATCTGGTTAACTAACTGTCCACCGTTTAGCCTGGGGACCACTACAGCATAGGGTTACAGCGTGACGAGCTTCTTTACATAGTAACACTCTCCGTGCCAGCCCTTTTTCATATTTTTGGAGGTAGCCAGTGCCAGTTTTTTTTCATCAAAAACTCATTTCATATTTCGGTCCATGTTTCCCCACGGACAAGTTAGTTGGCGACACACACTTCGGTTGCGGTTTGGTGGGTCTCTTGTTATTGTCTATCAATGGTGGATGCGGTCGCTGCTAGCTGCTGTTAGCATGGGGATCGAATTAACCGCGCCGGTAACTACGTCACGTACAGTAGCGTTAACGTCAGCGGCATCAATTGTTACTGTAAATCATAATGATAACGGGAGACGTAGATCTATTTCAATGGCATGAAAACTGTTAAGTGTGGACTCTGGTAGAAATAATAATAGTAAAAATAGTTGATCTATACAAGCTCAAAAGGTTTGCATCTGCCTGTCTGTCTGTCTGTCTGTCTGTCTGTCTGTCTGTCTGTCTGTCTGTCTGTCTGTCTGTCTGTCTGTCTGTCTGTCTGTCTGTCTGTCTGTCTGTCTGTCTGTCTGTCTGCCTGCCTGCCTGCCTGCCTGCCTGCCTGCCTGCCTGCCTGTCTGTCTGTCTGTCTGTCTGTCTGCCTGCCTGTCTGCCTGCCTGCCTGCCTGCCTGCCTGCCTGCCTGCCTGCCTGCCTGCCTGTCTCCCCTGCCCACCCTGTCTCACTGATCGTCACCTCATCCAGTTCCCTGCATGGTGCTGAGGTCTGCATGCAGATCACCTTTAAGACAGGCTGAGTTGCTGCACATCTGTCCATCTGTGTTTGTTCAGAGCTGCAGCCGGGCATTTACCATGATGGAGTTTCCAGTCTGCATGCGTGAGGGGGGTGGAGGGGGGTGGAGGGGTTAGGTGGGGAGAGGGGGGTAGGGGGGCCCCTAAATTATATCCAACATTTTTCTTGGCAAACGTCGGCTTGGGAAAACGACAGGCCTGCGAGAAAAACAGCAGGCAACGCCGGGTGTGTGGTGCCAGGGTGCCAGGCTGGGCAGACAGACAGACAGGCAGGCTAGGCAGACAGACAGACAGACAGACAGACAGACAGACAGACAGACAGACAGACAGACAGACAGACAGACAGACAGACAGACAGACAGAGCAGACAGACAGGTCCTCCGGTGAAAAAAATATACACACATACACATCCTCCTCGATGCCCGGCGTACGCAATTATAAAGAAACAGACGGTGCTGCCAGTTGGGGCTATATTAGTTTGCCAAACAATGATTTGTGGACCCCTAAGAGTTAACATGCTTTTCGCTAAAACTGTGCAGGCCCTAGGTTTTCAACCTTTTTGATCCCAGGGCCCACTATTTATTCAGAATTTGAGCCACGGACCACCATTTGATGGTATTCTGGCCGCACAAACCCCAAAACTAAAGATTTCTTTTGCTTGTTTTTGTCCACAATGCCAGGCTGGATTTGGGGAACCAAAACAGTCAAACAGACAGATCAAAATGACCATTAATCTTCTACATTCTCTAGTTGTGTACAGAAAACCTTGTACATAGAGTACGAGGTTTTCAACCAGACAGCCGACATGTTATATGACGTCATTTGGAAATCACCATGATCGTAATCAGACCATCAAACCGGCTCCAACTACAACTGTAATTACAATTCATAATCTTTATAGACATACCAGTTCAGAGCTGAACCGAAAAAACAACTCTAGATGTAATCTACACATTTACGTGCACTTATGGGAAATAGACTCACTCTTTCTGCGACCACAATAACCATGTCAGAAAACCAAACCACAAACCAGAGCGCTAAAACTAAGTGCTACCTTCAGCATGCACGTACATGTACATGAAGTAAAGGGAAAAAAAACCATCTCTCCCACAGGGGATAATTTATAAGCAAATAAAAACATCAACGTAACGCCTCTGTTCCACATCTATGCAAAAAAAAATCTTCAATGTTCATTATTATTTGTTGTGTGAGAAGAAAAAAAGAATCAATATAACCTTTTTGCCCCTGTGATTCAGGTCACGGGACGGTTGAAAATCTGACTAGGGCAGCTGATTGGCCAACAGCCCTGTCACTCAGTGTCAAAGAATAAACATGGCGGCCCCTCCCCTACTATGGTATCAATCTGCTACCGTATCAATCTGGCCATTAAAATGACCTATGATAAATAGTTTCTTGAAGTGAATGAAGTGTAGGTTTTTTTGTAAAAATTATCATCCGACATATTTTACTGCTTTTGTTCACATCCTTGTAACGCTTGTTGGCGAGATTTGTTTGGTTAGCAACCGGGATAGCACATTAGCCACATGAATGATGACAACAACGTCGTTCTGCTTTCTCAATATTCTGATTGGTTGTTATGAACCAATCACAGGAGACTGTGGCTTTGACAACACCCCACCCATGAACTGCAGGTGTTGAGAGGACTTTCAGACTATTATCAGGAAACCAAATCACTGAATTGTTCCTTTAAAGGGGAACTCCACCCATTTTCAACATTTTAATATGCCATTAATATACCTTAGAGATGTTGTGTGGACATGATAAAAAAAAGTTCCCCCAATTCTGTATTTCCTTAAAATGGAGATCTGAAAAAAAGCATTAACATTGGTGAAATACATCTGATGACATCCTCAAGATGTATTTCACCATGTTAATGATTTTTCTTTCAGAGCCCTTTTTCCTGAGAGGGTACAAATGGAACCAAATGGACCCGCTAGGGTCCATTTGGTTCCATTTGTATCCGTTCAGGAAAATTTTGAAAATGGGTGGAATTCCCCTTTAATTTCAAACCAACACAATGTGGGCGGAACACACCTCCAAGATGGAACAATGCCCCAAATCGAAGGAGGATTCTTCCTCTCTTCTCCTCCGAGTTGACGCGTAGAAGGCTGTGTGTGATATTTATTTTCACATATTCTACATGAATCTCTCCATAATATCTGTCTCTGTTGTTTCCCAGAGCATTTCAACAATCATCTTTGTTCCATTCATTGTTCTCCATCTCTCGACTCGCCTCGCCTCGCTTTCAACAAGTTGTTGTTTTATCCCGCTGTCTGTGTGGTCCCAGAACCTTCTATCTCCATGTCACGACTGCTATCTTTAATTAATTAAAAATGAATTTGATTAAGTCTTGGTTGTTTGTCAGCGTTGTGCGAAAGCAACAAAGTACTAATACACAATCTCTCGGCGTGTGACATCGCATTGTTTCGAAACGTTGTGGGAAAAAAACATTCTAATGATGATAAATGATGGCATTCGAACTCTGTCTGTAGGTTTTAAAAATACTTAACCAATTAGTAAAGTATTAAGAGAAGCTTACTAACCACATTGGAACACACTGACTCCAGTTTGCTCTTTGGATTTTCTTCAGTAATGTTCAAGTAATGTATTTTGGACATGCATGTCCCAAGAATAATAATTATGCCAATTATTTTTGCAACACACTTCAATTCAAGCCCATTCTCAGTGGGAACCCGTTTAGTTGCCTTAGTTATTGAAAAATATCCTCCCTACAAGCTCATAGCACCCCACTGAGTGGCGCACCATGAGCTTTTAGATCTGTTGTTTTTTAATATCCTCTTAACAGAGACCTAAATTTAAGGGACAATTTAGGGACAATCTTAGTTGCAGGTACAACAATTTAGTTAGGGAACATTTTAGTTTCAGGGGGACGACAAATTAAGTTCCAGGGACAAAATGTTACTTTCAGGGACAAATTTTAAGTTCTAGAGGGGAACTTTTATTTCCACAATAGTAGTTCCAGGGACCCCCAAGAACATCCCTGGAACTACATGGTCAAATCCATCATCTCTGAGCTCCTTGAACGAAACAGTCAACTAGTTGAGCAGCACTGACGTACTGTAGAAACAGAGTAGGTTTTTTCTGAAAAATAAAAATGCAACAGATGCAACAGCCTCAGTACCAAAACGGGTTAAGTAAGTTTACAGCTAGGCTCTTGAATCAATAGAATAAAACAGCCTGGCTACTGAAACCAGATCTGTGTTTTCTTGCTCCTTTGGCAAAAAGTAAACACAGGATCAGACTAAACTATGGAGAGGAGAGGAGAGTGCAGGGAGAAAGGGAGCAGCAGCAGCAGCAGCAGCAGCAGCAGCAGCAGCAGCAGTAACAGCAGCAGCAGCAGCAGCAGCAGCAGCAGCAGCAGCAGCAGCAGCAGCAGCAGCAGCAGCAGCAGCAGCAGCAGCAGCAGCAGCAGCAGCAGCAGCAAGTGGCATTTCTAAGCAATTTGGAGCCCTAAGCAAGATTGTCCCTGGATGCCCCCTTTGGTAAGGAGGGCTCCAAGGAAAATCTTCTGTGACGTCATACCTATGACAGGCATAGCAAAATGGCACCCCCCTAGGGATAAAAATATAAACCATTTGTACACTAAAGAACATATTCTATATGTTTTAAATGTTAAATTCTAGTTATGCATTCATCCATAATGAGGCTTATTAGCCTGGGATACTTTTTAAAGCATGTCTGGTGGTCACCCTGGTGCCACTCCTCCCCTCATGCCGCCCCAGACAACTGCCTAGTCTGCCTAATGGCAAAAACGCCCCTGACAGCAGCAGCAGCAGAAAGGCAGCAGCAGCAGAAAGGCAGCAGCAGCAGCAGCAGAAAGGCAGCAGCAGCAGAAAGGCAGCAGCAGAAAGGCAGCAGCAGCAGCAGCAGCAGCAAGGCAGCAGCAGCAGCAGCCTGGGCCTGAGCATAATTTGGAAAGTATGTGGCATATTTTCCATTTTCATGCAGCAGTGCTGGAGCTTGTCCCTCCATTCTCCCAACTGGCAGACACACAGCAGGAGAGAGAGAGAGAGAGAGCATTAAACATCTCTCTCTCTCTCTCTCTCTCTCTCTCTCTCTCTCTCTCTCTCCCTCTCTCCCTCTCTCTCTCTCTCTCTCTCTCTTCTCTCTCTCTCTCTCTCTCAAAATGTCCTCTCCGTTCCCACGGTAACAAGCTGCCTGTAATAATCGCTGGATATCAGTATAAGGTGTGAAATATGCATATACTGTACTGTAGAGGTTTACTCAAGTACTCATGAGTATCATGCGTGTAGACCTCTGTATGCTTTATACTTCTACTGCCATTCACATCTGAAGGTTTAGTGTATTTCAACTACTAAGCAGAGCGCAAACTTGCATGTTGCTCACACAAGTAGGCCATGGCCTACCTGTGCATGAGCAGAGCGAGCGAGCAGAGAGAAAGTCCCCTCGACACCTCCAGGAGATAATACTCTTGAAATACCTAGAGATCTCTTAATTACGTCACCATTACACAATCACCTTTAAGGGACGGCCGACGACCGTAAAAAGCATAAAGCAACAAGGCTTCACACTTGTGTGAAGTGGTCCATAGACCTCACTGGAATTCAAAACAATTTAAACAAAAAGTCCATAGACCTGGCTGGATGCACCAGGGCAGAACTACAGAACAACATGTGCTGTGGATCTCCCAGAATGGGGAGGAGGACATTAGGGTTCAGGCAGTTCATGGGAGTAAAACCTAAGACTTGGAGCCCCCCCGGTGGCCCTGTCGTTATACACTGAGGACCCCCTTTAAAACGCCTGGTTTAAAACAAGTTCCCCTTCTGTCACCTCCTCTGCCCTGTTGACTGGAGTGTTACTCTATATCACAGATGTCAAACTCAAGGCCCGGGGGCCAAATCAGGCCTGTGAATGAATTATCTTTGGCCCACGGGATGATATTGAATTAGTATTAGAACTGGCCCTCTGGTATATTGCACACACCATGATAAGAAATGAATGCAACTAATTGTTTTACTTCCTCAACTCAGTCTCATTTACTTTCTCAATTAACTCAGCACTTGGTGAGGATCATAGAAGAAAAAGATTTTCCCCGAAAAATAGCAGGTGTTCACGTCTCATAGCACGCCACAGAGTGGTGCTCTATGAGACATGAAAACCTGCTATTTTTCATTAAAACAGTTTTTAATGCCGGCAGTTTCATCTTTACAATTATATTGCCATTAAGAGACATTGATTTTTGATGGAAAATTACTTTTTTTTGCTGTTTGACAGGGACGTCATCGTAAACCGGTGTTGAAACACAGAGCGGTGTCTCCGGTCTCCGGCCCAATTTTTTTCTATTTTGGCCCACTATTTGGGTTTGACACCCCTGCTCTATAGTCTGGGACACAACAAACCCAATGAGAAAAACAACAGAACAGTGAGAGGAGAATCAGAACCGGTTCCACTCTGTGATGATGTCAGCTGTATGGAAGAGATTTACTGGTGACCGTTAACAACACAGCAGGGAGGGAGACGGCTAGTAACGCACACACTTTCCCCTCCACATACACATACATACACACACAGCGCACTCGCTGTGTGCACACGCATAGGCACATGCACAACCTCAGCAAAAAAGAGCACATCTTTAGAACATAAACTATAGCGTATTTTCTTTGTCGCGTACGCCAAAGCACTTTTAAAGACACAGTGCCGACGGAAATTGCAACTCTCTTCATACATTCAGAATTCGAAATGGTGTGGGGAAGCCATGCCTCCACCACCACCACCCATCCAAATCACACCTGTACCAGCACCACCCATCCAAATCACACCTGTACCAACACCATGAATTCAAATCACACCTGTACCAACACCACCCATTCCAAACACACTTGTACCAACACCATGAATTCAAATCACACCTGTACCAACACCATGAATTCAAATCACATCTGTACCAACACCATGAATTCAAATCACACCTGTACCAACACCACCCATTCCAAACACATCTGTACCAACACCATGAATTCAAATCACACCTGTACCAACACCACCCATTCCAAACACACTTGTACCAACACCATGAATTCAAATCACACCTGTACCAACACAAGGCATCCAAATCACACCTGTACCACCACCGAGCATTGAATTCACACCTGCACTAGCACCAAGCATTCAAACCACACCTGTACCACCACCAATTAATGTGTCATTAATGCCGTGTATTTCGATTGGCTGTTGACTCAAAGGCTTTGGAAAGAAACCAAAAGACTCAGGGAAGAAGACTTACAGTATTTGCACATGATATACTTGGAGTAATGTTAACTCCACAGTTCAAAACAGAAAAAGAAAAGCCCTACAAAATCGCGGCCGCCCATCTTTAAACTTTAACACTAACACGAACCAGATGACCCTTTGACCTCTGTGGAAGAATGATGACATCACTCCCTCTGGACCCCAGAGCAGAGCCTGCCAACCATAGGAGGCTGTGGATTATATACGACGGGACATAAAAGTGTTGTTTGGCAAAGTGTCTTCTGTAGAGCTGCAATCTGGAACGTATGAGTGAACACAGCGTTGTTTTAATGTACTGTAGAGTGTGTAAGTCAATATAACTGGTATAAAGTAGGGATGTGAAAAAAGTCGGAAATCGACACGATTGTCGACACGTGTTCACGGCGACACGAAAAAGTACCAGTCAACAAATTGCCTCTTTTTTTCCTTTTTTATATTAATGATTTTTATTTTTTTGTAATTTTTTTTTTAAGGTTACTGTTTTCAAGGGAAGAGAATTGCTTATTTCCGGTACCCCTATTACTATCGCTGTACCGAGGACATGTCTGTGCTGTGCGCGTCTGTGCTGCGTCCTCCTCCTCCTTCCCCCCGCAGTCTGTCTCAAAGAAACGGCTATGATCGCTTATTTGCTTATTTTTTGGAACCACGGCACAAACACCTAAAGTTCACCACCGACGTTGTGAACATGTCACTGCTTTCTTGTCAAATCTCGAGCTCCAAAGCTCGAGTCTTTGGAGCGGGGAGTGCGCTCAAACTTGAAGATGTTTTTTTGTCTCTCTCTCTCTTTGCCGGCTTTTGCCAGGCCCGGATCTAAAGTTTCACAATTGGGGAGGGGGCAGGCGAAAACTTCATGCGGCAACTGTGTTATATTTAGGGCGTTTAGGGACACATGCACACGGCTGCGTTGTGGACCGTAGGGCAACATTTTGCGTTGGGTTGAAACGCAACCCAACGCAACCCAACTGCGTTGGGTTGCGGGACTGCGTTGCGGGATGAAAAAATAAATAAAAAAATTGCCACGGGCTAAAAAAAATAAAAATAAAAAATCAACCCAATCAACATTGGGCCGCGACACGTCGACATTCCAAATATGTGTCGATTAACATCCCTAGTATAAAGTATCTGTGTGATAATACACTATGTTAATGCTATACTAATTCCTACAACAGTATGACAGAAGGTCGGTCTCCTTGCTCTTTCATTGAGACCTTTGTATACTAAGGGGAAATTATGAGAATCTGGGGACTAAAACACAACTAGTTTCTTACTCGTCACAACCAGGTTGCAGCCTGGTCTCGCCGTCTCTCACATTTGGTCCATTGGGTTCTAATTGTGAACACAATCTCGGAGTTACAGTGTGTAGTATTACGCAGAAGCGGGGATCGAACCCGGGACTCCCACTCGCCAGTCCAACGCACAACAAGTCGCGCCAATAGGGCTGAGCCCGATTGGCGGGGCTGTTGTGGCTGGCTCATGGCTGGGTGCTACATTCACCCCCTTGATCTTTTGGAGCGCGTCCTCGCGCTTCACACTTCACACCGCGGACCGCCGTACACGATGTCCTTCATGTGGACCCGCAAGGACGTAGACGGGTATATTGGGGATAACACCCGCACTCCAAATCCTGCCGACTACGCCAGATTGTAGTATTACGCAGAAGCGGGGATCGAACCCGGGACTCCCACTCGCCAGTCCAACGCACAACAAGTCACGCCAATAGGGCTGAGCCCGATTAGCGGGGCTGTTGTGGCTGGCTCATGGCTGGGTGCTACAAGTGTATATAAGTATAATTCCACCACACTGCACACGTGTTTGACTGTACATGTTTTGTTCTTGTGTGCATGTGCAAGAATGTATGTAGGGCCTACAGTATGTCTGTGCGCATTCTCATATGTTCTGTCCTCCCCCACAACCGGCGAAACACTAAGTCATCTGGCGGCGTGTTTTCACCCTGTCCCTCGCCTACCAGTTCAAAAAAAGACTCCGTATTTCACGCTGACGTGAGGCCGCCGGGCATGTGTTTGGTGTTTAATAAGCCCTGAGGGTGAGTGGATGACACGGCGCTCCGCTCCGCTCGCCCTCGCCTCCACTCATCAATCTCAGAGCTTTCTTTCTTTTTTTCTTTTTGTGAAGGCAAAGGATTGAGAAGAGCCTGAGGGACAGGCTGTGTGTTTAATGAGAACACATCCATCGTCCTGCAGCAACAGCAGCAGCCTGGCTGCTAAACGGCCTTTTATTCTAGAAACAAAGACTAGATAACAGGCCTGCACCCACAACAACACGTGTGGCCCTGAAGGGATGGGACTAATAGCTGCTCCACAAGCTCAATCATCTCAATGGAGGCAAAGTACAACATATATTGGAGAAAAATGTACTGTAAGCGAATGCTGCCATGTTTTTTTTTTCCACCCTAAAACTTGATTATCAAGTATTATTGATATATGAGGAGGAGGGTTTTATTCAAAAGAAAAGTGTACAGTATTTGTTGAACTGTCATTTTTATGTGGGCACCCACACCAGTTCATTCATTATGCCCGGTTTGCCTGGTGGGTGTAGCCGTAGTTGTATGCTAAAAGGGGGAGGAGTTATGCTTAATATAGCTTCCTGGAGGGGGCGGAGCCTAGTGCACATTTACACGGCCCATAGTTTGCTCTAAACTGCATTCTCAATTTTGGCCACTATGTCTTTTTTTGCCTCAAGGTGTCCTCGCATGAAGTCTCTGTATTTTTTCCAACTCTATGACGTGCAATGATGTCTTCCCTTTGTGTTTAAGAGTTTCTTTGTGAAAGTCAAACGTCAGGCTGGGTATCAGGCCTGGCGTTTGAACAGGTGGACATGTCCACGAAAAATCGCACCCAATTGAACAAAATACTGTACACTGTGTGTGGACAAAACATCTTCCTCCGTTTATAAGAATAATAACAACACCTGATGATCATGTTTGGGGTGGAAAAAAGGTCACATCACTCCACCCTTAACATTTCAACAGAAATAATCGACTCCGTATGTAAAAACACCAGAAGGGTCCATATATCACTCTGTATGTCTGCATGACAGACTATTGTTCTGGCTTTGTTTACCACGTTGCCGTGGATTCAGTAAACATTCATTAGCCAACGTCGATGGAATCCTGTAAACTAATGATTATGACACAATTTCCACAAATAAATATTGCATGTCGAAAAATCCGAAAGCAGGAGTGACGGTGCGCAGCGATGGAGGGGCGATGGAGGACACATGCACAACTTTTTGTTCCTCCATTGTTTTTTTTTTTTTTTTACGAAGGACACACGAAGGACAGGACAGCTGTTAATTAATGAATAAAAGCACTTACCTCAAAGACCTCCTCGTCAAGTATTCTGGTTCCAAACACTACAATCCCTTTGGTGTCGATGATGGGGTGGGGGCTGCGCTGCAGCTTCTGGGTGGTCTTCTTCTTACAGTCCAGGATGAGGGTGATGGTCTGCTTGTGTACGCTGATGGCAACTCGATGCCACCTGGGGGGGGGGGGACATGGGTGAGTTTAATTTACTATTTACAACTTTTAGCAGACAAGTCTACCCATTAGCAAGGAACTCTGTCACTAGTATACCCTAGAGGTGCTGGATGGACATGATAAAAAAAGTCCCCCCAGTCTGTGTTCCCAAGAAATGGAGGTCTGAAGAAAACCACTAACATGGTGAAACATCTTGATGACATCATCAAGATGTATTTTCACCATGTTAATGGATTTAGACGCTTCTTTTTTCTCAGAAAAAAATGTTGAAAATGGGTGAAATTCCCCTTTAATCCAGAGTGACTTACAATGATAGAAGTTCACATTTTAAGTGAATTTACAATACACTTTGCAATATACAATGCAAGCACTAAAACATGGTAACGCACAAGTCACTGCTACAAGTACTATGAGTTGGCTTGTACCTGTACAGTAATACAAGTACTATGGGTTGGTATGTAATACAAGTACTATGGGTTGGTATGTAATACAAGTACTATGGGTTGGTATGTAATACAAGTACTATGGGTTGGTATGTAATACAGTACTATGGGTTGGTATGTAATACAGTACTATGGGTTGGTATGTAATACAGTACTATGGGCTGGTATGTAATACAGTACTATGGGCTGAGATGGAGTCTGAAGAGGTGTGTTTTCAGACTGCGGTGGAAGATAGGTAGTGAGTCTGTGGTTCTGACTGCAGTGGGAAGTTCATTCCATAGTTTAGATAGGTAGTGAGTCTGTGGTTCTGACTGCAGTGGGAAGTTCATTCCATAGTTTAGATAGGGAGTGAGTCTGTGGTTCTGACTGCAGTGGGAAGTTCATTCCATAGTTTAGATAGGGAGTGAGTCTGTGGTTCTGACTGCAGTGGGAAGTTCATTCCATAGTTTAGATAGGGAGTGAGTCTGTGGTTCTGACTGCAGTGGGAAGTTCATTCCATAGTTTAGATAGGGAGTGAGTCTGTGGTTCTGACTGCAGTGGGAAGTTCATTCCATAGTTTAGATAGGGAGTGAGTCTGTGGTTCTGACTGCAGTGGGAAGTTCATTCCATAGTTTTGGAGTCAGGAGGGAAAAGAGCTTGGGGCGCTTGGAGTGTTGTCCAGGCGTTTTTAATGGGGGTACTGCCAGCTTCCCAGTGTCAGTGTCAGTTCATGCAAGTACACATGAACTGACACTGTGCGTGCGTGCGTGTGCATGCGTGCGTTTCTTCTGGTTAAAGAGAGCATGAATTCATGAAATAATAGGCTAAACTAAGTGCCAAAACAAAAGCAGATGTTCATCACATCCAGTTCATACACCAAGGAGACTGCAAGGGGTTCAAAGGTCTGGCAAGTTCACAACTTTCACAAGTCCTCCGAGGATGCGACCTGCTGTGACAGTTTGTAGAGCTGCTATTTTCAGCAGGCAAAACGTAACGATACAACAGAGCACTTATAGAATACTTGCGACATCCTGCCACATCGCAGAGGGAAAAAAATGGCAGCCCAATATGTTTATCGCCCGCAATTCTAGAATAAAAAAAAACCTGAATGAATCTTTAGAAGGAGCGCGCGATGAGCCCATGAGGCATGGGCACAGGAAGTAAGCCTGCATTAGCTAATAGCTATTAGCGTTAAGCTATTAAGAGTTGCCCCGTTTTACTGTTGTTATAAAACGTTATTGGTAAACGGTAACCGTATCGGTATGCAGCTCACGCAGCGCTGCTGAGTCAACAACGTGGTCGCAGTGCATCCCACAGGCCGTGATCTGACAGTGTGCTGTGTTCTCGAATGAGGTCAAAACGCGTCTTAAACCCTCTGCAATGAGCGGTTCCAAACCTTTTCTGTGACCCAAAAGAGAAATTAGACTTTCGCACGGGTCCCAAACTGGCTATACATTTTCTTTTAACGTTTAAGGGGTGCCATGTCATTATTCCGACCTCCCATTGTTGCGAAACTATACGAGACCCAAAACCCTACCCTTCTCCAACCGTAACCCTAAGACTAAACCCTCGACCCTCAACCTAACAGGTCTGTGAGGTGGTTGAAAGTCGGGGGTTTAGGCTCTTAGGGTTGGAGAAGGGTAGGGTTTTGCTACAAACATGCCTAAACCCTTCTCTAACCCTCATCCTCACCATAACCACATCAAGCAGGTCACAGCTGATAGTGGATTTCATCCTCACCATAACCACATCAAGCAGGTCGCAGCTGATAGTGGATTTCATCCTCACCATAACCACATCAAGCAGGTCGCAGCTGATAGTGGATTTCATCCTCACCATAACCACATCAAGCAGGTCGCAGCTGATAGTGGATTTCATCCTCACCATAACCACATCAAGCAGGTCGCAGCTGATAGTGGATTTCATCCTCACCATAACCACATCAAGCAGGTCGCAGCTGATAGTGGATTTCATCCTCACCATAACCACATCAAGCAGGTCGCAGCTGATAGTGGATTTCATCCTCACCATAACCACATCAAGCAGGTCGCAGCTGATAGTGGATTTCATCCTCACCATAACCACATCAAGCAGGTTGTAGCTGATAGTGGATTTCCAGTGCATGTTCGACTAATGGGAGTTCTGATCTGTGGGACTTCGGTACGTAGATCAGTCCCCGTTTAAGGAGGAGTGTGGGTGTCTAGATGGTATAACAATAACGTCTCAATAACGTCTCAACACATAAATAAAACCCATCTAGAGATGCAACAATACTCACACACACGCACACACCCACACTGATTACAGAAGGTGCGTTAAACAAATTAGCACTGGATCTAGAAGAATCCTGAGCTCTATTGACCAGCCTGTGATTCAATCTGTCACAGGACTACTGTACTGTATGTATTGTGTAACGTTACTGGCGATGAATGAATGTGAATTTCGCGCATATAATTTTGATGTAGCCTGGCTTCCAGCCTGATTTAAAAATCAACAGGTCTGTCAACAGGTGGTCCGGGGACCACCAGTGATCCCTGAGAGGATTCCAGGTGGTCCCCATGCAGGCTAAATGATGGAAAGTTGGTTAACCAGATTAACCAACTAAGTAACTCTTTGAGAGCGTAAAACATGAAACCAAATGGACCCTTGCGTTGGTTTCATGTTTACAATCTCAAGAGTTCATATACATCTACATCATGTGAATTAGCCCAAGTCTACACAACTAGAGAATGGTGAAGATTAATGGTCATTTTGATCTGCATGTTGGACTGTTTTGGTTTTCTCCTAAATCAAAGCCTGGCATTGTGGACAAAAGCAAAAGAAATCTTTAGTTTTGGGGTCTGTGGGGCTAAAATGTCATCAGATAGTGGTCCTCTGTGGCTCAAATTCTGAATAAATAGTGGGCCCTGGTATGAAAAAGGTTGAAACCCACTGATTTAGAGT
>CM076985.1:40099412-40134412 GCA_039105355.1 Benthosema pterotum
GCGACACCATATGTGTTGTCTTGTTCACCAATAAGCCATGGAACTACAGCATATTCAGGGAGAATATGATGCATCAAATGTGCAAATACTACCTACCTAAAGGTAATTAATCAATATCCAGGCAGCCTGGATAGGATGGAATATTTTAGGCACCCAAACTGTTAACATTTCTAGACTTGAGACAGGCTATGTTTATGGCTAACCAGATGTAATTCTTGAGAGTGTAAAAATGAAACCAAATGGACCCTTGAGGGTCCATTTGGTTTCATGTTTACACTCTCAAGAGTTGAAATATTCATCATGCGAATCAGACCCAATCAGACTAGTTGTGTTGAATCAGACTCAACACAACTAGAGAATGTAGGAGATTAATGGTCATTTTGATCTATTCTGTATGTTTGACTGTTTTGTTTCCCACATCCAGCCTGGACTTGTGGACAAAATAAAGCTTTAGTTTGAGGTATAGTTTGAGACTTGAGATGCGTTTTCCAAAAGTGTGTCTTGATCGGTGTCTGCCGTATTCATCGGAATAAGACGGAATTCCTGGGATGTATGGCAGCGCGGAGAGGAGGAGGAGGAGACAGACTAGCATACTGGGAAAAAGCAGCGTTCTACCGGGTAAAGAACAGGAAGAGAGAGAGACTGCGCTAATGAGAAGAACACATGTCAGCTGCAGCTTTTCTAGAACACTCCACCCACACCTCTCTCTTTCCCTTTCTCCCCATCTCTAGCTCTCTCCCACCTACCCTCTCTATGTAATGGCAGAAAAAAGTACTCAATTGTTTTTATTCTGGTTTTGCTCATGAAAGACCTTTATAGCCAAAGTCATGAGTATTAGCTCGCTCCGCTCACGCACAAGTAGGCCATGGTCTACTGGGGGCAGTGAGGGAACACCGGACCACGGGCCAACAGCGTGTGCACCAAGGCCCACCCCACACCATTCTGATTGGAGGAGGCAGTCCTTTGTCTCATGGCGAGTGAGCAGAGCGCAAATACTCATGACAATACTTATGAAGATATATGAAGCGTTTTCCTGCTATTTCCGTAGATCTATGCTTTTCAAATAGAGTTCTGGCCATTGCCAAAGATCTATGGTAATCTTTGATTAGTAGAGCTACTGTTTGATAGGATCCTGATGCTAGCGGCAGTGAGCAGCGCTAGCCTCCTCTCGCCAGCTGAGGGAGCCAAATAAGAGACGGACCGGAAGCAACATCCTGTGCGCTGATATAAAATGTTCGACCGGAAACATAACCGAAATATGACATATGACTTTTTGCATGATAATCGCTGGCAGTAGCTACCTACAGAAATCGAATTTAAAATAAAATAAAAGCGTTAATGACATCATGATTACATCACCAACTGCACCAGCCAATCATTTTTTTGTTAAATAATTGTTTGTTTAGGAAGATGCAACAGTTACGTTTTAGCCTATGGACGGCGTTTTAGCCTAGATCAGGGTAAAACGCCCATCAGGCTAAATCATTTTTTTAATAAAAACGGTCCACCAACCGACCGACCGACCGACCGACCACAAACTGAAAACAGTACTTGCGCTTGTGCTGCTCACAAGTAACGTAAATACTCAATACAATATAAAATTGTACATAAGTACAATTCTCTCTCCCTCTCTCTCTTCTGCACAGTTAAATCCTGATCGTTCTAACAGACATCCAGACACACACACCGTAGAGACAGATGTGGGAGAGGGGGAGGATGGGGGGGGCAGGGGCTTTTGTGCAAGGTAGAGGGAAAAAGGGGAAATGGGTTAAAGTTTTTAAAAGGAAAGGAGGAGGAGGAGGAGGAGGGGAGGAGGAGGAGAGGAGGAGGAGGGGGAGGAGGAGGAGAGGAGGAGGAGGAGGAGGGGCGAAGACAGAAAATGTTATAGAAGCAGAACTATGATGAGAACATGTCTGAAGTAAATGCCTGCCTCTCCCTCAGTGTGTGTGTGTGTGTGTGTGTGTACGTGTGTGTGTGCGTGTGCGTGTGCGTGTGTGTGTGTGTGTGTGTGTGTGTGTGTGTGTGTGTGTGTGTGTGTGTGCGCGCCTCCATTTTGTTAACAGTCAGTCACACATCTGCCAGACAGATGCCCAAGGTTACAGCAAGTCTTAGACTTCTCAGTTCAGTCAGTTTGGTTTCACCAGTGTTTTCACATGGAGGAGCCAATCACCGTGATTGACCCGCAGTAGACATCTGAAAATATTATGCACCAAAACAAGCAGGAGGGCAGGGAGGGAGGGAGGGATTTGTTTTGTTAGAAATCTACAATTTTTTTTACATCATTTCACATGCTCTGGGAAAGAGGTTTAGATTAGGATGCTACAGTTAAAGGGGAAGTCACCCATTTTTCAACATTCTAATATGTCAGCTGTTTTCTGCAAACCAGCCTGATTTCAATGGGGGACAGCGGTCTCTCATTTATGCAAAAACATCCAGGTCACGAGTCTGCGTGCCTGTTGCAACTACACAGAACTAAAGAAAAGATATAATAATAGAAGATAGATTTTGTGTTATACATATATAACCATGCCAAAATACATACAGTAGTTATCTATTCAATGTGGTGGTTGGAGTGTGTGTGTGTGTGTGTGTGTGTGTGTGTGTGTGTGTGTGTGTGTGTGTGTGTGTGTGTGTGTGTGTGTGTGTGTGTGTGTGTGTGTGTGTGTGTGTGTGTGTGTGTGTGCGAGTGTGCGTGTGCGCGTGTGTGCGTGTGTGGGGGGGAGTACATGACATCATCATGACATCATCATGCTGTCTGCTCCCTATGACAGTACAGACTGACTGACAGTAGTGTCTGACAGGATGGTCATGGACTCAATGTTATGCTACTGTATACCCTGGTAAGATGGCCGCCGCATAACAACATCACTCCCCATTGGGTAGCAGCGTGGGAGAGACACAGAGACACAGTATATCTATCTGTGTGTGTGTGTGTGTGTGTGTGTGTGTGTGTGTGTGTGTGTGTGTGTGTGTGTGTGTGTGTGTGTGTGTGTGTGTGTGTGTAGGTGTGTGTGTGTAGGTGTGTGTGTGTGTGTGTGTGTAGGTGTGTGCGTAGGTGTGTGTGTAGGTGTGTGTGTGTGCGTGTGTGTGTCAATTGAGTTAAGAAAGTAAAACTTGAGTTTGACATACAGGTATGTGATGTCCCCCACCAGTAGACGGAATAAGATGTTAAACCGGTAGGCTATAGGCTCTACACCCAGTTTCACACAGCTACCACTTCCCTCAGTGCTGCTTCATCATCATCATCATCATCATCATCATCATCATCATCATCATCATCTCCTAATTGTCAACAGGGAGGTATTTCAGTACAATATGAACAGACTTTTAGTTATAGACTTTTATGGAATGTCAATTGTGTTCATTTGTACTATATTTGGTTGGTCAGGTAATCACAGGAGTCGACCAGTGACTGTATTACAGTGACTGTATCTGACAGGAGCTTATACGTTAAAAAAGAGATAGTGAATAATAGTGAGGGAGAAATTAACTGATGTGTCAGTAGTTCAGTTGCTTTGCTCAGTGAAGTCTAGTGTGTGTGTGTGTGTGTGTGTGTGTGTGTGTGTGTGTGTGTGTGTGTGTGTGTGTGTGCGTGCGTGCGTGCGTGTGTGTGTGTGCTCATTGTGGGGGGATCGTGTGTCGCCCAAGGAATGTAGGTCTCAACAGACCTCCAAACCACCACTGTCTGGACCTCCTGTGTGTGTGTGTGTGTGTGTGTGTGTGTGTGTGTGTGTGTGTGTGTGTGTGTGTGTGTGTGTGTGTGTGTGTGTGTGTGTGTGTGTGTGTGTGTGTGTGTGTGTGGGCATTGCCCCCCCATGCCCATGCCTAGATCCAGCCCTAGTGCGTGCTGGCGTGCACGTGCAAATGGAATGGTTGTGTCTTCAGGAGCGCTCAGGTTTACCTTGGCACCGCCGAGCTCTCCTCTCCCGCTGTCAGGGCGGGAAAAAACACGCCAATGACAGCCTATCACGCGTGACTGAGCCTTCTGGCTCTGACCAATGAGACGCAAGCTAAAACGCAAGCGTTTCCTGTCTACTGAAACAACAGAATGAACTCTAAGCTAATAAAGCTATAGAGGCAAAATAGATATATAGCTACATTCTTTTCCTCTCCTCTATGTTGCTTCTACTTTGATGCTGCAGCCGTTTCCCTACAGAGAGACACTTGCTTCGTCCTGCAGACGGTCCAGAACTTTGTTGTTGTTAATAATTCATGAAAACAAAAACATTCGTCGGGTTCAGGGAAAGCGTTGCTAATGTGAGGGGGGAGGGGGGGGTTGCTTTCTTTAGTTTTAGGGATTTTAGCTGTGGGAGGGGTCATTCGAACGTGGCCTACATTATGTGTTTACAAAATTTTGAAGCGATTTCTTTTTTGGTATCTACTACAGTCCTAATAAACACCAGGAAATTACATCTGGCTACAAATGATCTACTGAATGTGACAAAGAAATGGTTTTAAAAAATTGTAAGCAAACATGTATTATCATAAAACTGTGTAAAACTGTGATACTGTCACTTCTCCATCGCCCCCTCAATACGGACTGCTGGGTGTCTTCTCCACTCTTAACTCGATCTAGCATTAAGTTAAGAGTTAATTAGGTCCCATCCTGCCCAGCGTTCAGCCACAGATTCCTCAGTGTTCCAGAGCCTGATTGAGTTTTCCGTTGGACAGGTCTGTGGGATGACTATTAGACTTAATAGCTGTGCGAAGACTTTACTGACTGGCTGGTAGGGAGGGAGGCGGCCATTACATTAAAGAGCGGCGTGTGGTTGAGCCACTGCAGCTCCATTTTCGCTGCGCCTGCACATATTCCTGCCTGTCTAACTCCTCCTGACATCTGCTCCCCACTAGCTAGCGCTCCCCCGGCGCAGCACAGCACAGCGCAGCAGCGCAGCACAGGAAGCTCTGGGAGAAAAGCTCCCCCCAGCCCTGAGATCTGTCTGTGGGGAAAAAAACACAAAGCTGGGGCCATGCCATGTGCTTGGCCTGGCAGCACCATTACCACGTGCCAGTCAGTATATCCATCATGAGCCCAGCCAGGTGTTGAACCACAAGAGGCTGTGTCAGGGAGAGTTGCGACATTGAGGGGTCAGAAACCAGCGCGGAGCAGCCAGTCGTCACGTGACTATACAGAGCCTCTCTGAGTCCGAACTGCAGGTGGGAATACATTGTTTTCAACGAGAACAGCGCAAATAAGAGCTATTTTACATAGGTTTAAAGTATTGTTCAATCACGACTACCGTCTCTGTAATGTTTATGTTGCATTATTATTAAAGAACGACTAAAAGAAAGGGATTAAAAGTAATTAAAGATGGACTATTGCCATTGAGTCCAATGCCTACTCCTACCAGACCCCTACTCCTAGTCCTACTTGCCAGCTACAGTCTCGAGAGACGCTCCGTATTGGTCGTAAGAATGAGACACTAGTATTCTGCTCCCTATTAAATCACATTCAACTAGTCTACTACTACAACATTTCGTCAATCATCGGTGATCAGCTATCACCACGAATCTTAACACACCTCTCTGTTTTTACTATCCGCCAAGTCCGTCACCCTGTTCACTGATTGGTATAGAAGACGCCCAATTGCTCTAGAACAGAGGTTTTCAACCAGTGGGTGAAATGTATTTCTCCTTAAACGGTGAAACCATTTCACTTCAACCTGGAGTTTGATTGAGTCTTTATAGTGTAGACAAGAGAGAGAGAGAGAGAGAGAGATAGAGAGAGAGAGAGAGAGAGAGAGAGAGAGAGAGAGAGAGAGAGAGAGAAAGATAGAGAGAGAGAGAGAGAGAGAGAGAGAGAGAGAGAGAAAGATAAAGAGAGAGAGAGAAAGATAAAGAGAGAGAGAGAGAGAGAGAGAGAGAGAGAGAGAGAGAGAGAGAGAGAGAGAGAGAGAGAGAGAGAGAGAGAGAGAGAGAGAGAGAGAGAGAGAGACAGAGAGACAGAGAGAGAGAGAGAGAGAGAGAAGGGGAGAGACATGCTGCAAAGGTCATCAAAGGTCATCATGAATGAATGGGACTCGAACATGCGATAAGGTGCTATGATACCAGTGTGTGTGTGTGTGTGTGTGTAGCAGTGAGATTCAATACTGACGGACATGTCTTTGTATTATTCTGCACCCTTGAACCCCACTATGTACTGTCCTGGTTTCTGGGTCAAACATTGTTTAAAAATAGCACATAATTTGGCTCGGGAGATGGGAAAAAGGAATGGGCCTTGAATAGACCCCTGGGGCACTCCACAGAATGGGAAGATTTGTAGTATTTTGTTGAGATTTCATCATAAGCATTAGTGAGGACCAATGATGATAGGCTGAAGATGGGTGAAGAAGTGGTCCTTGAATTAAGGTCATATCCTGACCACGGTCAATCAAGACCCCCAACTCAAAGCCCACCGCCGTTCCAGATAAACGATGAAGTGGGACAGGGTTTGAGGGAACGACTGCATCATTCTTTCCTTTGCTACTTGTTGTTGCTGACATTGGCATGGATCCACTGCATCCAGCCAAACATGTGAGGGGCCGGAGAAAAAAAAAGAAGTCCCATGGAATTCCCCAATAATTCACCCAGAGGCTTCAGCTAACAGTGTTGTGTCTCTTCTAGAGCAACACTATTTCACTACTGAACCTCTTGTCTGATAGATGCAAGTAAATTACTGCACTTCTGACTGAATGCTGGGGTGATATGTACCGCCATGGAGGCTATAATGTACTGTATGTTGGGTCATGTTGGGTCTTCTGTCTGAATGCTGGGGTGGTATGTACCGCCATGGAGGGGTCTATAATGTACTTCTGTCTGAATGCTGGGGTGATATGTACCGCCATGGAGGGGTCTATAATGTACTTCTGTCTGAATGCTGGGGTGGTATGTACCGCCATGGAGGGGTCTATAATGTACTTCTGTCTGAATGCTGGGGTGATATGTACCGCCATGGAGGGGTCTATAATGTACTTCTGACTGAATGCTGGGGTGATATGTACCGCCATGGAGGGGTCTATAATGTACTTCTGACTGAATGCTGGGGTGATATGTACCGCCATGGAGGGGTCTGTAATGTACTACATGTTGGGGCATGTTGGGTCTTCTAGATTTGATTATGTGCGTGACCGCAAACGCTTAGGCCTAGATTTTCGTCACCTCTAAACCCCGTATCCCTTAACTTCTTTGCCTTTTTAAACTTAAAAATAAATTAATATAAAAAAAAAAAAAAAAAAAAATCAATAGTTAAAATGGCCAGTCTACGAGCTCACAACTTGGGCATTATTGGTCGAAACAGTATACATTCCCCAGCTCAGAGCAGTCACCTAGTCACCCTATGGACTGGCTGACATCTTACTCAGAGGTAAACAATAGGTGGATTGGCAAAATCCTGTGCGCTCATCTAAAATGCCCCCCCAGGAGACGGAAACTTTGCTCTTGGCTCTTTGAAATATGAGTTTAACTTTGGTAAATACAGCAGGCAGCAGGCAACAACTAAAATCCAAAAAATACTGTCCGATTAAGGGTCAAGCAATGTTGTTTTTGAACGCTATTATTACCCTACTTTCTAAGAAGCACTAAATCATTCTCTCTGTCTCTGCACACTGATGTGAATAGTCTATGTACCCCGACTGAAGTCCCTTTGGATGAGAGTGCGTGCAAAAAAATGCCTAAATTGTAAATTGTGGTATGGGGAGAATACAGTGTGTACATATTGTAGCCTGTGGTTGTGTGTGTGGGGAGAAACTGAAAGACCACGTCATAAAATAAGATCAAACGATGGAGCGATGCACCGCAATAAATGTTAAGATCAATCGAACGCAGCGCTGAGTGTAAACAGGGGTAATTGAGCTGTAAGAACATGGAGCAGGGACGGATGTAACATTTCCCAATTGGGGAGGGGGGGGGGCAGGAGAAAATGGTATGGGTGCGACTTCATCGCACCCATACCATTTTCGGTTACATGACTTTTATTAGTCAAGTAAAACATCAATAATAACATCAGTTGTTGATGAAGTTGCAACAGACACGCAGCATGCATAAAGCTAAAGGTCTGACTCAGAGAGTTTTCTGTTTTCAATGATGAAATGCTGTTGGTTTAGTGGTGACACAGCTGTAGTTAGTTAGTAGCAGTAGTAGCGTTTCAAATCATTTTAAATATAGACACTTTAATTCGAAATATCTTGGTTTGTTTTGCATGCCATCATGTTTGGTGGGGCATTTAGGGGGGCATTGCCCCCCCTGCCCATGCCTAGATCCGCCCGTGACATGGAGGAGATGTGGTGGAGGTTGGGGTGGTTGGGGGGTGGGGGGTGGGAGATGGAAAAAAGAAGCACTTGGAACATTCTCAGAACATCCTCACATCCTTTTGGTTTTACAGACGGACGGAAGGTATCAGGGATCAAACCACAAGTCTGCGTCTGTCTCAGAGACTTCAAATGAATCATCTCTTCCAAAAAATGTTTTCCTAATGATTGCATGTCTGTCTGTCTGTCGTCACTCTTCCAACACGTTATAAACCTCTAGTTCTGTGTCAAACGTGGGAGTCATACCACACAGGCCAGCTATGTTTCCCCCGCTCCCATCAAAGCCGCCGTCATGCACTACCGCCGCTCGTAATCGTGTCAAAAAGTCTTCTACACGTCCGTGCGACTGACTGATTCTTACGGGGCGGTGTTGTCGACAGGAAACCCAACCGATCTCCAAGCCCACAAACGCCAGACAGCTCAGCACGTTGTGGAGCTTGTAGATCGTCTGTTTTGGACACCAAAGCATGCACAGGAAGTGACCGTGTCTTTGGGGCTTAGGGCCAATGTCCTATAACTCCACGGCTAAATGTCACATTACGCGTCTGTAAGACCAAGAAAAAGGATCTAATGATCTCATCAGACCTTCATGTGGAATATATTAGCTGTTGGTCTTCTTCTTAACGATGGGCTAGACTGAAAAGGAAGCCACCGGGCAGGTTGCGACCATGACGTTACGACAGGTTTCTACGGACAGTCTAAGAAGGACGTAACGTAATCCAAAGTTTAGACCAGGCTGCAGCCTGGTTTAAACTAATTCTACAGTATGCCTAGGGGAGACATGGGATGACCGTTTATAAAAGTCCTAGATCGACCTAATTTTACCTAATTCTTATTACTTAGTTTAGGTGATAACCTAATTAATACAATGAATACACCTTAGAGATTTTATGTGGACGTGATTAAGTTCCCAGACATTCTGTGTTTCCTAGAAATGGAGGTCTGAAAAAAAAATGTAAAACTACAGTAAAACTATGCCTAAACCTAACCTTAGTAACACTATGCCTATGCCTTGAGGGAACATAGACATAGCGTGGGGCAACCGTGGGCCTTTCTTAATTTCCTTGAGTGTTTATGCAATACTGTAAGTCGCTATGTGTGCGAACAGCTCTGTCGCCGCCTGACAAGCTCAAACCAAGTGAAATCGGTTAACGTTCAGCCATGCGAAGAAGAAGAAGAATGCATGTTGTTGTGAAAGTCGCTAAAAGGGTGACACAAACTTTCAACAGACAGACAGACAGTCAGCCGGCTCAGCCACGTCAGTAGACGCGTGGAGGCCACGTGTCCCTGTGTTTTCTGTTCCGTCAGTGGCAGAGCCTCGCATCGCATCGGGGTTGTGTTTGCAGGGCTTTGGGAAGAAACCTTTGATCTGTAAAGTAGATCTGCGTCTCCTCACAAAGGGGCTTAAGGCTAAAAGAGAAGCCGCCAGGCTGTAGCCTTGCATGTCCTCTCATGCACTCCAAAACACTCGTTCGCTGTGTGACTTTGAACTGCTGTAAGAGGAGAAGCAACGCAGCGGCTCTGTTTGGATACGTTGCGGATGCTATAATTACACGTGTCGGTCGTGCGTGTACGCGGAGTAGCGCTGCTCTGTAGCGTCCAAAATAACAGTTTGTACAATACATAATACAACGGAGGACTGCTTAACTCCTTCAGCGCTACGCCTAATGTCAGGTTTTAGCTGCTTCCGTTCCGTTCCACCAGAAACCGGAAGTTACTTGCATTAATTTCCCGGGGAACTCGCTATAGATACCTTCGTTTTCATCTCAAACACTGATGCGGTTTCTAATAGATCAACTAGTTTCTGGTACATCAACTAGAAACTACAAAAGTGTCAGAAACTAGAATCTAGTGTCAGAGACTAGAATCCAGTGTCAAAAACTAGGATCCCGTGTCCAAAACTAGAATCTAACGCCAGGAACTAGAATCTAGTGTTGGGAAGTAGAATCTAGTGTCAGAAAGTAGAATCTAACGCCAGAAAACAGAATCTAGCCTCAGAAACTAGAATCTAGCATCAGGAACTAGAATCTAGCATCAGGAACTAGAAATAGGGTCAGAAACTAGAATCTAGCATCAGAAACTAGAATCTAATGTCGGAAACTATAATTTAGCACCGGAAACTAGAATCTAGCGTCAGAAACTAGAATATTGCGTTGGAAACTAAAATCTAGCATCAGGAACTAGAATCTAGCATCAGGAACTAGAAATAGGGTCAGAAACTAGAATCTAGCATCAGAAACTAGAATGTAGCATCAGGCACTAGATTCTAGCATTGGCAGCAGAATTCAAGAACAAGATGACATCCGTGTGTGAGCGTGTGTGAACGCACATGTGTGTGAGAAGAGAAGAGAAGAGAAGAGAAGAGAAGAGAAGAGAAGAGAAGAGAAGAGAAGAGAAGAGAAGAGAAGAGAAGAGAAGAGAAGAGAAGAGAAGAGAAGAGAAGAGAAGAGAAGAGAAGAGAGGAATGCTGCAGTGAAACAGTGAACAGTAGACCCAACCTCAGCCACGTCAGCACAAACACAACCAGGGGAACAGTGGAACCCCGTAAACCCCCTCCCCGTCCCGTCCCTACTGCTCCATCTCCACTCCTTCCATCTCCACCCTCTACTGGACTTTACTGTGCTGTTTTCACATTGTCCCTGATGAGAAAGAAACCTCATATCTTGGTACTTTTAGATATACTTTAAAAACTTTTATTAAAACTAAAAACTTTTATTATGGATTCCACCTGATTATCTGGCGCAGAGGGTTTCTGAACCAATCAGATCATGCATCCCTCCAGGCGATGGGATGGCACTAAGGAAGATGGCTGTACGCTGAGCTATACCACACGCGACACATGGACAGTCTTATTTCTACCATATAATGTGTTCAGATATACTCTAATGTGACGATTGAGGTAAAACAGTAATACACTGCCTGGATAGCAGAAAAGAATAAGACTGCACTTACAGTACTCTGTGCCATAAGAAACATAGCTGCTGCTGCTGCTGCTGAATACTAGGGGTGTGATTTGGGCGTTTAGAGGTGCATTGAGCAGGGCTTGACACTAACACTTGCCCGCTTGCCCAGGGCAAATAAAAAAAAATGGTGGGGCAAGTGAAGACTGCTACCTGGTTGCCCGATCGGGCAAGTGTGCAACTTAGTGCACTATAACACAACACAAGATAAATTTGTCTTCAAGGCAGTCATTGCACTCTGCCTCTGTGTCTTTCCCTGCTTTCTAGATATCCACAATTCCAGGCTGGATTTGGGAAACAAAACAGGCAAATTAACATACAGGTAGAAATGCCCATTAATCTTCTACATTCTCTAGTTGTGTAGATCTGGGCTAATTAAGATGATGAATTTTAACACTTGAGAATGAAACCAAATGGAAACCAAATGGACCCTTGCGGGTCCATTTGGTTTCATTTTTACGCTCTCAAGAGTTACATCTGGTTAAACTTAATTGCAAATTTTACAATATATTTTTTGGGGGCAAGTGACCATGACCTGAGGGCAAGTAGAACTTGACTTGCACTTGCCCTTGCTCCGAGGCAAGTGCCTCGGAGACCTTAGTGTCAACCCCTGATTGAGGCTACTGTGTTGTCCACTGTGACTGCTGGCACAGAGGCACACCCATGACTCTGCACCGTCTGGGCACTAACACCCATCATTAATGTCATCAGCTGCAGCTGTGCAACGCTAGTCTGGCATGCTTTAAAGCTCCGCTGAAGTCTTTCACACTCGCATGCCAAAAAATGGAAAATTATCACTTTTGTGTATTTTTTTTTTAAAACTTAATTACTTCCTATAAACGGAAATGTGCTGCGTGATGACACAGTCAATATCACATCAATAAAAAGACAACAGATGCTCTGATTGGTTCAGAAAGTAAATTGAACATCATGTAGAAATATTCTATAGTATAGTATAGTATAATGTGCGTGTGTGCAATTATAATTTAATTAGATATTATACTGTATCCCACTGTTCTTGAGCTTATGTATGATCCATGATGAATATTTCATCCCACGTACTACCATGTTTTCGTTTTGCTTTGTTCATGTTTGTTTTAAGTCACTCTGAATTAAGAGTGTCGGTAAAATGCCTAGATTATAAGTGTTTGAGCATCTCTTGAGGGAAACACGAGCAATGCACACACGCACGCGTGTGTGCATGCGCACGGGTGCTAGCTGTGCACGTGTACCTGTGTGTGCATGTGTATCTACGCTGTGTGTGTGCGTGCAGAGGGAGGCAGGGAGGATATATAGGAGTAAAAACCAGATGTCAGCCCACCCACACCCAACACTTCACCATCACTACAATTTATTAGCTCTGGTGACATCAAACAGTGATATCATCATGACCAATAAAAACAGCTACCTGGAGCTTCAGACCTGACCAGTGTTGCCAACTTGGCGTATTTGTCTCTATATTTATTTATTTATTTTTTCAGCCCCTCCAAAAAATAGTGAAAATCTAGTGCTTTTGGGCTGGTGAGTTGTTGGGGCGAAATTGATCGACAGGCGACAGAGATAAAACTCTCATTTTTCAACATTTTTTCCTCCTATGACAGTGGTTTTCAACCAGTGGTCCCCAGGCTAAATGATGGACAAATGGTTATCCAGGTGTAACCTTTTGAGAGCGTGAGAGCGAGTGAATTGTACTTGGTAAGGATTCTTGCAAAGAGAAATATGTTCTAAAAACAAGGTTGATAATCTTATACAACTTGCTCTTGGTTAGTAAATCCTTCTTAAAACAAGAGCAATCATACTCTAGATTTAAGATTACAAGACTTGCTTAGTTCAGAGTTTTTTTTTTTTGCAGTGTTGTAATGCATTTTAGAAGTGCATTTTGGATTTTGGCAGTTGGCAACACTGACTGGACCTGACCTGTCTTTCTCAGCGCACAACGGCGACGACGGTGTTAAACATTACACTCCTCCTCCTCCCTCTTCTTTTTTTATTTTATTATAGCCTGAGGTGAAAGGTCGCGGGGTTGAGGAGGGGTCAAGGCCCTTACATAGCAGCACAGGCACTTAGTAACACGGAGGTTATAGCGTGTTATAAGACACGCCACTAAAACACGCCAGGGCTGTCGTAAAAAGAAAAAGAAAAAGGAGGAAGGCGGGGGAGAATGAGCAGGTCTGGACAGGAGGAGGTGAAAACAGGAACAAATGGAGGACAAAGACCACCAAATGGACCCACGGGACCATTGTTTTAATCACACAGCCCATTTGTCAGAATGTGAACCCAGACAGGTTGACTACACCATGGTTTAATGTTAGAAATGTTGAGTAGGGGTCCCCAGCATGTAGACACTGATGTTATACTGTAAATGTTGAGTAGGGGTCCCCCAGCATGTATACACTGCTGTTATAAATGTTGAGTAGGGGTCCCCCGGCATGTAGAAACTGATGTTGTAAATGTACAGGGGCGGATATAACATGTCCCGTTTGGGGGGGGGGCAAGAGAACATGTTGGAGGGGCAAGAGAAAATGGTATGGGGGCGGCTTCATCGCCCGTGTCGCTTCGCGCCACGGGCGATGAAGCCGCACCCATACCATTTTCAGTTACAGGACTTTTATTAGTCAAGTAAAGCATCAATAATAGCATCAGTTGTTGTTGAAGTTGCAACAGACACACAGCATGCATAAAGCTAAAGGTCTGACTCAGAGAGTTTTCCGTTTTCAATGATGAAATGCTGTTGGTTTAGTGGTGACACAGCTGTAGTTAGTTAGTAGCAGCAGTAGTGTTTCACATCATTTTAAATAGAAGCACTTTAATTTGAAATATCTTGGGTTGTTTTGCATCGTGTTTGGGAGGGCAGACTAGGTATTTAGGGGGGCATCCCCCCATGCCCATGCCTAGATCCGCCCCTGTAAATGTAGATGTTATAAATGTAGAAACTGATGTTATAAATGTACAGTAGGGGTCCCCAGCATGTAGAAACTGATGTTATAAATGTTGAGTAGGGGTCCCCAGCATGTAGAAACTGATGTTATAAATGTTGAGTAGGGGTCCCCCAGCATGTAGAAACTGATGTTATAAATGTTGAGTAGGGGTCCCCAGCATGTAGAAACTGATGTTATAAATGTTGAGTAGGGGTCCCCAACCATGCAGGAACTGATGTTATAAATGTTGAGTAGGGGTCCCCCAGCATGTAGAAACTGATGTTATAAATGTTGAGTAGGGGTCCCCCAGCATGTAGAAACTGATGTTATAAATGTTGAGTAGGGGTCCCCCAGCATGTAGAAATTGCCAGATGCTAACTTGCCTCTGTTTAACATTAACAACCTACAGAAAGCAAAAAAGTCAAAATTATGTAGCATGTGATGTCTATTGTCTAACTAGGTTTTCTTTTTTTATGATGTTGAATCCATTCCAACATACCCATCATCATAAACATGCTTGGTCAGCACATTTGACATTTGGGAGAGTGCTGTGAGTGCAAAACTAACAATTGGAATGGATTTGGCATCATGAAAACCACCAACCATGTCACATGCTACATAAAGCATGATGAATGCTTTCTATAGGTTGTTTTAATGCTGTGGCCATTGTGAACATTGATCAACAGTCATCATCCAGCAGTTTATACATGCTGGAGACCGCTATTCAACATTTATAACATGAAACCTTGGTCTACTCAAAATGCCTAGGCTGGCTAGTAGAATAATACTGTAGTTTAAACATAATTCTGAGGGGAAACACTCATCCAAAAATGGTTAATTTACAAGCTCAGAGTGGGTCCCAACTTTCTGAGCTTGTAGGTTTTTTTTTTGTAGGTGGAAAAAGTACTGCCGATTACAGTATCTAATAGAAGTGCCTTTGAGTGGTCAGATAAAATAAAATAAACAGCTCATGCGCGTACTTTAAGCATGCTTGTTTGCTTATTCATGGTCTCAAGTAGAAACTTTCATCAAATCTGAGTTACGTTTCCCACTACAGACTGGGTTCTGGCACAAAAATAACTCCAGTGTTCTAGGGTAGAACACTTAAGTGTTTTGTAGTGTACTTGTGGCGTTTTAACTTTCATTGAAAAATAGCAGGCGTTCACGGCTGCTATTTTTGGGGAGGATGTGAGAATGTATGGTGTGGATATGGCAGGTACGTACTTGGGTAGAGCTGTTTGGTTGGGGCGCTGAGCTGTGCATCTTTGGAGACCCTGTACGCCACGTCAGGTCCGTTCGTCGACCTCCGATGTGAGCAGAAACCCGTCGTTCTCGATACGCCCTCAGGTAAACTGTGGAAATCTAAAATCTTCAAGAGGTCGGCTGGATCCACTGTAGAGAGAGAGGAGAGGAGGAGAGAGGAGATGGTTAGCATCATGTGGAACAGGTACACAGGTGGTTGTACACTGGGCCTCCACTGTGCAGCTTTGCAGTATAAATACACACAAAAACCTATTAATCTGAGCTTTTTGGGGCCCACCTGGCTTTGGGCCCCCTTAAAACTGTCTAACATTTCCCCGCCTAACAATGCTGACAGACGGTAAGGTGTGCAACAGCTGATCCTAACTGAATTAATTGATCATCAAAAATGAGGTGAATTTGTATGAAAATATGGCAACATCAACTTTAAGCAAACAGAATGTGGAGGAGGCACGAGGCAGCTCACCACACTGCACTTTACACACTCCATACTTGTGCGTACCTGACTGACCCAGAGGCTCAATATGGCAGTTTGTCACATAGATCTGTGGACAGATCTATGGTTGCAGAACTATAAATGAATCCACACTCTAGGGCAGGGGTTTTCAACCTTTTTGACTGCAGGGACCACCATTTATTCGGCATTTGAGCCACGGAGGACCACCATTTGATTACATCTTCACACCAAAGACCTACAATTAAAGAATTCTTTTGATTTTGTCCACAATTCCAGGCTGTATTTTGCCAACAAATCAGCGTAAACTTCTTAATTAAGTGGTGCTAATTCAGATGATGAGCATTTTTAACTCTTGAGAGTGTAAAAATGAAACCAAATGGACCCGCCAGGGTCCATTTGGTGTCATTTTTACATTCTCAAGAGTTACATCTGGTTAACCAACTTTCCATCATTTAGCCTGGGGACCACCTGGAACCTTCTCAGGGACCACTGGTGGTCCCCGGACCACCTGTGAAAACCCCTGCTCTAGGGTATGATGCCAAGCAACATTATGACAACACAAAGGCCTGAAACAGTGCCACCTCCTCCACCCCCCGCTGTGCAACCTGCTACAGGACCCAGACCACACATAATAGCAGCATAGACAAGGCTTTCTTTGACAGCCCAGTACGCCTGCCTATTGAAGGACCCCCCACACCCCTCTCCACCTGCTCAGTGCCATACACGGCCCCTCTCACTTTCTCACACAAACACACCCATTGGTGATTTTAGGGGGTGCCAGGGGGCAAAAGGTTTGTCAGTTGTAACTTCATTGACATATTGTGTCACTTTCTAGAAAAAGAAGTAGGCCTACTTGTCCAGCATATATTAGATATATTATATAACAGTGGTTTTCCACCATTTTCATACCAGGGCCCACTATTTATTCAACATTTTAGGACCACCATTTGATGTTGAGTTTAGTCTTTCAGACCCAAAACTAAAGGAGTTTCAAGTTTTCGTCCACAAAAGTTGAGATAAACAGGCAAAACATTGGTCGTAAATAACGATTCTTCTACATTTTCCAATCGTGTACATTCTTGAAAATTACGTGATTCAGATGTTTACATATAATTTAACTCTTGGAAGTGTAAAATGAAACCAAACACGACACACAACACACACAACCTCCTTACAGAAAACAAAACAAACAAACATAATAAAACAGAAAACAAAACAAACAAACATAATATAATATAAGAGGCCGACTGACTAGTCCCAAACAGGAATGCATCACCTCCATCACCGTAACACTGCTGGGTGATCATTACAACCACAGAGCAGTGTCCAGTCCTTCTCTTATATCACCTCTATCACCATAACGGTGATCATTACAACCACAGAGCAGTGTCCAGTCCTTCAGTTATATCACCTCTATCACCATAACGGTGATCATTACAACCACAGAGCAGTGTCCAGTCCTTCAGTTATATCACCTCTATCACCATAACGGTGATCATTACAACCACAGAGCAGTGTCCAGTCCTTCTCTTATATCACCTCTATCACCATAACGGTGATCATTACAACCACAGAGCAGTGTCCAGTCCTTCAGTTATATCACCTCTATCACCATAACGGTGATCATTACAACCACAGAGCAGTGTCCAGTCCTTCTCTTATATCACCTCTATCACCATAACGGTGATCATTACAACCACAGAGCAGTGTCCAGTCCTTCAGTTATATCACCTCTATCACCATAACGGTGATCATTACAACCACAGAGCAGTGTCCAGTCCTTCAGTTATATCACCTCCACCACCATAACGGTGATCATTATAACCACAGAGCAGTGTCCAGTCCTTCCCATTCCCATGGCTCTGACCACAGCACAGCTACCGTAGGGTATGGAAACCTCACATCTCCAACACCACAACTGTATGTACGCCGTACTTAATTCACATCATAGAAGAATATTGCAAAAAAAGTACAGAAAATAGCTCACAAGGCAATACATTATGAGCTTGAACTTAAGAGCAGCTATTTTCTTTTACTATTTTAACAAGTAAGTATTGTAATGCACATAGCTCAAGAACTGTTATTCCTGACAAATTCAAATACGACTCATGCATTCCTTAAAGGCATTATAGGCAAATGTTTAACCAAAAAAAAAAAATACATATCTATATTTTTGGCGTTTTCCCCCTATAAGTTGTTTCTACTTTGATGCTGCAGCTGTTTCCCTGCAGACAGACACTTGATCTGTGGTGCAGACAGAGCAAGGTGCGCAGCAGTTTCATAATGAGCCCAATAGAATGTACTGTAGGTGAGCTGGAGTTTTAGATCGGTTATTCAAATCTGTTTACAAACACAGTTGGCGTTAAGTTGCTAATAACACTGTCTGTCAACCCGTCTCCACTTATCACAGACAGTTTGTAGCACTCTGCAGACACAGACAGACAGACAGACAGACAGACAGACAGACAGACAGACAGACAGACAGACAGACAGACAGACAGACAGACAGACATCTCGACAGACAGACAGACAGACAGACAGACAGACAGACATCTCCAGTGTGTAGCACTCTTCAGACACAGACAGACAGACAGACAGACAGACAGACAGACAGACAGACAGACAGACAGACAGACAGACAGACAGACATCTCCAGTGTGTAGCACTCTTCAGACACAGACAGACAGACAGACAGACAGACAGACAGACAGACAGACAGACAGACAGACAGACAGACAGACAGACAGACAGACAGACAGACAGACAGAGACATCTCCATATACAGTATGTGCACAAAAGGCACACAGACAGTTAAAACAGGTTCTATGACAAGGTGACAAGGTATTATGAGGCTCCCAAATGACACTGGTCTCAAGCAGTCCAACGAAGACGTTACAGGTCTAGTCAGGGGTGAAAGTGGATCACATTTCTTGCCCGGTCTATAAATGTCATCCTGTGACGCGTTCAGGCCGCGCCGCGAAGCAACGCGTTCAGGCCGCGCCGCGAAGCAACGCCTTCAGGCCGCGCCACGAAGCAACGCCTTCAGGCCGCGCCACGAAGCAACGCCTTCAGGCCGCGCCACGAAGCAACGCCTTCAGGCCGCGCCACGAAGCAACGCCTTCAGGCCGCGCCACGAAGCAACGCCTTCAGGCCGCGCCACGAAGCAACGCCTTCAGGCCGCGCCACGAAGCAACGCCTTCAGGCCGCGCCACGAAGCAACGCCTTCAGGCCGCGCCACGAAGCAACGCCTTCAGGCCGCGCCACGAAGCAACGCCTTCAGGCCGCGCCACGAAGCAACGCCTTCAGGCCGCGCCACGAAGCAACGCGTTCAGGCCGCGCCGCGAAGCAACGTGTTCAGGCCGCGCCGCGAAGCAACGCCTTCAGGCCGCGCCGCAAGTCGGCGCGGACGAAAGTTTTTTGGAGGTCCAAACTCCACAGTGTCCCGGTAAAATGCATAGGAAAATGTTTTTTTGGCATAATAAAACACAGCAGGTCTGCCTTACAACTGCTGCATTAGGCGACCTACTTCATCACAGCATGATTGAATATTAATATAGTGTCTATATTATTATTATTATTAGTCTTGGTTGCATTTCCATTGAGTTTATGTTGTATAGCCTACTATAGCCTAGTTTCAGTTAATTCAATGAATAAGTAGCTACAGTATAATGCAAACTGCATTGGAGGGAGGGGGACCTCAGGGTGAAATGTAGAAAAGGGGGCATCTATGACAAGAATCAAGAGCATTATGCATCTGTCACAGGAATCACTCTGTCTATACTCTGTCTCTGTGGCTCTGGCTGTGGGAACCGACAAGACGAGACTTCTCTCCGTGCGGTGACAGGTTATTTAACATATTTTATTAGACCCTGCACGTCCCTGCGTGAAATCTTTTCCCGGGTCTGCGTCCCTGCCCGACCCTCCTCACTTTCACCACTGGGTCTAGTAGTATATTATAATAACAAAAGAAGGGTTCTAGTGGACATACAGGGTTGCCAGTCGACAGCCACTATATACTCTGGGTCCACCACAGGGCTACAATTAGCACCCTCCAGAGACCAGGCCCAGGCCTGCAGAGAGACCACAGGACCACAACGCAGCACCCTGGGGTCACAGGACGGGGTTCGAACCCGCGGACTGACCACGGGACTGCCTCTCGCTACGTTTGGTCCAAAAACCACACAGAACAAACATGTGGACACGCAGCCAGCCGCATGCCGCTACACACAACACCACACCCTCCCTCCATCCTTCACAATGACACACACACACGATGCTGTGTGTGTGTGTGTGTGTGTGTGTGTGTGTGTGTGTGTGTGTGTGTGTGTGTGTGTGTGTGTGTGTGTGTGTGTGTGTGTGTGTCAACCACACTGCCCTGTCAGCACTGGCACAGCATCTGGGGAGAGACAGGAAGATGACTGTGCTCGCTGCCGGCCGGCGCTGTTGTTCACAACATGACGGCCGTTCAGCTCTAAGAGCCCTAGACCACACCAAAGGGTCAGAACATTGGTCAGTGGTGAAAGTGGGGCGCACAGGAGTGCAGCTCCGGTAAGACTTTGCCAGCCGGAGCTTTCAAAATGTTATATATTACCAGGGGCGGATTGGCCATCTGGAGTACAGGGAGTTTTCCCGGTGGCCTGCGCCACCTAGTGGCCTGGACAAGATCCAAAATGCACTTGTGGCACTTCCAAAATGCACTAGAATGTGCTAGATGCTCGCCGGGAACATACAGATCAAAATGACCATTAATCTTCTACATTCTCTAGTTGTGTAGACTAAGTTGGGCTAATTCACATGATGAATATTTTAACTCTTGAGGGTGTAAAAAATTTTACGCTCTCAAAGAGTTACATCTGGTTAACCAGCTGCCCCCCCCAGGGTGGCCTGGCAAAGGCAAAATTGTCCCGGTGGGAAAATATGTGCCAATCCGCCCCTATATATTACTGTAATTTCTGCTCCAAAATCCTTTGGTTTCCAAAAGCATTTACAATTGTAATGCGTTACAGCATGTTGTACTAGTACAACAGAACAATCAAAAACTGTCCTTTTGGCCTCAGTATCTCTAGGTCTTGGCCTCTGCCTTGTTCTTGACCCCTCTAGCTGCTATAGTCTCGTCTTGATCTCGTCTTAACCAAGTCTATAATTGTCTCTGTCTCGTTTTGGTCTCGAGCCCCCTAGGTCTTGGTCTGTGTCTCGATTCAGGTAGTCTTGACTACAACACTAGTTATGGGTTAGCAAAAATACAAAGTTCACTCCAAACTTCTATACCACTGTTTCTGCTGGGGCTGCACAGGATTTTTTTTTTTTTTTTCAAACAAAACAATCCTGTGATCCCAGTGGGTATACTGTGTGAAGTGTCCTTGAGCATGACACTGAACCCCAAATGGTTTCCTCCTCTGTGCACGTTAGTGTGTGCGTGTGCACGTGTGGAGCGAGGAGGGGGGGAGTTGACCAAACATTGTAGGAGTACAAAACGAGTTTACAGCTTGTTTTTAACAGACAACATAGACAAAAGTAAACATTCCAGGACATTCACTGGTCTGAATTGTTCCTGTTTTGGGACAGAATGAGGAAAGTGTTTTGACTGAGTAGAGAGACATCAGCACAAGGGAACAAGCAAACATGTGTAACGTGCACTTACTGAACACGTGCACGACACACACACACACACACACACACACACACATACTAAAGCACGACATATCTAGGACCACACACACTCAATGACCTTGTTGAAAGCAGCTTTCAACATTATTATCTAGCCTGAGTGTTAGAAACACTGGAGGCACTCAGCAAAGACACACACACACTGCAGACATTTGGTCTCGAGGTCGGTTCTACAAATGCCTTCTAAATCTTGACACTTTTCTTAAAAACGTCATGTTTGTTTATGTGTCAGTCATTCTCAAACAGTTTCACGCCCAGAGCCTCCATATTGACACATGTATATACATGACATAATAAAATAAAAGCTTAAACTTCGCCGCTGTCTTATACTATAATAACTTATAATAACTTATACAGCTTCCTTGATAAAGTATGCAAATTCAAAGATTTGCACCACATTTTTGAGATAAACAAGAAAAAGGAGATCTACCGGTACAAGATATTTTTCAAAAGCAAAAGTATGAGAACGGTTTAAGAGAAACTAATTCTTTGCTGTGCAGCGACCGACCGACCGACAGAGTTTATCCACAGTAAGATCTGTGTTCAGTCTGACGACATCTTTTTCACAGAGTGAGGAGCCTTGGCCTCCACATGTACAGCTGTAGGCCTTCCATAGCATGTTGTCCACATTACAACCATTAGAAACAACACAGAAAAAAACATCAACCTCATCTGGAAACTATTTGAGTTAGAGGAACTTTTTAAGTGCACTCTAGTCTAGAACATGTTAGTCATCGTCTAACGTTGATATACTGCAGATTGTCCGACACAAAAGGACCATTAAGGCAATATGGACACTGTAAACGCAGGAATTACATCCACTGTAATAAAACGTAACGCGGCAGAGCGGTGAAGGTGACAACTTGGCTCAGGAATGTGAACGAACGTTAATTCGACCAAACCAAACAGACGAAATGGTATAATTATGATGTGATATGACAGCCCTGTTTCATTGAGAAGGTCAATGCTTTATAATCCATATTATTCTGGGAGAACATTATGCAAACCACAGCCAATCTACAACGTACAATCTCACAGGTTTCTTTATCAAAACACAAGGCGCTGTGAGCTTGTAGATCGGAAATGTTTGGCGGAGAGATTTGGCATAGAGATTGGCGTAGAGCAGTGGTTTTAAACCAGTGGTCCGGGGACCACCAGCGGTCCTTGAGAGGCTTCCAGGTGGTCCCCAGGCTAAGTTGATTAACCAGATGAAAAGTTGGTTAACCAGATAACCAGTTAACTCTTGAAAGTGTAAGCATTTTTAGCTCAAGCATTTTTAGCTTGTCAATCTTGTTTGACCTCCTATATGGCCAAAATAATCTCATGCATGCATGGGCAGATGTTGAAATGTGGTGAAATTCTGAGAAAAAAAAGCAAAGTTACCGCCACCTTCAGGACTGGCTGTCTAATACTATGAGCTTGACCCATTGAAAGCGGAGGCTCCTGGCCAGACTGACTTGTGAAGTGACATTTCAGATGTCATTTCAGTGCGGAACACTGAATCAGGCTGGAACCAGGCTAGCAGCAATAGAGCAATTAAGCTCAATTATGCTGGCAATTAAAGTGTTAGACGACTATTTCTATATATGTGATCTCTGTATGTATGTACTGCAGGGGTTGACACTAAGGTCTCGGAGGCACTTGCCCATTGGGCAAGTGCAAGTCAGGTTCTACTTGCCCTCAGCTCATGGTCACTTGCCCCCCAAAAATATATTGTACATTTTGCAGATGTAACTCTTGAGAAATTCATCATCTTAATTAGCCCAGGTCTACACAACTAGAGAATGTAGAAGATTAATGGTCATTTTGATGTGTATGTTAATTTGCCTGTTTTGTTTCCCAAATCCAGCCTGGAATTGTGGATAGCTAGAAAGCAGTGAAAGACACAGAGGCAGAGTGCAATGACTGCCTTCAAGACAAATATATCTTGTGTTGTGTTATAGCGCACTAAGTTGCACACTTGCCCGATCGGGCAACCAGGTAGCAGTCTTCACTTGCCCCACCATTTTTTTTTTACTTGCCCCGGGCAAGCGGGCAAGTGTTGGTGTCAAGCCCTGATACTGTATGTATTACCTCATGTTTCCCTGCTGATTAAGTGTAAATCTCTCTGGATTAACGATAGCGTCTGCCACGTGTGTTTAAATCGCAACAAACTGTGAAAGTGTTTTAATAATAACTTTACTGTACGGCCAGAAATAGACTCTATAGATCCAGGGGCTTGTGGATGAGCTATTTTCAGACGCGCAACAACAAGCAGCGCACAACTAGGAGTGTAAATCAGGATTAAAGGGAGGGAGGGGTGGGAGGGGTGGGCTCTGAGTCACTGGAGAATGTCAGCTATGTGGTGATTCCCTGACCAAGACCCCCCCCCCCACACACACACCCTTTCTCCACAGCCTCCCTGGGTCATTATCATACCTTTCTCTCATCCTTTCACTTGCCCAATAGATCCTTTCTCTCTCTCTCTCTCTCTCTCTCTCTCTCTCTCTCTCTCTCTCTCTCTCTCTCTCTCTCTCTCTCTCTCTCTCTCTCTCTCTCTCTCTCTCTCTCTCTCTCTCTCTCTCTCTCTCTCTCTCTCTCTCTCTCTCTCTCTCTCTCTCTCTCTCTCTCTCTCTCTCTCTCTCTCTCTCTCTCTCCCCCCCACCTCCCCCCCTGCTGGCCCACTCTTCCTGTTCTAGGAAGAAAGCTATTAACCCCCCCCACCCCCCCATGCCCCCCCACCACGCTCCAGACGAGATAATTGTTGTGTTAGTGAACGTGATACTGTGGAACAACCAACTGGTGGAAAACAGGAGGCCCCGATCTAGGCATGGGCCTGGGGGTGGGCAATGGCCCCATAAATACCCTGACTACTGCCCCAGCAAGCATGATGGTATGATGTAAACAATCCAATATTTTCAAGGATATTTCAAAATTAAAGTGCATAAAACTCTCTGAGTCAGACCATGCTGCGTGTTCGTTGCAACTTCAACAACAACTGATGCTTTACCTGCCTAATTTAAATCCTGTATACAAGATATAGATCTTGTCGGTCACATAACTAAAGTGAATATATAAAATAGCTCAGCACTCACTTGGTAGAGTAAAAAACTTGCGCGTTGTGACCAGAGCGAGCAGAGAGCAAGTACCTCTGACACCTCCAGGAGATAATGGACTAGATTTCCGTCACCACTAAACCCCTTATCCCTATTTAACAAAAACATTTTGAATAGTTTTAATGTGTTAATAGATTGGCACATTGAACTATTCCAATAGGATTTTCAAAATAGTATTAAAGGAATAAGGGGTTTGGGATGTAACGAAATTGGAGCCCAATATCTCGACAATACTTATAAAGATCTCTTAAATACGTCACCACCAAGAAACGATCTTAGAAACTCATTTAGTTACTATGTGTAAATACTTGACCCTTGAACCTATCAGTACTTCTGAGTGTATAGAGTATATTTATATTAGTGATTGATATGATAAACCTCCACCTACACTGTACCTCTGAGAGTCAAATATTGTGCTTTCGACCTGTTTATTTACTACAGTAGTTACTGTGCTGATTTAGATTATTATTACACATAATGTACATCAAGCCTCTTGTGGCCTATTTTATACCTACAAATATTAGACCATCTGAAAGATAAGATACCGGTGGGAGCTTGAACATCTGATGTTTTCAAATCATTGACAATTTTGAGAACGACTTGCGTTCTGCATCACAACTTACTTTCACACTAGGTTACTTAGATTACATTATGATGCCAATACCATTGTTAAAGGGGAATTCCACCCATTTTCAATGTTTTTTTTTTTTTTCTGAGAGCATACAAATGCATTTGGTTCCATTTGTACGCTCTCAGAAAAAAAAAGGTCTAAAGAAAAATCCCTTAACATGGTGAAAATACATCTTGATGATGTCATCAAGATGTTTCACCATGTTAGTGATTTTCTTGGGAACACAGAATGGGAGGAACTATTTTATCATGTCCACCCAGCACCTCGAAGGTATATTAATAACATATTCATTTGAAAATGGGTGGAGTCCCCCTTTAAGAAGGGGGCTTGTAACAGATCATTTCTACATTGTGTTTTTGCTATATTTTTACTCATGTTTCTACTATCCCCCTCTCCCATCCCATCCCCCTCCTAATGGTATTACAGAACGCTGTTAGAGCTGCCTGTGTGGAACTATGCAGCAGCAGAGTGACGTTGCCAGGGGGGACACATTTAAGACACGCACGCCTGATCGTATCCAAGGAGAAATGCACCTTAAGGCTTAAAAAAAGAGAGAGAGAGAGTGAGAGAATTATTATCTATCCAATCCGACACCCATGCAGCCCACTGCTTATCTGTGGCCTCCCCTGCCCTCTGGGCCTCTGACAGAAAGATAACACAACTAGATACATACATACATATACTGCAGGCCCTTTGGAAGTGCATACCACAGAGTGACAGAGCCTCTTTAAAAGAGACGGAGGCTCTAAACAATAGACAGCTTTGTCTGTCATCAGCCTGGTAATGAAGAGACACAGAGAGAGAGAGCCCTCCACCCACCGGACCGACCCATGCAGCAACAGAATGCCTATCATTCAGACGTGATGATAGAGGCTCATTTAATGAGCTTTATCTGAGCTCTGCGGCGTAATGACACGTCCCGCTGTCTGTCAGCGCCAGAAAAGAAAAAGGAAATGTAACTGTATCATCTCCTGTGATGGACACAGAGCCACAATATCACTGCTTAGCTCAGCTATACTTAAAAAAAACTAACAAAGAAGAATGCCGCTGTGCAACTAGTGAAATTCCATATCATTGCTGTCAAGTGAAATTTATAAGAAACTCTATCCTTTTCATGGATTTAAAAATAAACTATACCTTTGTTTCCACTCCGACCGAAGTGAGTGTTAGTTACATTTTTTTCCATATATAAAAACCCAGAGACATGTGTGAAGTAAAATAGAATACTATTGATTTATATAAAAAAGGGGAATGTGAAGGATCTTGGCCAACAGCAATGATGGTATTTAAAAAATCCCCTGTATATTCCATTATACTGTATATCGTTTCCATTCCAACAGAGATGGAGGAATCCAGCAATTTAATATCTCTGGAAATCAATGTCTCTCCACACACGTGCATGTGTACAAACACACAGGCACGCACACACATACACACATGCATGCCAACATCCCACAGCAGGCTCAAGGGTTCCTGGGCTCTGAAATCCATCCTGTTGTAGTGCTGCTTTTAGAAGTGGAGGCGATGCCCAACACCAAGCCGCGTGAGCGGAAACACACATGCATTTCTGTGCAATGCATCCAGACACACACTATTAAAACATGTACAGTATAGTTTCCAGTAAACTATGTAATAAACTGAGCTTATCAATACATCTTTGTGTTGCATGAAATAAATACAGCTACAGTATGCCACATCACTGTAACTTCGCCAATGTTATACTTGGACGTTCAATAGTAAAGAGTATCTGACAGCATCCATCACTTTGTTTTGTTCAATTCCCTCCTCAACACGTTTTGATATAAAGTAGAAAACGATAAGGGGGGGCACAAATAACAAATCTACAAGCTCAGACACAGTTCAGACTTCAAGCATCAAACAATCTCAGCAGAGGATTTTTTGCTGATGGAGACCAAGACCAAGTTAGTTCTGCATACCTATTCTTTCACAACTCAAACCTTTCCTTCCCACGATAGAAGCATGTGGTATTTCAGGGGGAAAAAAAAAACTGCCAGGAGTTAGAAGAGGACGCTTTGTAGAATGTGGTCTCAGGTCTCAGATGGGTTGTTATTATTACGAGATAAAACACTTCCAGTGACACTTCCCAGCGCTACGTCTCTACTCCTTACAGATTTAGAAAACGACTGCATTTCACCGTATGTGAACAGAATGCAAAGACAAGGCGTGGCGGCGAGGTGATGAGTGGCGGTGGTGGTGACACCAGTCGCCTATAATTGCAATATACGCCTATAAAAACCACCTAAACGCCACGGAGTCTGGATGAGGTAGCGCAACCCACAACCACACTGATGAGAGCTCCGATATCTTCACTTTAAACATCCCAGAATAGCCTTTTTGTTGGTTCACACTTAGCATTTTCGCACGTTTTTCTTTTTCGGGGACCAAAAAGAAAACTCATACACGGCTGAGATTTTACTTGCAAGACGCTGACTGGTCGGTTAACCAGCAGTGTCTCACAGACTGTTATTTTACCTCTCCGTGTCGTCCCCGTCTCTGTCTCTGTCTGGCCCTGTAGCCTCTGCATCTAAACCTCATCCTATAACCTCATCCTACCACAGAGCCTGCTGAGGGGACATACCATGAGACGCTGTGCGTCGTGTGGTGCTACTGCCTTAGTTATAGACATCATTCCAGCTTAATTAATGTCATTTGCTTTGACTTTGTTGGGCGGTGGGTGGGAAGCTGTAGGAATCGTCTGGGAATCGGAAAATAACCACTTCTGAAGCTCGACTCGCTTGCTCCTTGGCCTACGTGTCCATGAGAAACAACTCCCCTCCTCCCCTGGTGCTGGGTACAAGAAGATGCCGTCTTTCATAGGATAGGACAGTGGTTTTCAACCAGTGGTACGGGGACCACCAGTGGTCCTTGAGAGGACCACTGGGATAAGAGTCTTGGTATTTCATTTCTAGTTCCATATTTGTTTAATTTCAGAATCTACAAGCATTCTAGTACTCTAGAGTGAGAAGTTCAGCCACTCGGGAGAGACTCGGAGTAGAGACGCTGCTACTTCGCCTGGAAAGGAGCCAGCTGAGCTGGTTCGGGCATCTGGTTAGGATGCCTCTCGAGCGCCTCCCTGGTCCTCGAGGCACGTTGCATAGTTTGCATAGTTTTTAGGCCGACCCGGCCCGGCCCTACAATGTCGGGTCGGGCCTGGTCAGGTTTGGGTAGAATCTGAGCACTCTACACTGAGTAAAAGTGAAAATACCAATCTGCACCATCTTCATAAGAGGTAGATACACAGATAGAAAAAACAGAACTACCGTATTATTTTTATCATAATAAAATAATTCAATATATATTGCTTTTTCCATGGAGCCCTATAGGCCCGACCCGGCCCTACTGATCTGCATACATTTTAGGCCCGAGCCCGACCCTAAAATGTCGGGTCGGGTCGGGCCTGGTCGGGTTCGGGCAGAGTTTGAGAACTCTGCCTGAGTGTTTTAATGCCCAGGCAATGGAAACAGATCTGCATCAGCACAGCATCAACCTAACGCCCTTCGGGGCGATATTTCCTCACACTTTCAGTCTCAGCGCTTCGCGCCCAGTATCGCCCACACATACAGTTATATCAATAGAGCCATTGTGACGTACGGTACAGTAGGAATGGGTTTGAGAATACTGTCTAGACTGTGCTGTGCTCAAGCCTGCTTTTTTATGTGTACTTTAAAATGAACGTAAAACACAAACCAAAGTCACGCGTCATACAGGCGTACCACAGCATGAAGGGTAAGACCACCAGGCTTCTGAACAGGCCTGACCACCGACCTGCCTTCTGTCTATTCTCCATACGCCCCTCACTTCACACAAGTGTGATTTTCCCCCCTTTTTTTGTCTTTTCACTCCCTGAAAAAACAACAACAATGAATTTCACCACCACCCCACCACCGACCACCTAAACCAGTGGTCAGTGTAAAGAAAACAAACAAGTTTGTTGCGGTGACGTTTGCCACCTGAATATGATATGCAGGTTTGGCTGTTTGTTTGTCCGGGGACCACCAGTGATCCTTGAGAGAGTTCCAGGTGGTCTCCAGGCTAAACGATGGAAAGTTGGTTAACCAGATGTAACTCTTTGAGAGCGTAAAAATGTGTACAGTCTCAAGAGTTAAAATATTTATCGTGTGAATTATCATAAGTCTACACAACTAGAGAATATAGAAGATTAATGGTCATTTTGATCTGTATGTTGGACCGTTTGGTTTCCTAAATCCAGGGCCCTGGTATGTAAAAGGTTGAAAACCACTGCGCTACAGCATCAGCAGACACAAGGCGTGTTGACCCAGCCACCGGTGACCCAGTGAAAACAAGAGGAGGAAGTTTGTGAAGAGCAGAGCAGTGTCACTGCTCACCGAGTGTCACGACCTCCAGCTGAGGAGTGTTGTGTTCACTAATCCACACCGACGCTCGCTAATCCTACAGATATCTGAGGTTTTATGGAGAGGGGAAACAATCAGTGGACGGACCAGGAAACAGCACAGCTCTACACTGTGAAGTGTAGAACGACTATCATCTCATGTCCGTCATGTAATCCCTCATGCCGGCGTGAAAAATATATGCCAATATGTTCTCTTTCTGACATCTTTCCAGTCTTCAAATTCCACACACTGTGATGACAACGAAAGGCTATTTCATTGTCATCACATGTTGACAACACCAAATATAAACCCAGCATCCTGAACATGGCAACACGTCAGGAGAGTTCAGGGGAAGTTCCACCGCTGTGGCCAATCACTGAGGAGAGTTCAGGGGAAGTTCCACCTGTCTGGCCAATCACTGAGGAGAGTTCAGGGGAAGTTCCACCTGTCTGGCCAATCACTGAGGAGAGTTCAGGGGAAGTTCCACCACTGTGGCCAATCACTGAGGAGAGTTCAGGGGAAGTTCCACCTGTCTGGCCAATCACTGAGGAGAGTTCAGGGGAAGTTCCACCTGTCTGGCCAACCACTGAGGAGAGTTCAGGGGAAGTTCCACCTGTCTGGCCAACCACTGAGGAGAGTTCAGGGGAAGTTCCACCTGTCTGGCCAATCACTGAGGAGAGTTCAGGGGAAGTTCCACCGCTGTGGCCAATCACTGAGGAGAGTTCAGGGGAAGTTCCACCTCTGTGGCCAATCACTGAGGAGAGTTCAGGGGAAGTTCCACCTCTGTGGCCAATCACTGAGGAGAGTTCAGGGGAAGTTCCACCTGTCTGGCCAACCACTGAGGAGAGTTCAGGGGAAGTTCCACCTGTCTGGCCAATCACTGAGGAGAGTTCAGGGGAAGTTCCACCGCTGTGGCCAATCACTGAGGAGAGTTCAGGGGAAGTTTCACCACTGTGGCCAATCACTGAGGAGAGTTCAGGGGAAGTTCCACCTCTGTGGCCAATCACTGAGTCTCTACGTTTATTTATATGTTGTTTCTATTGGTGATGGAATTCATAAAGTACCTACTATAGGTCTCTATTTCTGCAGTTATTCACACCTGACGCACACGCACGCACGCACACACACACGCGCACACACACACGCTTCTGTAATGCACTATAGAACCAGGCCAGATAAACAACTAGCAAATCGGAAAGGACCCAGTCCAATAAATCAGTTAATCACTCAATAAATCAACCAACCAACCAATCCATCCATCCGTCAGTCACTCAATCAACCAACCAATCACTGTCCAGAGAGGGCGGGAGGTGGACGAAACAACAATGTTTTTGTTACCACTGTCCACAGCAAAGCAAAATGACCTTTGGCTCACAAACTAACAAACACACATCCAAACCACATATTTACCTCTGGCAAAAAAAAGGAAGCAAAAAATGTTCTTAACAACAACTTCAGCTTTCCAGCGGATTGGAAGGTTATCCTCGGACACACGGACAGACAGACAGACAGACAGACAGACAGACAGACAGACAGACAGACAGTCCTGCACTATGAAACTACTGTATGTTGAAGGCGGAGGAATATATATTCAATCACAGCGTTTTTGTTTTTTTTCCTGTGCGTGACATGTGAGTGAGTGACCCTCCAAGTGGAAGCTGTGTGCCTCTGACCACATCCCAACCCACAGGCACAGCTCTGTCAGTCCCACACGTTAAGAGGAGAGAGACCGTTTCCCCGCTACTTACAGCATGTTTGTATGTGTGTGTGTGTGTGTCTCAGGGGCGGATGTAATATTTACTAATTGGGGGGTGGCAGGAGAAAATGGTATTGGTGCGGCTTCATTGTCCGTGTCGCTTCGCGCCACGAGTGATGAAGTCGCACCCATACCATTTTCGGTTACAGGACTTTTATTAGTCAACTAAAGCATCAATAATGACATCAGTTGTTGTTGAAGTTGCAACAGACACGCAGCATGCATAAAGCTAAAGGTCTGACTCAGAGAGTTTTCTGTTTTCAATGATGAAATGCTGTTGGTTTAGTGGTGACACAGCTGTAGTTAGTTAGTAGCAGTAGTAGTTGTTTCAAATACTTTTAAATATAATCACTGAAATATCTTGGGTTGTTTTGCATGATGCCATCGTGTTTGGTGGGGCAGTCTGGGCATTTGCAGTGCCTTGCCCCCCCATGCCCATGCCTAGATCCGCCCCTGGTGGGTCTCCAGAGAGCGTACAGCTCTCCTCAGAGCCTGAGCGGTTGGCACAGGACACACTCAGCCTCACAAACATGACCTGAGCTTGGCTCTTCCCTTGGTAAACACAGCCTGACCACCTCTCCTCTACCTCCTCTACCTACAGGGGAGTTTAAGGCAGGAGTTTCAACAGGTGGTCCGGGGACCACCAGTGGTCCCTGTGAGGGTTCCAGGTGGTCGCCAGCTAAGTTGGTTAACCAGATGTAACTCTTGAGAACGTAAAAATGAAACCAAATGGACCCTTGCGGGTCCATTTGGTTTCATTTTTACACTCTCAAGAGTTAAAATATTCATCACGTGAATTATCCCCAAGTCTACACAACTAGAGAATGTAGAAGATTAATGGTCATTTTGATCTGTATGTTGGACTGTTTTGTTTCCCCAAATCCAGCCTGGAATTGTGGACAAAAGCAAAATAAATCTTTAGTTTTGGGATCTGTGGGGCTAAAAAATGTCCTCAATTGGTGGTCCGTGGCTCAAACCCTGAATAAATGGTGGTGCCTGGGATGAAAAAGGTTGGGAACCCCTGGTTTAAGCCATGACTGGCAGCTAATAAATTCACACGGTTTGGTCTACCTACATGACGTGTATTCATGCAGTAGAGTGTGTCACCATACTTTTAGAACTTCCCACAGCACTGAGTTGTGGACAAATACAACCAAATGGACGCGTTAAGAATCCAATTGGTTCCATGTGTGCGCTCTCAAGAGTTACAACCCAATAAAAGGATGTCCTCATGAGATCCCATGCACTTTGAGAAACACTGGCTATCATCAAACCGTTCAAATAATATTGTTTTCAGCAAGACTAACAACAACTAAAATGACTTAGCTAAAATGACTTTGAACGATGACAAGCTAAAAACAGCTTTCTCAAGATGTCGACTAAAACTATCACGAGTAGAAATGACTAAAATTAATAAAATTTTTGTTTAAAGGACTACAATCTCTGCCTGCAGATTAAACATCAGATATGTAGGCTATTCAGTCACAAAGCCCTGCTTACATCCGCCGGTTGTATGTCTATATATATACTATATACAGTAATATATTCTGGTTCAAATTCCGGTTCAAAATGTGCTGCCAATTATGCTAATCAAATGAAGCTGCTGCAGTATACTGTATGTGCAACTGAACAGCAGGAAACAGGAAATGAGAGCGCCACCTTCTGGAAACACAGGGCTATACCGTAGCAACGCACATAGTTTAATACTATCTTTCATCTGTATTTGGGTGGAATGTCCAACATACTTTACTTTGAAGACACATAATGCAGTGCGAAAATGCCCCCTTCAATGCCCCCCCTAAATGCCCTGACTGCCCCACCAAACATGATGTCATGCACACAATCCAAATTTCAATGACTTTGAGATACTGAACCTCACGACCTTACAGTTCTCTCAAACAAACAGCAAAGCAGAGTAACTGCAACCACATCACTTATACTGTACTGAAAATAGCATTTTATTCACTATTAAGATTAAGTTAGCGGTTAAACATTTTACAGCCTACAGTTCTTCAACAGTAGCTTTATAGCAATTTGTTTGTAGGTCAGTGGAACAACTTAGACTTAACCGTCTAGATGTATGTTGCATACATATGTACTGTATGGGCGGGAGTTTAACCTCAAAACTGTGAAATTAAGGTTCCGATTGAACTTCAAAAAGGGACTGTGAGTGAGATTTAAGGGGGTTTAAGTTAACTCTGTTTTCAGATCTTTATGTGTCTGGTTTTGTTTTTTTTGCCCAGACATGGGCAGGACCAGGAGGTGGCAGCAATAAAAACAAAGTCATCAACTCATTACAGGGGAAAAAAATATATACCAAGTGAAAAATACCGTAAAAGTGTTTAAAGGAGAATTCCACCCATTTTATTTTCATTTTTTTTTTCTGAGAGTGTACAAATATGATGTGGGTCAATTTGGTTCCATTTGTACACTCTCAGGAAAAAAAGGTCCTACAAGAAAAATCATTAACATGGAGAAACACAACTTGATGATGTCATCAAGTTGAAATCACCACGTTAGTGATTTTTTTCAGACCTCCATTTCTAGGAAACACAGAATGGGGGGAACATTCTATCATGTTGGTTAACCAGATGTAACTCTTTGAGAGCATAAAAATGAAACCAAATGGAAACTTGCGGGTCCATTTGGTTTCATTTTTACACTCTCAAGAGTTAAAATATTCATCATGTGAATTATCCCAAGTCTACACAACTAGAGAATGTAGAAGATTAATGGACATTTTGATCTGTATGTTGGATTGTTTGGTTTCCACAAATCCAGCCTGGAATTGTGGACAAAAGAAAGACATCTTTAGTTTTGGGGTCTGTGGGGGTAAAATGTCATCAAATGGTGGTCCCCCGTGGCTCAAATGCTGAATAAATTGTGGTCCCTGGGATCAAAAAGGTTGAAAACCCCTGAGCTAAGGTATTAATGACAGAGTAAAATGTAGAAAATGGGTGGAATTCCCCTTTCAAACAAATCACATTTTCTCTCCCACGGCGTTGTGGTAATGTTAAGTCCAGCAGGGAGGGACAACAAGGCAACCACCATGTGTGGCTTTTTAGAGAAATAATAATATTCTCCACACCCAGTTTCACACCTCCTCCCCTTATCCGTGTGACGCCTGTAGCACTAGTGCAGGGGTTTTCAACAGGTGGTCCGGGGACCACCAGTGGTCCTTGAGAGGGTTCCAGGTGGTCCTCAGCTAAGTTGTTTAACCAGATGTAACTCTTGAGAACGTAAAAATGAAACCAAATGGACCCTTGCGGGTCCATTTGGTTTCATTTTTACACTCTCAAGAGTTAAAATATTCATCATCTGAATTAGCACCGCTTAATTAAGAAGTTTACACTGTTTTGTTGGCAAAATATACAGCCTGGAATTGTGGACGAAATCAAAAGAATTCTTTAATTTTAGGTCTTGGGTGTGAAAATGTAATCAAATGGTGGTCCGTGGCTCAAATGGTGAATAAATGGTGGGGCCTGGGATGAAAAAGGTTGAAAACCACTGCACTAGTGCCTTTGTGGCTGCTGTGTGGATGTGAACAGTAGCACTAGTGTTAGAGACCAATACTTCTGGTCTCGGCCCGCTGCCAGGA
>CM076985.1:40139412-40149412 GCA_039105355.1 Benthosema pterotum
GACCCTTGCGGGTCCATTTGGTTTCATTTTTACACCCTCAAGAGTTAAAATATTCATCATGTGAATTAGCCCAACTTAGTCTACACAACTAGAGAATGTAGAAGATTAATGGTCATTTTGATCTGTATGTTCCAGGCGAGCAGCTAGCGCATTCTAGTGCATTTTTGGAAGTGCCACTAGTGCATTTTGGATCTTGTCCAGGCCACTAGGTGGCGCAGGCCACCGGAAAAACTCCCTGTACTCCAGATGGCCAATCCGCCCCTGGGTCAATGCATGATGCCGCATTTACATGATTGTAAATGATTCATGGTCTGCGTTTGTTTGTTTGTTTAATCATGTTCATCGTCTTTACATCATTACATGACTACTGATGCATGACGTCTGTTATTCTGTGTGTGGTTATGTGGGGTAGGAGCTAGCAGACAGTTTTCAGGAGAACTGAGCTCATTGTGTTGGTTTTGATCCTTGTTTATGCATACACTATTGGTCTATTGCAGGGGTTTTCAACCTTTTTTTACTCCAGGGACCACCATTTATTCAGCATTTGAGCCACGGACCACCATTTCATTACATTTTCACACCAAAGACCTAAAATTAAAGAATTCTTTTGGTTTTGTCCACAATTCCAGGCTGGATTTTGCCAACAAAACAGTGTAAACTTCTTAATTAAGTGGTGCTAATTCAGATGATGAATATTTTAACTCTTGAGAGTGTGAAAATGAAACCAAATGGACCCGTAAGGGTCCATTTGGTTTCATTTTCACACTCTCAAGAGTTACATCTGGTCAACCAACTTTCCATCATTTAACCTGGGGACCACCTGGAACCTTCTCAAGGACCACTGGTGGTCCCCGGACCACCTGTTGAAAACCCCTGACATACACTATTGGTCTATTGGTCTACTCCTGTGTTTGCTGAACCCCCCTGGGAAAACTAGATGATACATACTGTATCTCTAGATCTCTTTCGTTTTCTATGAAGATTCATACAATCCTTAGTGCCACAGCACAGGTGTGCACACACCTGCATTCACGCAGACTCCCAAAACAACACTGATGCAGAGTAAAGTATGTTTCTTCTGGGCAAACAGGGCTTTAGGCTGCTTGTTAAAATGCTTCACCCTGGCAACCATGCACATTAAAGTAATAAACTAAACCTTTTGGCCAAAAATCAAAATAGATCTATATATATTTTTTGCCTTTTTCCCCTCCACGTTGCTTCTACTTTGATGCTGCAGCTGTTTCCCTGTAGACAGACACTTGCTACATCCTGCACACGGTCCAGAACTTTGTTGTTGCCAACATATCGTGAAAACAAAACATTGGTCAGGCTCAGGACAGGTATGGCTAATAATGAAAGGATGCTGATAGTAGCAGCAGAGTCAAGGCTAACTGATACCAGTCGTTTACCAACAGCATCACCACAACACGCAAATACAATCTGAATTCTGGACATGCATCACGACAGTGGCAATTCAACAAACAGCATACACTATCGGGGTCAACATCGGTTAAAAGTTGACCATTCAGAGATAGGCAAATACAAAAATAAAAACATCTCTTGTCTCCTTTGTATCATAAGTTGTACAGGCAAAGTACAGCCAATCACATTATTAATCCAGCACACCATTGGCAATTTGCAGGCGGACAGTCTGTATGCAATAAAAACTCTTTCATAAGTGTTTGGACATTTCTAACAAGCCGTTTTAGGGTTGAAAGTTCTGACACAATTGCGTGTGCATGTGTGTGCATGTGTGTGCATGTGTGTGCATGTGTGTGCATGTGTGTGCGTGCGTTCCATTTAATGGACACGTCTCCTGTCAGGACATTGTGTTTCTTCTACCAAGTAATCAGAATAAAAGAACAAACAAATGTTCAGGTTTATTGTGAGATGTTTGTCAGGCTGATTATTATTGGATTGATTTGAAGGCTTGTTGTACAGCTGAGTTGTTTGTCTTAGTGAGAAACGCTCACTCTCTGTATTTATAATGTTATAATGTTGCGTGTGTGTCCGTTATACTTGTACAATCGGCCACACAGCCGAGTTCAAAAACACACACACATGCATGCAATTTGGTAGGTCAATTTGGTTGTTCTGTCTAAACTGACTCGGTGTTTATTACAACAGAACTATGACAACCAGAGTGGAAATGAGGATTAATTGACATTATATGCTTATTGCTATTGGCTCCTGTATTTGCTCTGGACTGCAGCAGAGAGTCCTTCTACTTATAAAGCAATAGAGGCTGTTCATAAACTACACAATGACGACAAAAAAAAACCTTGCACGGCCAAAAACATTTCTTTTTGGGGGGGAAATTGGAGGGAGAAAAAGCTGTGTTTCAATGAATCAAATGAAGTAATTTACTAGCTTGTGTTGTAACTTGTTACTTTATTTGTTAAACCATGATAAAATGGCGCTGCGATTTTTAAGAAATTCCAAGACTTCTAAAAATAAAGTATGCGATAAACTAGAGCCCAGCCGATGGAATCGGTCTATCGCAGTGGTTTTCAACCATTTTGATGCCAGGGCCCACTATTTATCCAGAATTTGAGCCATGGACCAACATTTCATGACATTTTAACCCCACAGACCGCAAAACTAAAGAAACTTCCGTTTTTGTCCACAATTCCAGGCTGGACTTCAGAAACACAACAGGCAAACATACAGATCAAAATTCTACATTCTCTACTTGTGTAGACTTGGGCTAATTCAAAGGATGAATATTTAAACTCTTGAGTGTACGCTCTCAAAGAGTTACATCTGGTTAACCAAAGACCACTGATGGTCCTCGGACCACTGGTTGAAAACCACTGGTCTATCATATCGTGGGTCATTCCGTAACGGTCGGGGTCTACAATAAACCAGATTTATCCGTTATGGAAGACACCCCTGTCCCCTCATCTGTCCACACACCCCATCATAGGACCCTCACCCCCACTGGCTGCCCTCTATGTGCTCCCAGTCGGACACTGACAGTGTATTGTTGTGAAGCAGCCTGAGGCTGTGGTGCTGAAGATGTTCCACTGCCACAGACAGACGCTCAGAACCCGCACAGACTCAACAACAACAACTGGGGCACCACTACTGACAATCACCCTAGTCATCAGGATTATTGGAACCGCGGTCGAGATCATGGATTCCACAATGTCTTGCCAGATTTTCTGATCCGTCATCACTGTCCCCATATAGGTCCTGCTTACGGATGCATAAGTACTTATTAACAAGGACATCAGGGAACTACACTTTTCTAATTCTGCTCTTTTTGAAGGCAGGATTCCAGAAAAGAAGTCAGAATGCCATATAATGCAGCTGTGGTTTTCAACCTTTTTGATATCAGGGCCCACAATTTATTCATAATTTGAGCCACATGCCACTACACCATGACATTTTCACTCCCACAGATCCAAAAACGATCCATTCATCACTAAATATGACATAACATTAATATCTATACATCTCACACACATAAAAACCCTAAGATGGTCTTCCTTGTATCCTTAAATATGATTAAAATGAGCTACAAAAGGGGGTGTAATGTCCCTTTAAGCGGTCCTCATTGCTTTACCAGTCCCAGACAGATGGTTGACTTCACATCCTCCGGCTCAGAGCAGCAAAGATAAATGACTGTGTGATGTCTGCTGTAAAGTACAGTGGAAACAGTGACTGTAGTCCAACTGTAGAAACACCAGCATGCATCAGACACATCAGGGGGATCAGCTTCTATCCTTCTCTTCAGTTTACATTAAACCCACTTGTGTGCTGAACGCGTTTTGGTGTTTTAGCTGTTGAAAAATAGCAGATCTACAAGCTCATATCGCGCCACCGAGTGGCGCGATATGAGCTTGTAGTTCTACTATTTTTTTGAAAAATTGTGAAAATGTGGTGCAAATCTTTGAATACATTATTTTCGAAGCATACCCTTTTAACTCAAATCTATCTGTTTATATGTCAAAGAGATTTTTCCAGAAAAACTAGAAAAACCTCGCGCCAGGGACTAGAATTTAGTGTCACAAACTAGAATTTAGTGTCATGGACTGGAATCTAGTGTCGGGAACTGGAATCTAACTTCAGAAACTACACTCTACTGAGAGGAACTAGAATCTACCATGGGGGACTGGAATCTAGCATGAGGAATTAGAATCTAGCGTCGGAAACTAGAACCTAGCGCTGTGAACTAGAATCGAGCATCAGAAACTAGAATCTGATCCGGACACAATGGGTTAAACCCACTTGAACCCTGACTAGCATGCCTATTCTGAGGGGAACTTTAGCTGAAAAATAGCAGATCTACAAGCCTGTAGTTGGGGTAACTTCATCAAAGATGGTTTGGTGTAGAGACAGCGGTTTTAAACCATATTGATACCAGGAGTCCAGGAACCACCATTTATTCAGCATTCGAGCTATTGACCAACATACGATGACATTTTCGCCCCAAAGACGCCAAAACTAAAGAACTCTTTTGGTTTTTGTCCACATTTTCGGGCTAGATTCTGCAAACTAAAAAGTGTAGACTTCTTAATTAAGTGATGATGAACATTTTAACTATATTTAGAGTCAAATATAGTAACCCTAACCAATATATCGCCCTATTTTCAGAAGCAAAGGTTTTGCCGTTCAGGCTATCAGACCATAGTTTAAAAATAACCGAATTATCGACAACTAGATCACCTATCTGAGACGAATACAAGAGTAAGTCTCAGCCCTGTTAGCCCTGGCCATAACATCCAGCAGGAAATCATCATGTTGGTCAGCACTGGGTTGGCCAAAATCACTTCATCATTCTGCAATATCATGCCTGCTAGATTACAGGATGTATGAGGTGGATTGTGTGTGAGGAGAAATGACATTTTGGACTGAGAGATGAACTAAAGGGTCATTCAAAGGACCAGGGGTTTTCAACAGGTGGTCCGGGGACCACCAGTGGTCCCTGAGAAGTTTCCAGGTGGTCCCCAGGCTAAATGATGGAAAGTTGGTTAACCAGATGTAACTCATGAGAATGTAAAAATGAAACCATTTCATTTTTCACTATCAAGAGTTAAAATGTTCATCATCTGAATTAGCACTATTTAATTAAGAACTCTATACTGTTTTGTTTGCAAAATCCCAGCCTGGAATTGTGAATTCAATTGAATTGGCAAAATAAATCTTTAGATTTGGCGTCTGTGGGGCTAAAATATCCTCAAATGGTGGTACGTGGCTCAAATGCTGAATAAATGGTGGTCCCTGGTGTCAAAAAGGTTGAAAACCCCTGAACTAAAGGGTCATTCAAAAGGCCAGGGGTGTTGGTTTTATCTTCCAAAGGATCATGGATGCCCTCAGCTAAATGGTCCTGGTAATTCAGTCCAACGCATTTAGATTTAGAGATAGCATTGAGTGCCAGTAGAAAGTTATTTGGCCGGAGCCAGGGGTCACTAAAGGGGGTTACCAAAACCATTATGGTTCATTTTTTCTCCACAGAGCCACCAGTCAATGCGGTCAGAATTTGTTCTAGAGATCTTGTATGCATTGTGAAAAATTTGGTCCTTTCTTAGACCACAGCCATCAATATACATTAAGTAGGTCTAAGCCTCCATATGAGTGGTTTTCAACCTTTTTCATACCAGGCCGCACTATTTATGCAGCATTTGAGTCATAGACCACCATATTGGTGACATTTTTACCGCACAGACCCCAAAACTAAAAGATTTATTTTGCTTTTGGCCACAATTCCAGGCTGGATTTGGGGAAACATACAGATCAAAATGACCATTAATTTTCTACATTCTCTAGTAGTGTAAACTTGGGCTAATTCAGATGATGATGTTACACTCTCAAAGAGTTACATCTGGTAAACCAACTTGGGGACCACCTGGAACCCTCTCAAGGACCACTAGTTGAAAACCACTGCTAGATACAACACCAATACCTGCCACAAAACCTCACAACAAAAGCTGCAAAGCAAACAAGTCTCTCTCAACAGGGCTTTCAACACTGTTTAGCCCCAACAGTTGCTAGCTAGCTAACTAGCCAGTAGCATTTTTTTTTTTTTTTGCATAAATGTCATCAGGATAAACTCTTGTGTTTAAACTCTTGTGTTTAAGTTGTGACAGGAGTATGGAGGAACACAGAGTGAAATCTCCAGCCGACACACAACGATTCTAGCAGCTGCTGCTGCTGCTGCTTAACGTTTACTGCCTTTACCCATTGTGTCCTGACCCTCAATTGGAGTTTCTGACACCAGATTATACAGTAGTTCCTGACACCAGATTATAGCTGCAGCAACATTCTAGCTTTTGACGCTAGATTCTACAGTAGTTTCTGACACTAGATTCTAGTTATTGACACTAAATTATAGTTTCTGATGCTAGGATCTCCTTTTTGACACTAGAATCTACTTTCTGACGCTAGAATTGAGTTTTTGACACTAGATTCTATAGTCTCTGACACTAGATTCTAGTTTTTCTGAAAAATCTGTGTTCCTGTGTCAGTGATGCTAACATATTTCAAGCCAATGACCACCAGAATTATCCATATTTGGCTGCAGACCGCCATCTGAAAACATGTTGTTCTCGGGGTTCCCCAGAAGCGAAAATTGAGATAAAATGTTTGCTTCCAAAATAGTGTATTCAGAGATTTGCAGCACATTTTCACAATTTTTCAAAAATAGCAGAACAACAAGCTCATGTCGCGCCACTCGGTGGCGCGACATGAGCTTGTTGATCTGCTATTTTTCAACAGATAAAACACCAAAACGCGTTCAGGACACAAATGGTTACTGGGGGTTTCACTCTATTGTGAGGCAAACAGACATCACATCACACAACAACACAACAACCTGGCAACAGCTATAAGCTGGGGGTGGGGGGGTGGGGGTACCATTTATGGGTTTATGATGTGGCATTTGGTAACTTACGTCAGTGTATTGTTGTAGTCACTGGTTTGTGGTCATCACCATCATGGAACAACCAAGCCTGAATCTGGATTACCCACAATCCCCTGTCCACAATCAAGGACATTGTAATGGTTGACCATTTTCATACCAGGGCCCTCTATTTATTCTGTATTTTAGCCACGGAGGACCACTATTTGATGTTGAATTTAGTCACTGTATCCAAAAAACGTAAGTTTTTTGTCCATAATTTAGGAGAGATGAACACAAAAAAACTTTGGTCAAAATAACAATTCTTCTACAATTCCTCTAATTGTGTAGATTATAGAAAATTCAAAATTCAGAAAGTAATTCAGATGTTTAAATATATTTTAACTCTTGCGAGTGTAAAATGAAACCAAGTGGACCCGTAAGGGTCCACTTGGTTTCATAACGGTCCATTTGGTTATCAACTGTCCATCATTTAGCTGGGGACCACCTGGAATCCTCTCAGGGATTTAACTAAGACTACAAAGGCTGCCACAGACATGAGAAATTAGCTGAAGCCACAAGGCAATGCCAAAAATGTACTTAGCATTAGTAATAGTCTATTGGCTTATGTGTCTGTCTGTGTGCATCAGGGGCGGATATAGCATTTCCCAATTTGGGGGGGGGGGGGGGGGGGGCAGGAGAAAATGGTATGGGGGCCGCACCCATACCATTTTCAGTTACAGGACTTTTATTAGTCAAGTGAAGCATCAATAATAACATCAGTTGTTGTTGAAGTTGCAACAGACACGCAGCATGCATAAAGCTAAAGGTCTGACTCAGAGAGTTTTCTGTTTTCAATGATGAAATGCTGTTGGTTTAGTGGTGACACAGCTGTAGTTAGTTAGTAGCAGTAGTAGTGTTTCACGTCATTTTAAATAGAAGCACTTTAATTTGAAATATCTTGGGTTGTTTTGCATGACATCATGTTTGGTGGGGCAGACTGGGCATTTAGGGGGGCATTGCCGCCCCCCCCCCCCCCCCCCCCATGCCTAGATCCGCCCCTGATGTGCATTCATCCACCAGAGGGCGCTGAAGCGACCTCCCAGTGCCTCATCATGGTATTATTTCGGTCGGGGGGAATAGAAGGCCAGATGCCAATTAATTAACAACATAAACAGATAACAGGCTGGAATCCAGTTGCATCATGTGTTTGTTTGTTCTATTGTTCTCTTTGTCTTACTGTCACAATGCAGTGACTGCCAAACCTATCTCTGCATAGATCAGCAAACACACAACCTGGCAACCACAGAGCACAAACACACAACCTGGCAACCACAGAGCACAAACACACAACCTGGCAACCACAGAGCACAAACACACAACCTGGCAACCACAGAGCACAAACACACAACCTGGCAACCACCGAGGCTATAACGCTACATACACACTAATTAGAGACATTGTGTTACAGGAATGCGTGTGTGTGTGTGTGTGTGTGTGTGTGTGTGTGTGTGTGTGTGTGTGTGTGTGTGTGTGTGTGTGTGTGTGTGTGTGTGTGTGTGTGTGTGTGTGTGTGTGTGTGTGTGCGTGCGATTATGAACTTATAAGTCATCATCACTTGATCAAATCAAATCACTTTGAAAATAAAAGAAAATTGCAGATCCCCAATCTCCTCATCTTGATCCAAATGTGTCAATTGTTGTGGATTTTAATTGGGCTTGACAAACATGTTTTCTGATAAGATCACAATTATAACTGTACACATTGTATCTCCATAATTTCTAGAAAGAAACAATTGCTTTTCATCATCAGTGAACTCAACGACCCCCAGATGTTTTTTTCCAGGAAGCAGGTTGTCACTCAGCTCAACTGGAAACAATCTGTTGGAGATATGCTCCGAATTCAAACTGCATCTGTGCTCGACTCGCAGCCTCGTAGAGCAGGGGTTTTCAACCAGTGGTCCGGGGACCACCAGCGGTCGTTGAGAGGGTTCCAGGTGGTCCCCAGCTAAGTTGGTTAACCAGATATAACTTTGGTTTCATTTTTACACTCTCAAGAGTTAAAATATTCATCTTAATTAGCCCAAGTCTACACAACTAGAGAATGTAGAAGATTGTAGAAGAATAAATGGTTGCCTGTTTTGTTTCCCAAATCCAGCCTGGAATTGTGGACAAAAGCAAAAGAAATCTTTAGTTTTGGGGTCTGTGGGGCTAAAATGTCATCAAATGGTGGTCCTCTGTGGCTCAAATTCTGAATAAATAGTGGGCGCTGGTATGAAAAAAGGTTGAAAAACTGGCGTAGACGTCTAAGAGGTCTACAGAGCCAACACAAGACCGCCCAGGCTCCATCTAAGTCTAGAGGCTTTGGGGCCAACATCGCCACCGTTATGTCAACATTAGCACTGGCAAAAAATATATATATAACTACTTAAAATGAAGCACAACAAAATGTACTCAGTCAGTGAGTCAGTAAAGCCACTTTTCCTGCTTCTGAGGAAATTACCGTTAGCCCCTTGAAATGGGCGCTTTGGGTTAAAACAGCAGGTTAGTGCAGCGTATACGATAAACGTCTATAAGGCATCAAAGCCCAGGCAGCTTGGAGATGGTCGCCGTGATATAAATGATATCCACCATCATACTGAACCTCTTAGTGGCGGATTTATTATGAAACTCAACGACTTGAACCCCAAACAGTCCGGTGTACGTAAACAGTCAGGCAGAAACAGCTCCCATCTACAAAGCGCACATCTCAAGGCCCAGGCGGGTTGTGAGCTTGTAGATCGCTATCGTATCGTCTGCATATAGCGAAGATATTTTAACCCTTTGTGTACTGAACGCATTTTTGGTGTTTTATCTGTTGAAAAATAGCAGATCTACAAGCTCATATCGCGCCACCGAGTGGCGCGATATGAGCTTGTAGATCTGCTATTTTTGAAAAATTGTGAGAATGTGCTGCAAATATCTGAATACGTTATTTTGGAAGCAAACATTTTAACTCAAATTTTTGTCTTGTCATTTACCTTCATGGATACAATTGTAAACAATACATTCTAAACAATCTTTCTCAATATGCTATATTTGTTTTAATAGCGTGTCATATGGTTGCGATGTCTTGTGAACCAACCAAGTGACCAATACATACAGTAGTAGCATGTAGATA